>CM042416.1:7149950-7157450 GCA_023634145.1 Thymallus thymallus | reverse complement strand
AAAGAAAGAGAGGGGAGAGAGAGAGAGGAAACCCTGATGAATGTTGTTGACTGAGGTAATGCTAGTTGCCATGACAGGGCCGCAGCAGAGCAGGGACTGCATTCCAAATGGCACCCTATTTGGGAAACAGCCCAGATCCACTGTAGGGCAGCTATGTTCCAGGCTCCATGCTGGTCTAGTCTGTTTGGCAGACAGACAGTGGTAGTTGGACGTTGGAGTTAAATTAATTCATGAATCAGGGTCACGGCTCCACAGTAGACATTCCAGCTCCCAGTGACCCCTGTCTCCACGGCAACCCGGCTGGAGTTGTTCCTGGAGGTGCAAGTTGTGTGTATGTTACACACAGTGTGTGTACTGTTTGTGTGTGTGTGTGTGTGTCCGTCCGTGTGCCTGTGTGTGTGAGAGAGACACCTGTGTTTTCTCACAGCTGTACGTGAATGAATGGATGGCATAGAAATTATACTCTCTAGTATAGACCCTCTCTCTAGTTTTAGACCCCCTCTCTAGTATAGACCCTCTCTCTAGTTTTAGACCCCCTCTCTAGTCTAGACCCCCTCTCTAGTCTAGACCCTCTCTCTAGTCTAGCCCCACTCTAGTCTAGCCCCACTCTAGTATAGCCCCTCTCTAGTCTAGACCCCCTCTCTAGTCTAGACCCCCTCTCTAGTCTAGACCCTCTCTCTAGTCTAGCCCCACTCTCTAGTCTAGCCCCTCTCTCTAGTCTAGCCCCACTCTAGTATAGCCCCCCACTCTAGTATAGCCCCTGTCTCTAGTCTAGCCCCTCTCTAGTCTAGCCCCTCTCTAGTATAGCCCCTCTCTAGTATAGCCCCTCTCTCTAGTCTAGCCCCTCTCTCTAGTCTAGCCCCTCTCTAGTCTAGCCCCTCTCTCTAGTCTAGCCCCTCTCTAGTATAGCCCCTCTCTCTAGTCTAGCCCCTCTCTAGTCTAGCCCCTCTCTAGTCTAGCCCCTCTCTCTAGTCTAGCCCCTCTCTAGTCTAGCCCCTCTCTAGTCTAGCCCCTCTCTAGTATAGCCCCTATCTCTAGTCTAGCCCCTCTCTAGTCTAGCCCCTCTCTAGTATAGCCCCTCTCTAGTATAGCCCCCCTCTCTAGTCTAGCCCCTCTCTAGTCTAGCCCCTCTCTAGTCTAGCCCCTCTCTCTAGTCTAGCCCCTCTCTAGTCTAGCCCCTCTCTAGTCTAGCCCCTCTCTAGTATAGCCCCCCTCTCTAGTCTAGCCCCTCTCTAGTCTAGCCCCTCTCTCTAGTCTAGCCCCTCTCTAGTCTAGCCCCTCTCTCTAGTCTAGCCCCTCTCTAGTATAGCCCCTCTCTAGTATAGCCCCCCTCTCTAGTCTAGCCCCCCTCTCTAGTCTAGCCCCTCTCTAGTCTAGCCCCTCTCTAGTCTAGCCCCTCTCTCTAGTCTAGCCCCTCTCTAGTCTAGCCCCTCTCTCTAGTCTAGCCCCTCTCTAGTCTAGCCCCTCTCTAGTCTAGCCCCTCTCTCTAGTCTAGCCCCTCTCTAGTCTAGCCCCTCTCTAGTCTAGCCCCTCTCTAGTCTAGCCCCTCTCTAGTCTAGCCCCTCTCTAGTCTAGCCCCTCTCTCTAGTCTAGCCCCTCTCTAGTCTAGCCCCTCTCTAGTCTAGCCCCTCTCTCTAGTCTAGCCCCTCTCTAGTCTAGCCCCTCTCTCTAGTCTAGCCCCTCTCTAGTCTAGCCCCTCTCTCTAGTCTAGCCCCTCTCTCTAGTCTAGCCCCTCTCTAGTCTAGCCCCTCTCTCTAGTCTAGCCCCTCTCTAGTCTAGCCCCTCTCTCTAGTATAGCCCCTCTCTCTAGTCTACCCCCTCTCTAGTCTAGACCCCCTCTCTCTAGTCTAGCCCCTCTCTCTAGTCTAGCCCCTCTCTCTAGTCTAGCCCCTCTCTCTAGTCTAGCCCCTCTCTCTAGTCTAGCCCCTCTCTCTAGTCTAGCCCCACTCTCTAGTCTAGCCCCTCTCTAGTCTAGCCCCTCTCTAGTCTAGCCCCTCTCTAGTATAGCCCCTCTCTAGTATAGCCCCTCTCTCTAGTATAGCCCCTCTCTCTAGTCTAGCCCCTCTCTCTAGTCTAGCCCCTCTCTCTAGTATAGCCCCTCTCTCTAGTCTAGCCCCTCTCTCTAGTCTAGCCCCTCTCTCTAGTATAGCCCCTCTCTCTAGTCTAGCCCCTCTCTCTAGTCTAGCCCCTCTCTCTAGTCTAGCCCCTCTCTAGTCTAGCCCCACTCTCTAGTCTAGCCCCTCTCTAGTCTAGCCCCTCTCTAGTCTAGCCCCACTCTAGTATAGCCCCTCTCTCTAGTCTAGCCCCTCTCTAGTCTAGCCCCTCTCTCTAGTCTAGCCCCTCTCTCTAGTATAGCCCCTCTCTCTAGTCTAGCCCCTCTCTCTAGTATAGCCCCTCTCTCTAGTCTAGCCCCTCTCTCTAGTATAGCCCCTCTCTCTAGTCTAGCCCCTCTCTCTAGTATAGCCCCTCTCTCTAGTCTAGCCTCTCTCTCTAGTATAGCCCCTCTCTCTAGTCTAGCCCCTCTCTCTAGTCTAGCCCCTCTCTCTAGTATAGCCCCTCTCTCTAGTATAGCCCCTCTCTCTAGTATAGCCCCTCTCTCTAGTATAGCCCCTCTCTCTAGTCTAGCCCCTCTCTCTAGTCTAGCCCCTCTCTCTAGTCTAGCCCCTCTCTCTAGTCTAGCCCCTCTCTCTAGTCTAGCCCCTCTCTCTAGTATAGCCTCGTGCTACAGACTCCCACACTACTAGACCCTCCTTGAATTAGGGATTCAACTGGCTCAAATAGTTCAAGGGTAAAACAGTGCACTGTCTGTATCTAGTGTCTCTGGACCAGATGTAGTACATTTGTGAACGCAGCGTTAATAGGGCCATGGCCAAGACGCAGAAAGCGCTTGATGTGAAACCTCAGTGTGCGTGTTATGTACCAAACCTGCAGTCCATCAGGTAATCAGCGCCTGGCCCCACCCACTATACCGTAAATTGCACGTATTTAAACGCAAAATTGAATGGGCCTCCTCCTCTCTTTCCATCATGGATCAGCCACCAAGTCAGGCAAAACAGCCAAAACAAAAATTTAGCGATAACGAGGTTGATCTGCTTGTTCATGAGGTAACAGCAAATTTAAACATCATACAAGCCCGGAATTCCACACCCACACAAAAGAATGCCATCTGGACCGAAATCACAAAATAAATCTATGCAATATCCTCGACCCGCAGACAGGTGGAAGAGGTAAAAAAGAGGTGGCAAGACCTCAAACGCTGTACCAATGAAAAAGTTTAACAGGGCACAGGCCAGGAAAACTGGTTCAGGTCCCCCAGAAGTGCGCAAATTGACCACTGTTGAAGAGGTTGTGCAGCAAACGCTGGTTGCTGAACAGGTGGAAGGCATGGAAGGAATTGATACTGCTCATTAGAAAATGAAGGTAAGTCTGATTTAAGGTTAAATAGTCGTGATTGTAAATGGACTTTGTTGTCACATTTTATATTTATTTGATTTATATCTAGTTATTGAAAAATAGAACATTCACCCACCCAATACTGTTGCTGATTGTAAAAAACTGTCCGGGA
This sequence comes from Thymallus thymallus, assembly GCA_023634145.1. Classification (NCBI taxonomy): domain Eukaryota; kingdom Metazoa; phylum Chordata; class Actinopteri; order Salmoniformes; family Salmonidae; genus Thymallus; species Thymallus thymallus. The sequence continues at coordinate 7,153,885 of CM042416.1, read as the reverse complement.
TTATTGCAGCACTAAAGTGTTCAATTTCTGTGATTTCCCTTCGGTATACATAACGGTTCGTTAGCCTATTACAAATGTATGGACGCTACGCTGGCAATAACAAAGTGGAACAGCTGTATAAGTTGTTTTGTAGGTGTTACGAGTGTTAAGTGTGTTACATATCCCTTTTCCCCTTTAGAAAGCGCATTTTCAAATGTTGGTGCTACTGCACCGGCATCCTGTGCACCTTCCACCTCGTCTCTGCCCTCTGCACCCGCACGTAGGATGAACATGGATGACGTGGATGAAATGCTCTTGACTGAGCAAAGGGGCCAAACAAGGGCGCTACAAAAGATGTCTTCGGATGTGCGGCAGATGGCCATTTCCATCAGGGCTGTGAGGCGCCACAGTCAGCAGGTAAAAGACCTTGTGGTGGCAGTGAATGGAATGACGCAAGCTGTCACAAGATTATGTCGCCAGCAGCAGGAGACCAACAACTGCCTCAAGGCGATCATTGTATGCATCACCGGAACCTCCAACCCTGCACCACCCAGCCCTGTGCCATCCCGACCTGCGCAACCCAGCCCTGTGCCATCCCGACCTGCACCACCCAGCCCTGTGCCATCCCGACCTGCACCACCCAGCCCTGTGCCATCCCGACCTGCGCAACCCAGCCCTGTGCCATCCCGACCTGCACCACCCAGCCCTGTGCCATCCCGACCTGCACCACCCAGCCCTGTGCCATCCCGACCTGCGCAACCCAGCCCTGCGCCATCCCGACCTGCGCCATCCCGACCTGCGCACCCCAGCCCTGTGCCATCCCGACCTGCGCAACCCAGCCCTGTGCCATCCCGACCTGCGCAACCCAGCCCTGTGCCATCCCGACCTGCGCAACCCAGCCCTGTGCCATCCCGACCTGCGCAACCCAGCCCTGTGCCATCCCGACCTGCGCAACCCAGCCCTGTGCCATCCCGACCTGCGCAACCCAGCCCTGTGCCATCCCGACCTGCGCAACCCAGCCCTGTGCCATCCCGACCTGCGCAACCCAGCCCTGTGCCATCCCGACCTGCGCAACCCAGCCCTGTGCCATCCCGACCTGCGCAACCCAGCCCTGTGCCATCCCGACCTGCGCAACCCAGCCCTGTGCCATCCCGACCTGCGCAACCCAGCCCTGTGCCATCCCGACCTGCGCAACCCAGCCCTGCGCCATCCCGACCTGCGCAACCCAGCCCTGCGCCATCCCGATCTGCGCAACCCAGCCCTGTGCCATCCCGACCTGCGCAACCCAGCCCTGTGCCATCCCGACCTGCGCAACCCAGCCCTGTGCCATCCCGACCTGCGCAACCCAGCCCTGCGCCATCCCGACCTGCGCAACCCAGCCCTGTGCCATCCCGACCTGCGCAACCCAGCCCTGTGCCATCCCGACCTGCGCAACCCAGCCCTGTGCCATCTCCAACTACACTGAGGCAAGGTCTCAGAAAGAGAAAAATTAAGTCTGAACAAACACAGTCACACTGTTTAGTTTTTTTCACATTTAAAGTGAAAGTTCTAGTTTGTTTATGGTTGAATCCATTTATTTTATATGGATACAATATAAATTAGCAGCGGACATTTAAATATTTTTTTGAGCCAATGTCAAATATTTTGTGTGATTAATTCCTTCAATTTTGTTAAGTTGATCCAAGGTTTTCTTTTTTCAGTGATCAACCAGCTACCAGAGATAATAAATATAAAACACTTAAACCAAATTGTTTCAGACTGGGTTATTTGTGTAACATTTTTGTCCTCCATTTTAATTTTTACATGGTTCAGTGGGTTATACAACTCATTTCAACAAGGCATTATTTCACATTAGGTAAAATATCTCTGCACGATATGTTCTCGCAGACGTCTGCCTTCAGCCATCTCATGTTGTGGGTGGGGTAATGCGTCAATGTCTTCTGCTGGCTCCATGTTCTCTGGCACGTCCAGGGGCATGCCGTGGCGAATGGCGATATTGTGCACAATACAACAAGCCACAACAATTTTGCACACCTTTTCTGGTGTGTACAGAAGCGCTCCACCTGTACAGCGCATCCGGCTTTTTAAGACCCCAAATGTGCACTCAATCACCCCCCTCGTCTGGATGTGTGCCCGGTTGTAATTTTGCTGAGCTGCTGTTGTTGGGCTGTGTAATGGTGTCATTAGCCATGGTTGTTGGGCATCCCCACCATCACCTGCAGCAAAATATAGAACATAATTAAAATATATTGAAGAGAAATTCACGTGTGGTATTAATGCATGGGATGTTGGATAATGTAGCAATGCAGGCAGATAGATGGCTAGATAAATAGATTAGATATCCAAGGGAAATGTTAGGTTTACTGTGAAACGTCCTCATACAGACAAAATAAACAATGCTTACCAAGTAGCCACGTCTCTCCAAAAGCCCAGTTGCCCAGTCTTTGGTAGATGGCACTATTGCGGAATATGAAGCTGTCATGGACAGACTCAGGGAATTTGGCCACGACGTTTGTGATCACCATTGTTGCGTCACATACAACTTGCACATTCATGGAATATGTATGTTTTCTGTTTCGGTAAATGTGTTCCTGGAGTGACGGGGGGACAGTTGGTATGTGGGTGCAATCAATGGTTCCTATGACGTTCGGAAAGTTGGCGATGTCAAAGAAATCCTGCTTGATGCGTGTTATTTCAGGATTAGTGGTGGGGAAATGTATGTATCGACTAGTGTGCTGTTGCAAAGCGTCAAGTACTTGTACTATGATACGGCTGAGTGCAGACTGCGATATTCCCACTGCTGATGCTATGACTGTTTGAAATGATCCTGATGCCAATCATTGTAATGTAGCCAGGAGTTTAACAACTGCTGGAATGGAATGTGAACGCTGAGTCGGAGATTCGATGTCATCTTTGATTTCTTCCAGTAACTGTAATATTGCGTAGCAGCTTAATCTGTAACGCTTAATGATTTCGTTTTCACTCAACTGAAAAAGTGTGATTCTTGTGGCAAAAATCTTTTCAGCTCGTCTCCTTAGCCTAGGTCTTCGTCTTGCTCGGATTACTGCTGCCATTTCACCAGGAGGCATATGCCAGGAAACCCACTTCTTAAGTTACACCTGCTTTTAAGAGGCGGAGAATTTTCAGCGCAAAATAGAGGCGCGCTTTCACCGGCTTTTTCTGTACATAACGCGGAATACATAATTACGGCGCAGTTTACGCTTCCCCTCCCATCTCTTTATGTGACACTCCCACTTTCCCCTTGACCATCCCATGAATGCATATGCATGACACGAAAAGCGCATTTTGCCATTTTCAGTTCCTGCGACAGGCAGTCTGCGCTTTCATCTCGGTGCGTCCCGTTCGTACATACCTCGCCATGGTTTTATGCGCACTTTGCGAAACAAATACGCCTGAAGTGGGCGCAAAAGCGTTAGTACATCTGGCCCTCCACAGTACTGATTTAGGATCAGTTTAGCCTTTTAGATGATAATAAACGGTATGTATCTAGTGTCTCAGAGTGCTGATTTAGGATCAGTTTAGCCTTTTAGATGATAATAAACGGTATGTACAGTGGGGAGAACAAGTATTTGATACACTGCCGATTTTGCAGGTTTTCCTACTTACAAAGCATGTAGAGGTCTGTAATTTTTATCATAGGTACACTTCAACAAAAATCCAGAAAATCACATTGTATGATTTTTTAATAATTAATTTGCATTTTATTGCATGACATAAGTATTGGATCACCTACCAACCAGTAAGAATTCCGGCTCTCACAGACCTGTTAGTTTTTCTTTAAGAAGCCCTCCTGTTCTCCACTCATTACCTGTATTAACTCCACCCGTTTGAACTCGTTACCTGTATAAAAGACACCTGTCCACACACTCAATCAAACAGACTCCAACCTCTCCACAATGGCCAAGACCAGAGAGCTGTGTAAGGACATCAGGGAT
>CM042416.1:7019860-7144710 GCA_023634145.1 Thymallus thymallus | reverse complement strand
GGGAACAATCAGCAAAATTCAGTCATCCATCAAACTACCTCATAATTCACTTCACAAATTACTGCTGTAGTAATTTTTCTTCTTTCATTAATCTCGTTAATTCATTCACTCCTTTCCTCCCTCGTTCATTCATTCACTGCCTCCCTCCCTCGTTCATTCACATCCTCCCTCATTCATTCACTCCCTCCCTCCCTCGTTCATTCACATCCTCCCTCATTCATTCACTCCCTCCCTCCCTCGTTCATTCATTCACACCCTCCCTCGTTCATTGAGGTCCATGCAGGCGTTGTTCCTGGTGCTGCCTGCTGTGAAAGGCCTCATAATTGAGGCGGTGGAGCGTGAGGAGGGGAAGAGATTTAGGATTCAATGTCCCACTGACTCTGTTGGGTAAACTAGACTAAAGCCAGGGGACTTAACCAGGGAGGCTGGGGAGGGTCGGGTCGGGAGGCTGGACTCTAGCTCTCTGTGTGTGTGTGTGTGTGTGTGTGTGTGTGTGTGTGTGTGTGTGTGTGTGTGTGTGTGTGTGTGTGTGTGTGTGTGTGTGTGTGTGTGTGTGTGTGTGTGTGTGTGTGTGTTAGGATAGAGAGGATGGACACAGAATACGTCCAGTGACACCCAGAAGCAGGACAATATAGAATACAGAATATAGTGTAATATCAGAAGTGACCTGGCTACTAGATGACATGCACATTCCCAAGAAGTAAACCACAGCCTATGGCTTGTCTACTATTCTGCCCAATAATATGATAAACACAGGACTTACTGTTCTTCATTTGGAAGATGACCTCCCCAGAAGTTGGTATCTGGGATGAGATAACATCACAGCCAAAACAACTACGCTAACCAAGGCAGAGATTGTTTTCTGTCATCAGTGAAGAACGACCCTATTGAGTAACAACACTATTACTAATAACAGAGTATGCCTCTCCCTCTTCCTCGCAGACCCATGGACAGTCTGTGTGAGTGTAGACTAGCTGGGCAGCACTGTGTACTCCGCTACAGTCATAACATTCCCCAGCTGCCAGTCACCTGCGGGCATCGCCCCGACCCCTCAGCGCCCCTACAGTTGGCACACACGTGTGGCCAATCAGCAGAGCCTTCCGGAAGAGAGCGAGAGAGAGAAAGAGGGAGATAGAGAAACAGAGAGAAACAGATCAAGAGAGCGAGATAGGCACACTGGAGCAGAGCCTGTCATAGATCTACATCTACTCTACTGTCTAATGGTGGCCAGGCAGTACAGCTCTACATCTACTCTACTGTCTAATGGTGGCCAGGCAGTACAGCTCTACATCTAGTCTACTGTCTAATGGTGGCCAGGCAGTACAGCTCTACATCTAGTCTACTGTCTAATGGTGGCCAGGCAGTACAGCTCTACATCTACTCTACTGTCTAATGGTGGCCAGGCAGTACAGCTCTACATCTACTCTACTGTCTAATGGTGGCCAGGCAGTACAGCTCTACATCTAGTCTACTGTCTAATGGTGGCCAGGCAGTACAGCTCTACATCTAGTCTACTGTCTAATGGTGGCCAGGCAGTACAGCTCTACATCTAGTCTACTGTCTAATGGTGGCCAGGCAGTACAGCTCTACATCTAGTCTACTGTCTAATGGTGGCCAGGCAGTACAGCTCTACATCTACTCTACTGTCTAATGGTGGCCAGGCAGTACAGCTCTACATCTACTCTACTGTCTAATGGTGGCCAGGCAGTACAGCTCTACATCTACTCTACTGTCTAATGGGGGCCAGGCAGTACAGCTCTACATCTAGTCTACTGTCTAATGGTGGCCAGGCAGTACAGCTCTACATCTAGTCTACTGTCTAATGGTGGCCAGGCAGTACAGCTCTACATCTACTCTACTGTCTAATGGTGGCCAGGCAGTACAGCTCTACATCTAGTCTACTGTCTAATGGTGGCCAGGCAGTACAGCTCTACATCTAGTCTACTGTCTAATGGTGGCCAGGCAGTACAGCTCTACATCTAGTCTACTGTCTAATGGTGGCCAGGCAGTACAGCTCTACATCTAGTCTACTGTCTAATGGTGGCCAGGCAGTACAGCTCTACATCTACTCTACTGTCTAATGGTGGCCAGGCAGTAGAGCTCTACATCTAGTCTACTGTCTAATGGTGGCCAGGCAGTACAGCTCTACATCTAGTCTACTGTCTAATGGTGGCCAGGCAGTACAGCTCTACATCTAGTCTACTGTCTAATGGTGGCCAGGCAGTACAGCTCTACATCTAGTCTACTGTCTAATGGTGGCCAGGCAGTACAGCTCTACATCTACTCTACTGTCTAATGGTGGCCAGGCAGTACAGCTCTACATCTAGTCTACTGTTTAACGGTGGCCAGGCAGTACAGATCTACATCTACTATACTGTCTAATGGGGGCCAGGCAGTACAGCTCTACATCTAATATACTAGATAGATAGATAGGTACTTTATTGATCCCCGGGGGGGAAATTTCATTGTCAAGCAGCTACAACAAAACACAGGGCAGGTGCAAAATGCCACAACGAAAGTACACAAAAGACAGATACACGGTACATGATACATAGAGCGGCAGTATGAAAAAGTATAGAAATACAAGATATCTGGAGTGCAAAAAAAAGCTATAAAAAAACATTGCATAGCATGGGTGGTTGGCTGAATATGTACACTATACATTGGTGGATGTTGGATGGTTAACTATACTATACGGTCGATGGCAGAGAAATACTTCAGTAGCTAAAAATGCGTATGATATGAGCGAGGGTAATAATAGTTTACTTAATAGACAGACTGGCTGTACAGGTAAGTATACAGTTATATTTGCAGATAAGTGAAAAACTTGCATGGTTACACAAACTGTACAGGTAAATGACAGGAAGAGATACTTTAATAGCTAAATGTGTGTATGATATAATTTGGGGGTAATAATAGTAATTCCCTTAAAATACAGTCCTTGGTGCGCAGGGTTTAATTACAGACAACTGCACGTATTGCACATTTGATATACTAAAAGCAATGAGAAAAGGTGCAACTGGCAGGATACTAATATGCATTCCTGAGTGAATGCCTACGTAAGTTAGGTCCAAGAATTTCTAGCAATATTGCACGTGATATGATATAACAACTGTACATGAGTATGTATATACAGACCTGAGTGAATGAGTGCTGACGGACCAGAGTTACTCACGGATGGATGCATAATTGTTAAACTAGGTCCTAGCACCCCAACAGTTCCAGACCTATGTTGCCGACGGCACGGCACCCCGGTGAGGCATTATATAGTCTAATAGCCGCCGGCAGGAAGGACCTCCTGTAGCGCTCTCTGGCACACCGTGGTGGGATCAGTCTGTGACTGAAAGTGCTCCTCTGCGTCATAACCATAGCGTGCAGAGGGTGGGTGACGTTGTCCATGATGGCCAGCAGTTTGGCCAGGATCCGTCTCTCCGCCACCTCCTCTAGAGTGTCAAGGCTCATCCCCAGGACAGAGCTAGCCTTCCTGATCAGCTTATTTACCCGAGAAGCATCACCGGCTTTGATGTTTGCTCCCCAGCACACCACTGCAAAAAAGATGGCACTGGCCACCACAGACTGGTAGAAGGTATGCAGTAGTTTACTGCACACGTTGAAGGACCTGAGCCTCCTCAGAAAGTAGAGTCGGCTCTGGCCCTTTTTGTACAGGGCCCCGGTGTTACCGGCCCATTCCAGCCTGTTGTCCATATGGACTCCCAGGATGTCAACCTCAGGGGAGTCAGGGGAAAATAAGGTGTTTTGGAGGTGAGTCACCTTAGTGCAAAATGTTTTGATCAGATGGAAGATATGCAACTGTGATTCATAACCAATCCTACTGGTAGAATCCTGCCCAAAACAAAGTCTGCGTCCCAAACGGCACCTTATCCTCTGTATAGTGCATTCCTTTTGACCAGGGCCTTGTTCTATGTAGGGAATGCGGTGACACTTGGGATGTGACCAGAATAAGCTCAGGGGGATATTTCTCTGCACAGTCGCAGTTCATGTTTAAAATTAGCCCTCTGTGAAAAAGCTGAAAAGGGCAGAAAGGGGCGAGGGTGTCTCTCTCAGGCATTTCACTATTTTACATGGTGTTGGGTCAGTTAGGCTACTGGGTTGGTTCTTATAATTCCAGAACTCTGCTGTATCCTGGCTGCTGCTGCTGTCGCTAGGCAACTGATAAACATAGAACCTAGACAATGAGCTACCAGTGTCATGAGTCAACGTTCCAATAGAAAAGCCAAGCAGCACAGGATCCCACAGCAGGCCTAACAAACTATACAGGCCTGTTACAGCAGCAGGTTAGGACAATAAACAACATCTAACACCAACATTAGCAACATTGTGTCAGTATAGACAAAACAGTTCAGTTATACCAAGCAATAGACGGACAGCTAGCCTATATGTGCTTTTACCAACTCCATTACTGTCCTTGGAGGTTAGTTCATCAATCTGTTAATTATGAAACTGTTCACTCCCCATGGCAATGGAGTGACAATATTTACTACCAGACCACGCCCCCTCTGACCCACACTGTCCCGTTACTGCCAGACCACACCCCCTCTGACCCACCCTGTCCCGTTACTGCCATACCACGCCACCTCTGACCCTCCCTGTCCCGTTACTGCCATACCACGCCACCTCTGACCCTCCCTGTCCCGTTACTGCCAGACCACGCCACCTCTGACCCTCCCTGTCCCGTTACTGCCAGACCACGCCACCTCTGACCCTCCCTGTCCCGTTACTGCCAGACCACGGCCCCTCTGACCCTCGCTGTCCCGTTACTGCCAGACCACGGCCCCTCTGACCCTCGCTGTCCCGTTACTGCCAGACCACGCCCCCTCTGAGCCATCCTGTCCCGTTACTGCCAGACCACGCCCCCTCTGAGCCATCCTGTCCCGTTACTGCCAGACCACGCCACCTCTGACCTTTTCAGATTTCCACTTTATGTGCCATACTTACTTTGCTTATGCAATGGAAATCAATGTGAATAGAACACATTTAGTTCCATCCAAGTGTCAATGTGAATAGAACACATTTAGTTCCATCCAAGTGTCAATGTGAATAGAACACATTTAGTTCCATCCAAGTGTCAATGTGAATAGAACACATTTAGTTCCATCCAAGTGTCAATGTGAATAGAACACATTTAGTTCCATCCAAGTGTCAATGTGAATAGAACACATTTAGTTCCATCCAAGTGTCAATGTGAATAGAACACATTTAGTTCCATCCAAGTGTCAATGTGAATAGAACACATTTAGTTCCATCCAAGTGTCAATGTGAATAGAACACATTTAGTTCCATCCAAGTGTCAATGTGAATAGCAAACATTTAGTTCCATCCAAGTGTCAATGTGAATAGAACACATTTAGTTCCATCCAAGTGTCAATGTGAATAGAACACATTTAGTTCCATCCAAGTGTCAATGTGAATAGTAAACATTTAGTTCCATCCAAGTGTCAATGTGAATAGAACACATTTAGTTCCGTCCAAGTGTCAATGTGAATAGAACACATTTAGTTCCATCCAAGTGTCAATGTGAATAGAACACATTTAGTTCCATCCAAGTGTCAATGTGAATAGAACACATTTAGTTCCATCCAAGTGTCAATGTGAATAGAACACATTTAGTTCCATCCAAGTGATAATGTGAATAGAACACATTTAGTTCCATCCAAGTGTCAATGTGAATAGAACACATTTAGTTCCATCCAAGTGTCAATGTGAATAGAACACATTTAGTTCCATCCAAGTGTCAATGTGAATAGAACACATTTAGTTCCATCCAAGTGTCAATGTGAATAGAACACATTTAGTTCCATCCAAGTGTCAATGTGAATAGAACACATTTAGTTCCGTCCAAGTGTCAATGTGAATAGAACACATTTAGTTCCGTCCAAGTGTCAATGTGAATAGAACACATTTAGTTCCGTCCAAGTGTCAATGTGAATAGAACACATTTAGTTCCATCCAAGTGTCAATGTGAATAGAACACATTTAGTTCCATCCAAGTGTCAATGTGAATAGAACACATTTAGTTCCATCCAAGTGTCAATGTGAATAGAACACATTTAGTTCCGTCCAAGTGTCAATGTGAATAGAACACATTTAGTTCCGTCCAAGTGTCAATGTGAATAGAACACATTTAGTTCCGTCCAAGTGTCAATGTGAATAGAACACATTTAGTTCCGTCCAAGTGTCAATGTGAATAGAACACATTTAGTTCCATCCAAGTGTCAATGTGAATAGAACACATTTAGTTCCATCCAAGTGTCAATGTGAATAGAACACATTTAGTTCCATCCAAGTGTCAATGTGAATAGAACACATTTAGTTCCGTCCAAGTGTCAATGTGAACTACAAACTCCATTTCAACATGTTCTAAAATGTAGTGTTTTGATCAGATGGAAGATATGCAACTGTGATTCATAACCAATCCTGCTGGTAGAATCCTGCCCAAAACAAAGTCTGCGTCCCAAACGGCACCTTATCCTCTGTATAGTGCATTACTTTTGACCAGAGCCTGTATTTTGTGTTTTAAAAAGCTCCAATTCAATTAAGAGAATCATCTAAGGAGGAAAACCACAGTTGTTATGAAAACACACTGAAACAAATATGCTGAATAAATGGTTTTTAAAATGTTCGTCTTCAGCGAGTATAACCACATCTGACATAAAAGAGATCACTGGAATCCTGAGAGAGAGAGATATTATAATAGAGAGAGGGGGAGGCAGGGAGAGAGAGATATTATAAGAGAGAGAGGGGGGGGGCAGGGAGAGAGAGATATTATAAGAGAGAGAGGGGGGGGGCAGGGAGAGAGAGATATTATAAGAGAGAGAGGGGGGGGGCAGGGAGAGAGAGATATTATAAGAGAGAGAGGGGGGGGGCAGGGAGAGAGAGATATTATAAGAGAGAGGGGGGGCGCAGGGAGAGAGAGATATTATAAGAGAGAGGGGGGGGCAGGGAGAGAGATATTATAAGAGAGAGGGGGGCAGGGAGAGAGAGATATTATAAGAGAGAGGGGGGGGGGCAGGGAGAGAGAGATATTATAAGAGAGGGGGGGGGCAGGGAGAGAGAGATATTATAAGAGAGAGGGGGGGGGCAGGGAGAGAGAGATATTATAAGAGAGGGGGGGGGCAGGGAGAGAGAGATATTATAAGAGAGAGGGGGGGGGCAGGGAGAGAGATATATAAGGGGGCGGCAGGGAGAGAGAGATATTATAAGAGAGAGGGGGGGGGCAGGGAGAGAGAGATATTATAAGAGAGAGGGGGGGGCAGGGAGAGAGAGATATTATAAGAGAGGGGGGGGGCAGGGAGAGAGAGATATTATAAGAGAGAGGGGGGGGGCAGGGAGAGAGAGATATTATAAGAGAGAGAGAGGGGGGGCAGGGAGAGAGAGATATTATAAGAGAGAGAGGGGGGGCAGGGAGAGAGAGATATTATAAGAGAGAGAGGGGGGGCAGGGAGAGAGAGATATTATAATAGAGAGAGGGGGGGCAGGGAGAGAGAGATATTATAAGAGAGAGGGGGGCAGGGAGAGAGAGATATTATAAGAGAGAGGGGGGGGGCAGGGAGAGAGAGATATTATAAGAGAGAGGGGGGGGCAGGGAGAGAGAGATATTATAAGAGAGAGAGAGGGGGGGCAGGGAGAGAGAGATATTATAAGAGAGAGGGGGGGCAGGGAGAGAGAGATATTATAAGAGAGAGGGGGGGCAGGGAGAGAGAGATATTATAAGAGAGAGGGGGGGCAGGGAGAGAGAGATATTATAAGAGAGAGGGGGGGCAGGGAGAGAGAGATATTATAAGAGAGAGGGGGGGGCAGGGAGAGAGATATATAAGGGGGCGGCAGGGAGAGAGAGATATTATAAGAGAGAGGGGGGGGGCAGGGAGAGAGAGATATTATAAGAGAGAGGGGGGGGGCAGGGAGAGAGAGATATTATAAGAGAGAGGGGGGGGGCAGGGAGAGAGAGATATTATAAGAGAGAGAGGGGGGGGGCAGGGAGAGAGAGATATTATAAGAGAGAGGGGGGGGGCAGGGAGAGAGAGATATTATAAGAGAGAGAGAGGGGGGGCAGGGAGAGAGAGATATTATAAGAGAGAGAGGGGGGGGCAGGGAGAGAGAGATATAAGGGGGCGGCAGGGAGAGAGAGATATAAGGGGGGGCAGGGAGAGAGAGAGAGATATATTATAAGGGGGGGAGCAGGGAGAGAGATATTATAAGGGGGGGGCAGGGAAAGAGAGAGAGCGAGCGAGACAGAAAGAGATGGGGAGGGGCGGGGGAGAGAGAAATGGGGAGAAACAGAGAGAAAGTAAAAAGAGAAAGTAAGCTATAGTGGAGTTGGGACTAGGGACCCCTTCTCTTCTTTGATTACCTCACTGCAGCCCTTTCATATTACATTGCAAAGGATATGATACATTTTTACATTTCAATCTCAAGTGAACAAAGATGCATACATACAGGATGTCAGGCCAGCAGCACCTTATTTCTTTATGAAGGAGAGAACGGACATACAATCAGTGCTGTTCATTTGATTTGTTTACATATTTTGTGTTGTTATTTTAATGTCAACACCTGCACATTGGATGTGTTTCCATATGGTTGTATTGTTCTTACAGGCACATTGCTTTACTTGTGTTGGTTTTATATGAACATTTGATTTGCTTACTTAAGGTTGTGTTCATTAAAACCTGCTCTAGGGAAACCTTTACCTCTCATGGCCACATGGTGCCATCTTTAATGTTCATGTTATTATTTTAATGTTTATGCACACAAAGTGCATAGTGCTGCTAATTTTATATATATATAAAACTTGGTGAAATTATTTCAGTGTGTGTATCAGTACTTTTTAAAAAATTCCCAGCACATTTTAACAATACCGTGATAATACTGATAACCGTGATCATTTTGGTCACTATAATGGTGATATGATATTTTCATGCTGTTTCATCTCTAGGACAAACATAGAAAGACAAAAGGATGCATTTGTGAGGGAAGCCACTGGACAACAGGCCCTCATTGTGACAGAGAGAGAGAGAGGTTGTTTGGAGAGCGTGACAGTGATGCCAGTCAGACAGTGGAAAGACAGATGACACCAGGCAGCCTATTCCCTAAATAGAGCACTACTTTAGACCAGGGCCCATAGGGCTCTGGTTAAAAGAAGGGTGCCATTTGGGCCACAGACCAACTGACTCTAAACAGCAATAGTTATCCCCTTCCTTCCCTCCAGCTCTGCTCCAATCACACACGGACATCAATGTTCACAAGCAATCAACACTTCCGGGTAGCTGAGAGTGCTGAGTGCTTTTGACACCTATGTACAGTAGGAGACAGTACACAAACCAAAGATAATAGACCTAGGCCTGGGCTGTGTCCCAAGTAGCACCCTATTTCATATGTAGTGCACTATTTTGGACCAGGGCCCATTGGGCTCTGGTCAAAAGTAGTGCACTATAAGGGAATAGGGTGCCATTTGGCACTGAACCTGAGCCTACTCTTAAATGTATTTAAGCAGAGCCATTTGTCCACCATTTTTGTTTAGCCCTAGTTGGCTATCCTGTAGACATCTCTGACATTGAATGTTTCTGAGAAAAAGCTTCTGGTCAAAACGCTGATGAACATGTGTAACAGGGTCAAGAATGCATGCCAGAATTAAACATGACATAAACATAGCTTCAAGCTTTCTGAACGGTCTGCGTTTCACTGGGCGAAAAGCATGGCTTATAAAGGCTCTGAAGACCACTAACCAAGGCATTGTCTTACGTCAGATATCGCAACGATTCTGCCTGCACTGACCGGTTGAGAGTCGAGCATCACGTAGGAGTAATGCCACCTGACGTAAGACAATGCTGACTAAAGCAAACACTTGCTACTTTCATAACTTAAATGAATTAAAATAGCCTAACGAGTCCTAAAAAAACACAGGCTATTTTACCACTAGACGTTGGAACATTGCTGCAGGGACTTGCTTCCATTCAGCCACAAGAGCATTAGTGAGGTCGGTCACTGATGTTGGGCGATTAGACCTGGCTCGCAGTTGGCGTTCCAATTCATCCCAAAGGTGTTCGATGGGGTTGAGGTCAGGGCTCTGTGCAGGCCAGTCAAGTTCTTCCACACCAATTTCGACAAACCATTTCTGTATGGACCTCGCTTTGTGCACGGGGGCATTGTCATGCTGAAACAGGTAAGGGCCTTCCCCAAACTGTTGCCACAAAGTTGGAAGCACAGAATCGTCTAGAATGTCATTGTATGCTGTAGCGTTAAGATTTCCCTTCACTGAAACTAAGGGGCCTGAACCATGAAAAACAGCCCCAGACCATTATTCCTCCTCCACCAAACTTTACAGTTGGCTCTATGCATTGGGGCAGGTAGCGTTCTCCTGGCATCCGCCAAACCCAGATTAGTCCGTCGGACTGCCAGATGGTGAAGCGTGATTCATTACTCCAGCCGACGCTTGGCATTGCGCATGATGATCTTAGGCTTGTGTGCGGCTGCCCAGCCATGGAAACCCATTTCATGAAGCTCCAGACGAACAGTTCTTGTGCTGACGTTGCTTCCAGAAGCAGTTTGGAACTCGGTAGTGAGTGTTGCAACCGAGGACAGACAATATTTACGTGCTACGTGCTTCAGCACTCGGCGGTCCCGATCTGTGAGCTTGTGTGGCCTACCACTTCGCGGCTGAGTCACTGTTGCGCCTAGACGTTTCTACTTAACAATAACAGCACTTACAGTTGACTGGGGAAGCTGTAGCAGGGCAGAAATTTGACGAATTGACTTGTTGGAAAGGTGCCATCCTATGATGGTGCCCCATTGAAAGTCAATGGGGCACCTTCAGTAAGGCCATTCTACTGCCAATGTTTGTCTATGGAGATTGCATGGCCGTGTGCTCGATTTGATACACCTGTCAGCAACGGGTGTGGCTGAAATAGCCGAATCCACTCATTTAAAGGGTGTCCACATACTTTTGTATATATTCTGTAGTGTATTTCTGTGAACTGAACTGAAGTAGTTCTGTGAACTTAACTTAAGTAGTTCTGTGAACTTAACTTAAGTAGTTCTGTGAACTCAACTGAAGTAGTTCTGTGAACTCAACTGAAGTGTGTGATAAGGAAGAGATTGTGTACAGAACAGAAGATAAAACAGTAAATTACACGCTTGATTACAGTAGTAATCAGATAGAGACAAACATATTCTGCATCCCAAATGGCACCCTATTCCCTATATAGTGCCCTATGGACCCTGGTCAAAAGTAGTACACTACATAGAGAATAGGGTGCAATTTGAGACGAAAACATACTTTCACTAATCACCTTGCCTTATGCTGTAGTAGCAGGGAGTGGTGAGAAAAACAGTTCTACACGACAGCTTAGATGTTGGAAACATCTAACCCATTGTACTAGATATCCCACCCTGCAACATCAATGAACTTCATCATGTTTGCTTTATGGCTTCAGTCATACGGTACCAGTTCAATGGTACAGTGGGTGGTATCATATTTGTAAGGGACTTACCTCAGTAACTAACCTACCATTACCTAAATCCTACTGTACCATAGACTAGTTTTCTATTGTTCTGGGTTGATGGACACGTTAGGGCATGATAGGTGTAATTTGGCCCCATTGTGGAAGCTCAAGGGTATTTTCCCTCTCAGGCTGCTAATTTCTCTCTCTCTCTCTCTCTCTCTCTCTCTCTCTCTCTCTCTCTCTCTCTCTCTCTCTCTCTCTCTCTCTCTCTCCTCTCTACCCTCTCTCTCCCCCTCTCTCTCTCTTCTCTCCCCCCCTCTCTCGCTCTCTCTTTCTCTCCTCTCTCTCTCTCCCCCCTCTCTCTCTCTCTCTCCCCTCTCTCTCTCTCTCTCTCTCTCCCCCCCCCTCTCTCTCTCTCTCCCTCTCTCTCTCTCTCTCTCTCCCTCTCTCCCCCCCTCTCTCCAGACAGCCGCCTCAGGCATTTCTATCTCTTTCTCCTCACTCCCACCACCACTGGGTATAATGCTCTGACGGAAGCAGACTGTGGCTTGAAAACAAAATTGCTTTCCCAGATTCACATTTCAAATCTGCCACTCGTGTCTGTCCAGGACAGAGGTAGACTGAAACCTGAGAATGTGAGCATGAACATAACTAGCGGCTTAGTGAGAAAATGTATCCTCCATCGCCCTGCAGTCACCTTTACGTTCCATGCCGACATCAGTGATATTACAGTTCATGTTTTCAGAGGGAGAGAAACAGAGAGAGAAACAGAGAGAGAGAAACAGAGAGAGAGAGAAAAAGAGGGAGAAAAACAGAGGGAGAGAAACAGAGAGAGAAACAGAGGGAGAAACAGATGGAGAGAAACAGAGGGAGAGAAACAGAGGGAGAGAAACAGAGGGAGCGAAACAGAGGGAGCGAAACAGAGGGAGATAAACAGAGGGAGAGAAACAGAGGGAGATAAACAGAGGGAGAGAAAAAGAGGGAGAGAAAAAGAGGGAGAGAAAAAGAGGGAGAGAAACAGAGGGAGATAAACAGAGGGAGAGAACAGAGGGAGAAACAGAGCGAGAGAACAGATGGAGGGAAACAGAGGGAGGGAAACAGAGGGAGGGAAAAAGAAGGAGAGAAACAGAGGGAGATAAACAGAGAGAGAGAAAAAGAGGGAGATAAACAGAGGGAGATAAACAGATGGAGGGAAACAGAGGGAGGGAAACAGAGGGAGGGAAACAGATGGAGGGAAACAGATGGAGGGAAACAGATGGAGGGAAACAGAGGGATGGAAACAGAGAGAGAAACAGATGGAGGGAAACAGATGGAGGGAAACAGAGGGAGGGAAACAGAGAGAGGAACAGATGGAGGGAAACAGATGGAGGGAAACAGAGGGAGGGAAACAGAGAGAGAAACAGATGGAGGGAAGCAGATGGAGGGTCACATAGTGCCAAAACATGCCCAAATGTTTGTAGGACCTAAGCCATCAAAGGAAAATTACATAGCTTACATGTTCACATGGTGCCTGTCACATGATGCTCTTAGAACAGTACATAAAACTAGAAGCTAAGACCCACAACGGGACCCCGAGGGAAAGGCACACAATTAAGAATGTTCAATCCAATTCACATTGTACAAGACAACGTTTTACTGCATATAAATGTATTCAAAACATACAATGACTAGTTAGGTTAATTATCTGAGACTTAACTGAAACTGAGCACTTTAACCAAGGAAGAAGGAATGCAATGCTGACATTCCCATGATTGTGGCCCTGCCTGCAGCCAAGCTGATAGATTACCAACTATGACACATCTCAACCGCATACTGGAGTCCTGAACGACAGAGACAGGGCCTGAGGGAGCAGGGAGTCCTGAACGACAGAGACAGGACCTGATGGAGCAGGGAGTCCTGAACGACAGAGACAGGACCTGATGGAGCAGGGAGTCCTGAACAACAGAGACAGGGCCTGATGGAGCAGGGAGTCCTGAACGACAGAGACAGGACCTGATGGAGCAGGGAGTCCTGAACGACAGAGACAGGACCTGATGGAGCAGGGAGTACTGAACGACAGAGACAGGACCTGATGGAGTAGGGAGTCCTGAACGACAGAGACAGGGCCTGATGGAGCAGGGAGTCCTGAACGACAGAGACAGGGCCTGATGGAGCAGGGAGTCCTGAACGACAGAGACAGGACCTGATGGAGCAGGGAGTCCTGAACGACAGAGACAGGACCTGATAGAGTAGGGAGTCCTGAACGACAGAGACAGGGCCTGATGGAGCAGGGAGTCCTGAACGACAGAGACAGGGCCTGATGGAGCAGTCCTCTATCCTCTTCTATAGACATACTAATCACAGGACAGGTTGGAGAACTCAGGAGGAAGATTTAGAATAACTCAATCTCAACTCACTCAGCAAGTGAACATTAGCTGCCTTGGAATTTCCACTTTCTCAATATCATTCCAGACCTAGAAGTTGTTTAAAACAGAGAGAGAGAAGTACTACAGCTGGACACTTAGTGTGGTATAAGAAGTGTTCATCTTGTTCTGATTCAGAGGGGAATAATACAGAACATAACATCCAGAGAATAATATTGGCTGAGAAAAACACAGTCCAATAATATCTAAAAACGTCAAAGTTCAAGTTCAAAGTGACTTTCTAAATTCATAGAAGAAGGAACTGAATTCAGACTTTAACTAGGCTGAACAACAACAATGAATGTTGGTTGGTGAAATGGCAAGCTTGCACAACACATGTAGTGGAACGACAAAGTAGCCTGTGTGACCTTGGATAAACCTTATAGTCCAGCTGTTCAAAGTGAATAAAGACAATGCAGCAGTCATCCACTCAACCCTACATCACAACACATGGAAGTGACATTGGATTTAGCCTTTCTGAATGGTTGAAAAGTGCAATAGGCCAATGACCTTACAAGGACATTCTGACATGTAACATAATGTGGTGGGTCATGTTAATTTAGCCTACATACTGCATGGATAGAAAACAGACTTTTACATCACCAAAATGGGACACAACAAATCATAGCAGACACTAAATAAACATAGGACAAAGACATGCATGCTGCATCGTGGGCCCATCTACAAATCATAGCAGCATTAAGAAAACGTATCGGGGCCAAAGAGCAAGAGGACAGCATACATAATCTGGTTAATCAGGTCACAAGTTTAATCGGGGTGACAGAGGCTATGTTCCCTTTTCACCAGAGCCCCATAGATACAGTATGTTAGATAGGTTAGATAGGTTAGATACAGTATGTTAGATAGGTTAGATAGGTTAGATACAGTATGTTAGATAGGTTAGATACAGTATGATAGATAGGTTAGATAGGTTAGATACAGTATGTTAGATAGGTTAGATACAGTATGATAGATAGGTTAGATAGGTTAGATACAGTATGTTAGATAGGTTAGATACAGTATGATAGATAGGTTAGATAGGATAGCTACAGTATGTTAGATAGGTTAGATACAGTATGTTAGATAGGTTAGATAGGTTAGATACAGTATGTTAGATAGGTTAGATACAGTATGTTAGATAGGTTAGATACAGTATGTTAGATAGGTTAGATACAGTATGTTAGATACAGTATGTTAGATAGGTTAGATACAGTATGTTAGATAGGTTAGATACAGTATGTTAGATAGGTTAGATAGGATAGATACAGTATGTTAGATAGGTTAGATACAGTATGTTAGATAGGTTAGATACAGTATGTTAGATAGGTTAGATAGGATAGATACAGTATGTTAGATAGGTTAGATACAGTATGTTAGATAGGTTAGATAGGATAGATACAGTATGTTAGATAGGTTAGATACAGTATGTTAGATAGGTTAGATAGGATAGATACAGTATGTTAGATAGGTTAGATACAGTATGTTAGATAGGTTAGATACAGTATGTTAGATAGGTTAGATACAGTATGTTAGATAGGTTAGATACAGTGTGTTAGATAGGTTAGATACAGTATGCTGATCAACTTCCCTTGTTCTCCTGTTTCCTGACCGACTGTTGAGTAAGCTTCATAGAGAGAGACACAGGGTGCGCCAAAAAAATGGAACCCTATTTCCTATATTTGGGCGGCAGGTAGCCTAGTGTTTAGAGTGTTAGGCCCGTAACTGGAAGGTTTTAGGATCGAATCCCCGAGCTGACAAGGTAAAAATCTGTCGTTCTGCCCCTGAACAAGGCAGTTAACCCACTGTTCCTAGGCCGTCATTGTAAATAAGAATTTGTTCTTAACTGACTTGCCTAGTAAAATAAAGGTTAAAAAAAATATATATATATATAGTGCACTATTTTTGGTCAAAAGTAATGCACCATATAGGGAATAGGGTGCAATTTGTCGTGCAGCCCTAGGTTACACACTCACTCCCAGCAAGCGAAACACGAGAGGACGCTTCCCTGTCCTTTACTTGGCTGGTGCACAGCGGTGGTACAGTGCTGCACACCTTCCTACCTGGGCTATTAGATAGATAGATAGATAGATAGATAGATAGATAGATAGATAGATAGATAGATAGATAGATAGATAGATAGATAGATAGATAGATAGATAGATAGATAGATAGATAGATAGATAGATAGATAGATTATTGATCCCCGGGGGGGACATTTCTTTGTCAAGCAGCTACAACAAAACAAGGGGCAGGTGCAAAATGCCACAAAATTACCCCTAATGATGACTGGCTACTGTACTGTACTGGTCTCACATTGCACTGCTGTAGCCAGTCCAAAATAGACTGTGTTCTTCTGCATAGCCTGACCTCAAAGACCTAGGAAATCAATCTTAAGTCTGTGAGCAGCAAGTGACTCTGGGTATGAGGCAGTAGTCTTCCAGAGTCTAATTATGATACTCTGTTGTACTACTGTTGTTACTAGCTACTGTACAACAGGCCAGTGTGTTGATATGGTGTGAGGGAATTTCCATTAGTCATGGTAGTTCTCACTTCATGTACTGTTAGATGATCATAACACTGTTATAACCACGCTGTCATAATATGATTCCAATATAAACTATGTATGGAGTAGGCTGGCCTACTGATCCTACACTTTGGGAAAATAATCCAGGTTAGTGGCTCGGGGTGGTACAGTGGTCTTAGCCACTGCATCTCAGTGCTAGAGGCGTCACTACAGACACCCTGCTTCGGATCCAGGCTGTATCACAACCGGCCGTGATTGGGAGTCCCATAGGACGGTGTAGGTCGTCATTGTAAATAAGAATTTGTTCTTAACTGACTTGCCTAGTTAAATAAAGGTTAAATAAAATAAAATAAAAAATAAAATAAAAATGTAGAGCTGTGAGTATGGGTTTGAATCCGACCCACTGCTTTAGCAATCTCTCCGCTATCCTTTTCTATATTCCTCCCTCTCTCTCTCTCTCTCTCTCTCTCTCTCTCTCTCTCTCTCTCTCTCTCTCTCTATCCTGTTCAATACACAGAAAAAATACAAAAAGCGTTGGACTACCACTCCTTCAAAAAAAAATATCAAGGTTAGTTGTTATAGACAATTATTCAATAGATGATTTACATAACAATTATAAAAATGATGAGGAAAACCGCATGGACCACAACAGTACAGTAAACAGGTAGGGCTGTAATTCAGCCACTGATGGCTTCTAGTAGCGGCATCTATTTATACAGTCCGTTGATTTGGAATTTTGGCATAGTGCCAGCAGTTGGTTCTCTGTTGATCACTTTATTGAGGGAAAAGTTTGATTGGGTCCCAGTCATTCTCAAAGGGCACTCTTACATAAAATGATCTTAGTTCACTTGCTTGATTTTTAGGAGATCACAACAGAACATAAATACTTAAATCTGCTACAGTGGCGACCCCCTTGGGTAAGGAGTAGTGGCGATCCATCATTCAGAGCATCACCTGTTTTGAGCCCCACAGTTTTGCAAAAAAAATAAACATTTTGGCCTTGCCTGTTATGCATGTTATTTTGGCATTAATACGTGTCACATATAAGTTTGCAAACTAAGTAAACAAAAATATATATCATTGACTTAATAAAGCCTCATACAAACATGGTCTCTTTTCTTGAGTAAGGCAGCTCCAAAATGCAGAGGTTTCAGCCGGGACACTACGTCACAGGCCAAGTCTAAGTCCTTAGCAAGAGCAGACTTCAAACATTTTAGCCCTTTGGGTCCTGCCATAGAGTTATATTTAAAGTGCCCTTCCAAGAAGGCTCAAGGTCATTGGCCACAGATAAAATGAAGTCAAATCACGTTATATGTACAGTAGCTTTGATTGGACAGATCATGTCACCATCTTACTTTAACAATCTTAGCTAGCAGTCATCATCATGAATCAAGTCTCCTGGCAAATCCTTGTCATATGAAGAGAAACAATGAAGAGAAATTATAGATAAAAACGTATCGGTGCTCATCGGCCATTGGACATAAACATTACACAAGAAGTTAGAAATCGCTAATTCAACAATTAATGGTTTGGAAGTAATCAGTGGCTAACTGCAAGCATTGCAAAGCAATCACTAGCCTGCTATTCAGTGGAGTGGTGGTGTGTTTTTATTCAGAGTTCCCACCATAAATCCAGAGAATGCCAGACTTTGATGACAAAGTTTGATGACAGAATTTGCCCACAAAGGACCGCCACGCCACCTTCACAATGGGAGTCCAAAAATGTATTGTATGCTGCTGCATAAATTATGTAATATGCCAGGGAGATATGTATACTGTAGCTAAGAAACTAATACTAAGTGTATGTTGTGTAATAAGCTGTTAGTAGCCCATGTGCCTCACCCTAATAATTTGGTCTATTTTCACCAACGCGGTATTGTAAACATATCGTTCGTGGCCGGTGTGTGATTGTTTGCGGACTTATTTTGTACAGCTTTGACAGTGCTACTGATAGCAGTGCCGGTGGCGCTTGGCTTGCACGTGCAAATTCAGCACACATAACATTCTATAATAGAATTATGTTATTTGACGTGTCAAATTAAAAGCTTATTTAACAAGTCAAATAGTGTTATTTGACGTGTATCTTTTTTGACACGCAAAGACCCAAACGGCGTTCAATGTGCCTCACCCTAATAATTTGGTCTATTTTCACCTCTTAATTTTGCCTACTGTTCTGACTTGGTGGTGCACATGTAGCCTATAACCTGTTTTAGAGAAATATAATCATTGAATATTGTAAGAGCTTTCATTGTCTGCTTATATGCCCCCTTTATGTATTCTACGGTTCTGTCTTGGTGTACAGGGAGTGCACTGTAAAAACGGTCCCATGTTCTGAATTCTGTCGCTGTACCTTTAAAAAATGCTGAACAAATAGTTATATTGACTTCGTCCATCCTAGCTCGCTCATTAATGTCTTAACCGAAATTACAGATTGCCTCTTATATACTTGTTGTTCCCTTATGCCATAGTTTGTACATCTCAATTGTCAATAGAAACCAAATGTGTTTAAGCAAGTCAGCCATATCAGCTATAGTGCAATCAACATATTGTTAAGTGTTGTGTTGTGTAGTGGCTTTGCTGGCATGCATCCCACTTTGTTGTTGTTTTTTTGCCGCACCAAGATTTACATGCTAAAATCGCCACTGGTAAGGAGTATGGTTAGGGTTAAGGGTTGGGTTAGGGCAGCGTATCCCAAACTCCGCGTAGGGACGATCCTAAAATCCCAGATAGAACTGGTCCTGCCGGGACGGATGAAAGTGAGTTGGCTTCGCGGAGCGAGATGAAAGAACAAGTGAGCGTGCATTATTAGGTCACTAAGTCACTTTCGTCCGAGGGAATATTTGATGATTTTTTGTTGTTGAAATTTCACAGGGATAATGAACTTAAAGCTTGAAAAACTTCCCGGGAAAACCCAACAAAAGTTTCCCCCGAGATCCTGGGCAAAGCTCGTGCCTCGCGGGATGAAGCTCGAGACGCTCCCTGAATAATCATGTCACACCGAAATAAAAGGAGACGTTCTTCAAATGGGCCACATGCACAAGTAAAACATACTAATGACAGATAACAACACATCAGACCTTTTCAATAAGTGTACATGTATTTTTACCTGCTGTTTTCTCCTTTATTGTTTGAAGGCGGCGGGTGCAGAACAGTTTGGTTATCCTCCATATCCACCACACATTTCGTATGCAGTTCCGTTTCTGCAGAATTCAGAGCAAAGGTGTCTGTCTGTCTTGTTGAGAAAGTTTCCATATATTTCAAATCAAAGTAGCTAGCTAGTTAGGCCCTGACTAATAATCATGTATCTACTTAAACTACATCTAACTGACACTTGGCAAGTTTGATTTATTGCCCTTATTTCAGGTTGGAATTAGCTAGCTAACGTTACACTAGCCGCATATAAACACCCAAACATTTGGCTAGAATACTTGGTTGCTAACTTTCTACCTGCAGCAATCTTTGTGGATTAAAGGCTAAAAACTAAACTAGCTAGCACGTATTAAATACAACTGTAAGGTTTGCTGATTTCTGGTTCCTTTTCAGATAACTTACCTCTCCGGTTCATGGGTCGGACTCTGACTGCAACTTTTACCTTGGTATCCGACATTTTCATCCACTTTCCTTCCACTCTGGACGACCATCAAAGTGTTATCTAGCAAGCTACGGCTAGCCGTCTAGCTCTGCCCGTCCCCGAAAAGACCAGTCCACTTTCAGCCGGGGGTGAAAGTGCGCCTATTCCCTAGTAACACAATCCCAAAAGAGTCCAGTCCAGAAGACGGAGAAAAGAAAAACGGAACATTGTCTTTATATCCATCAAGTTAGCTTCCTATGCAGATCCAGCACTGCGCTCCAGTCCCAGACAGCATCACAACCGCCATCTTCAAGTGACTGGCTCTGGCTGCTGGAAAAGCTGCAGTGCCGAAGGCTATGCAACAACAAAAATGAAAACGAGAGTTTAAATTGGACAAATCCAGGTTTCGTTCCGTTTGGTTCTGTTTGATTCGAAGTGAATACACCCCATGATACAGAAAATGTGCAAATGACCTCCAAAAGTGTTCAAACAAATAGACTTTATTAAAAATAAATGAAATAAATTAACCTTATGGCAACAGGTCTCCCTTGAAAAAGAGATCTTCTGACCTTCATGGGACTTCCTGGATAAATAAAGATTAATACAACAATTACATGTATTGTCTAAGTAACACCAAGCAGACAGTTAAAACATAACCAGAGATGAGCAATGTCCCTTAAATATGTATCACAGTACAGTTTTATAGCCTAGTTTACTTGCAAAACTCAGAAGTAATCATCCACCTGTCATTACCATGTTATTACAAAGTATTAGGGACACTTGTGAGAAGCACACACACACACACACCATTTTATTCATGCACTTCATTTAATTATTTTACAACAGCATTCACAAAGAAAAACATGCTGTTCACACACAAAAAAATACTCTTAAAAGATTAGTATAATTTCACTCAGCGTTACATCACAACAGGGGAATCACCAGTCTGTATGCATTCTGTTTACATATTTTGACACAATACAAGTCAGTCAGACAGCTAGCTCTTCCTACATTATTTTCGGACTAGAATAGCATCTGATTGAACGGAATACATCTTCACTGCATGGTCTCCACTGTCTAAAACAATCAGCATGTTCTGTGCTGTGGCGACCAGGCTCACCGGGCAAACCAAGTCTTCACTGACCAGGGGGGTTAGGACCGGGCCGTTCTGGAGCTTTCCCAAACTCCAAATCAACCCACGCTGGGAGTCTATCACAATCACATCCCGTCCCTGTCAAAGGCCACGGAAGACTCGCAGGGCCACACGGAGGCCCCCAGGCTCAGAATAAAGCTGTCAGAGAGCACATTAAAGTCTTTGTTGAATATGTGTGGTGGTGAGGCCCAGTGTCTCCACCAGGGCGATGTTACCAGTCGCCCGACAGCAGGCCACTGCCTTGGGCCGCTGGAGGTCGGTCATGACTGCTCGGTTTATCAGAGTCACGCCACGGGCAAAGTCCACCACAACCTGGGAGAGCGTGCCGGCCTGGACGTCAGTGACCAGGATATGTCCACAGCTGTCCACGTCCACCCCCCAGGGCATCTGGAAGGAGTCCCACACCGCCAGAACATAACTCCCCCTGGAGGTGAACACTTTCACTGCACCGTCCCCGGCATCCGTCACCACCACATACCCGCTGGGAGTCACCGCCACATCCACAGGGCGACACACCTCCCTGTGGCCGCGACCCCTCCGCCTGAACCCGTGCAGCCGCCTGCCCTGTGGCCCGAATAGCACCACCACCATGGTCTCAGAGGACCCCGAACACAGACACCCCCGTGGGGTTGATCAGGGACCCCGGCCCCCGAAGACCGAGCATAGCCGCAGAGCTCCAGAGCCCAGACCCAGCCGCTGCATCCTCTTACCCATTAAGGGACAGGGGACCTGGGGGTGCGGGAGAGCAGAAGATCCTGGAGGTCTGTCAGCGCCTGGCAGTAGGAGGTGCTGTCAACATCGCACAGCCGCCGGCAGAAAGGGCACTAAAGCTTGTGTGGGAGAGCGCCCGGACACATTCCAGACAGAGTACATGGCCACAGGACAGGTTCTGAGGCCGGCGTTCCTTCTGGCGTTATACTTCTCGAAGCAGACTTTACACTCCAGCAGGTTGACGTGGATCTCTCTCAGGAGGATCCCCTCTGTTCTCAGTGAGGAAGGAGGAACAGGAACATCAGCCATAATAGTGTAGATATCCTCTCTTTTACTTCACCCAACTGCAGTCACAGTGTCAGCTCTGCTGCAGTCTGCTATGGCTGGAAAGTATTTTTGAGAAAACAGTGAGGAAACAGGTGGAAAGTCAGAGAGGGAAAGAGAGAGTAGTAAAGCGACAGAGAGGAAAACACAACACAGGTAACATTTTGAAAGTCTGAGAGGACTGGCGTCCTGTAAGCTCAGGCTGTCATGTGACTTTGACACAGTGGGCAGGCTCACGCTGAGGCCCTCTTCTGCCCCCTAGGGGAAAGAGGTGTCACACAGGTCTGAGGAGCAACTCTGTGACTTCTGGAATCTCTGAGCCATGCAGTAAAGCTTTACACTCGTCCGTATGGTAATTGTAGCTTCAGAAAGGAATTACTTCTGTTAGTCAGAATAGACACAAGTACCCAGTGATTCAGGGGCCCTCTGCTAGGTACTCCACATTACTGTGTGTGACTTCAAGTCTATTTTCTAGTCTATTAGAGAGCACAGCGCCCTAAAGAGGTCAATCAAGGTAATTACACATCTTCTACTGGACAGTAACCTTAGCAACCCCACATCCTTCTCCTGCTAGATCCAGTATCTATGCTGCAATAGTCTAAGCGCCGGGGGGCTAGGGTCACTTTGTTATATCTGGTGTTATTATCCGGTGTCCTGTGTGAATTTAAGTATGCTCCCTCTAATTCTCTCCCACCCCTCCCAGGGGACCGGAGCCCTAGGACCATACCTCAGGACTACCTGGCCTGATGACTCCTGGCTGTCCCCAGTCCACCTGGTCCTGGAGGACCTGAGCCCTAGGACCATACCTCAGGACTACCTGGCCTGATGACTCCTGGCTGTCCCCAGTCCACCTGGTCGTGCTGCTGCTCCAGTTTTAACTCTTCTGCCTGCGGCTATGGAACACTGACCTGTTCACCAGACGTGCTACCTTGTCCCAGATCTGCTGTTTTCAATTCTCTCTCTACCGCAACTGCCATTTCAACATCTAAATGCCGTCTATGAAAAGCCAAGTGACCTTTTCTCCTGATGTACTTACCTGTTTCAACCTCTACAACCACTGTGATTATTATTTGGAGAAATATTTGGCCTTAATGGCCATGAATTGTTATAATCTCCACCCGGCACAGCCAGAAGGGGACTGGCAACCCCTCAGAGCCTGGTTCCTCTCTAGGTTTCTTCCTAGGTTTTTGCCTTTCTAGGGAGTATTTCCTAGCCACCATGCTTCTACATCTGCATTGCCTGCTGTTTGGGGTTTTAGGCTGGGTTTCTGTCTAGCACTTTGTGACATTGGCTGATGTAAAAAGGGCTTTAAATACATTTGATTGATTGATTGATTGCTACAGAGAGA
This sequence comes from Thymallus thymallus, assembly GCA_023634145.1. Taxonomy (NCBI): domain Eukaryota; kingdom Metazoa; phylum Chordata; class Actinopteri; order Salmoniformes; family Salmonidae; genus Thymallus; species Thymallus thymallus. The sequence goes on along the minus strand of CM042416.1, from coordinate 7,121,222 downwards.
GCAGAGTCCCCCTCCAGAGGTCAATCGAGGTGATTACACATTATCTACAGGACAGTAACCTTAGCAACCCAGAAACCAAATCTCACCTGAGTGCTGGCCAAGCCACTTCCTCGCCACAAGACTACAGTTTTGTTGACCCAAGGGCCTAATTGGACAGTGACAAGCACGTTCTAAAAATACCTAGAGTTGGACAAGCTATTAACTATAGTGCTTTAACAAAATCATTATACTTAGTGATTAGGCCTGTATGCAGATACTGTACCTTGGATAACAAAAGCTTTGGTGTTTGGAGGAACACAAAGTAGGGTCCCAAATGTGTTATATAATTATTGTGTAAATAGCTAAATATTTTGGAATCACTGTGTGCCAGAACCAGGAAGCATTCCACTATGCATTATAATCATTCAGCCCTATTAACCATTTCAACAATGTACCCTCTGTCTGCCACTAGCTGTGTCACATGCTGTCACATGATCAAAACTGTGTCACATGATCAAAGCAGCTGTGGCAAATAAGTATAAAGTAATTACAGTTCATTACTTGTTTCTCCTATGACATAACTACACCATTTGAATCACAAGGGGAGTTAGAGACTGGATGTCTTGAGGATGGATAGTAATTAGAACAAAGGCTAGAAGTGTTAACCTCATTAACATAGCATGTAGTCTACAAGATAATTAGTTTTATTAATTCAGAGTGAAAAACAAAACACAAGTCTCCTTTTTGGCAAAATGGCATCTTCATTCCAGAAACAATGTACCGTATTCCATACACCCAGGGAGTCTGGTCTACACACCCAGGGAGTGTCAGGGTCTGAGATTGTCATGAGAGACATATTTGTGCTGAGATGATGGCTATGGATGAATACTTCTAAAACGCACCCTTCCACCCTCCCTCTCTTCCTTCCTTGAAGTAATCACTTATCTGGCAACTAGATGGGTGATGGCTCAAGAGTGCCATCGCAAACCTCCATTTGTCAAACCACATTTCTCAGTAATTATATGTAATCTTGTATGAAAAAGGTATCTTACAGACCCATTTATGTCAGAACAGTGTTTACTCCAAGGGAGGGATGAAGGAAGGATGGATGCATTCTAAGAGTATGGGAACAGGGCCAGTGACTCATCAATAGAACACTGAGATCAGGAGAATCAACGGAATGAGAACAACTCCAAAAGAAAAGTAGCAGACTGAATACAAACTGCAAAAAAGTGTGGCGTGTAAAAAGAGAAAAAAATTATATATCAAAAAGTACATGCATACATACATACATACATACATACATACAGGCACAAGGGCGTAGAATTAAAAACATGTTACATCAACACTAAAAAGACATGGTGTGAATACTGGCATTCTGGTGAGACACTGACGCAAAGACCATTTGTTTTCACTAGTACTGTAGTAAATCTGTAGCATCGCTCAAGTCCCTCGCAAGAAACTCGGATCCATTTTGTTAGCCATGCAAATGCCATGAAGGTGAGAACGAGAGCATCCACATACAGTAGTAAAACGAAGCTACCTGCCTGCACAGACAGGTGAAGCTCCAAGACATGCAACTATGAATGACTGAACACCAGCCTCAGAATAGGGTGCCATTCGGGACGTGACCTAATAAAAATCACTCAAAAAGGTCATGACGATGATTTCACAAAACACGCAAACGACAAAACATTACAGTAAATGAACGGCTCCAAAACAACGGAAGTCAGCAGCTCGTATGGAGCGCAAAGCTAGTTTTAAAAAGTGCTTAAACCCAGGAGGTCAAACACAAAATCTGAACAGTCCGTCGTTCCTTGCTAAAGCAGCTTTGCATTAAAATCCTGGTTGAATATGTAGCAAGCATCTCTACTCCGAGTGCTGATCTAGGATCAGTTTGAGCATTTTAGGTCATAATGAGTATGATTACATGGACAGGGGGAACCTGATCCTAGATCAGCGCTCCTAATCAGATGTTTGATACATATGGCCCCTGTTCACATCTATTTGTTAAAGTCATAAAAACAAACCAAAAATAGTTAACACTTACAAATATGAACCTGTAAAATGGATAACTGATGATGAGTTAGGCCGATCGATTAGAGAGAAAAACATTGCCTTCCCCTACAGTAGTCAAATCAGAGTCCAACTTCTGTGATGATATTATACAGCTATATAATGGTTGCGTCCCAAATGGCATTCTCTTCATAGTGCACTACTTTGGACCGGAGTCTGGTCAAGATTTGTGCACTATATAGAGAATAGGGTTCCATTTGCATACAGTAGTCTGATGACAACCTGGGACTGGTTTCTGAAAATAAACCAGTAAGGCTAAAGCATAGAGATCCAATTAAATTACTAGAGGGGAAGGCCATGTCATAAACTCTCAAATTTCCTGAATATGGTGAAAATGGCAGCCATATTGGTCAGAGAGAAATCCAAACCAGTCTAACTGGAATGAATGGCAGTAGAGACATGATCCTAATTTGACTTCTACAGGGGGAAAAAAGTAAGGCATGTGATGTATCAGAAATGTGTAATATAATTGAAATGTGTAATATAATTGAAATGTGTGATATATTTGTCAACCTAAAATATTATCAATTATAAATAGCATTTATACAGGTTTTATACACATTTTTCAAAATAGCCTCTATAATATATGTAAACAGACCATAAATGTCAACATTTTTGTTATCTTGTAAAACTGCGAGTGCCATTATGATACAATATCAGTAACCAACTTGGTGCATTTACAACTTGTCTAAGTCCAACCAGCCAGTGTTTGGCTGTGGATTGAGTGTATTGTTTGAATGGAATGTTGAAAGTTAAGTTGACACATTAACAGAATCATTCCTCTAAAACTGTCTGGTTAGCTAGCTAACAAACATACAATGCAGACAAATTCTTCCAATTCATTATTTTACATAATATGTCATCACAGCACTGGCTAACCATGGTTGACCAACTCCCTGACCAACATGGCTGACAACCTTTATACCATCATTAGAAGGTTCATGTCCATTCTAGTATTCTAATTCCTAATTCTATGGGCTGAAGCACGTGAATGATATATCATATAGGATCAATGTAGTTCTCCAATCACAGTAGTTACCAACTCCTGTACAATGAAACATGCATTCTTCTGTTCTGACTGAGGATAAGCAATATTGCCATCACACACCACACTCACACTTGCGCGCACACACACACACACTTGCGCGCACACACACACACACACACTTGCGCGCACACACACACACACACACGCGCGCACACACACACACACTTGCGCGCACACACACACACACTTGCGCGCACACACACACACACTTGCGCGCACACACACACACACACTTGCGCACACACACACACACACACACACACACTTGCGCACACACACACACACACACACACACTTGCGCACACACACACACACACACACACACACCAGTAGGGACAGTAGGAGCTCTGACCGTGTGAGCCACCAGTAGGTATCTGTGTGGGTCTCTGATCTATAGGCCAGGCCCCCCTCTCTCCTTCCTCTACCACCCTGCATGGACATGGTGTCTGTATCCACTGACCATGCCTCTATCCTGGGCCCACTCTCTCCTTCCTCTACAACCCTGCATGGACATGGTGTCTGTATCCACTGACCATGCCTCTATCCTGGGCCCACTCTCTCACCTCCAATGGATGGGTGGTTCTCTGTATGTTAAATGTTGAAATGCACAGGGAAAGTGTTGGTATCTTTCCTTTCGCTCTCTCTCAGCTCTTTTTCTCTTCCGTCTCTCCCAACATGCACCTCTTCCTCCGTGGTCTGGGGTTCAGAGAGCGGGACTCAACCCTGGGGGGCAGGGCTAGCATTACTTCTTCCCCAGCCCATTGGTGGATTTGTTCTTCCCTGAGCTCCGCCCCCGCCGCCGGGTGGGAGGAGCCTCACCCTCAGAATGCAGTTCTCCTGCAAGGTTTAAGTTCAGGTTCATTAGAACATTATCCTGGTACATATGCAGAAACACATACAGTTTAAGTCGGAAGTTTACATACACATTAGCCAAATACATTTAAACTCACACTGACATTTAATCCTAGTAAAAATTCCCTGTCTTAGGTCAGTTAGAATCACCACTTTATTTTAAGAATGTGAAATGTCAGAATAATAGTAGAGAGAATTATTTATTTCAGCTTTTATTTCTTTTATCACATTCCCAGTGGGTCAGAAGTTTACATACACTCAATTAGTATTTGGTAGCATTGCCTTTACATTGTTTAACTTGGGTCAAATGTTTCAGGTAGCCTTCCACAAGCTTCCCACAATAACTTTGGTGAATTTTGGCCCATTCCTCCTGACAGAACTGGTGTAACTGAGTCAGGTTTGTAGGCCTCCTTGCTCGCACACGCTTTTTCAGTTCTGCCCACAAATGTTCTATAGGATTGAGGTCAGATCTTAGTGATGGCCACTCCAATACCTTGACTTTGTTGTCCTTAAGCCATTTTGCCACAACTTTGGAAGTATGCTTGGGGTCATTGTCCATTTGGAAGACTCATTTGAGACCAAGCTTTAACTTCCTGACTGATGTCTTGAGATGTTGCTTCAATATATCCACATAATTTTCCTTCCTTATGATGCCATCTATTTTATGAAGTGCACCAGTCCCTCCTGCAGCAAAGCACCCCCACAACATGATGCTGCCACCCCTGTGCTTCACGGTTGGGATGGTGTTCTTCAGCTTGCAAGCCTCCCCCTTTTTCCTCCAAACATAACGATGGTCATTATGGCCAAACAGTTCTATTTTTGTTTCATCAGACCAGAGGGCATTTCTCCAAAAAGTATGATATTTGTTTCCTTGTGCAGTTGCAAACCATAGTCTGGCTTTTTTACGGCGGTTTTGGAACAGTGGCTTCTTCCTTGTTGAGCAGAGTTTCAGGTTATGTCGATATAGGACTCGTTTTACTGTGGATATAGATACTTTTGTACCTGTTTCCTCCAGCATCACCACAAGGTCTTTTGCTGTTGTTCTGGGATTGATTTGCACATTTCGCACCAAAGTACATTCATCTCTAGGAGACAGAACGTGTCTCCTTCCTGAGCGGTATGACGGCTACGTGATCCCATGGTGTTTATACAAACTATTGTTTGTACAGATGAACGTGGTACTTTCAGGCATTTGGAAATTGCTCCCAAGGATGAACCAGACTTGTGGAGATCTACAAAACATTTTGTCTGAGGTCTTTGCTGATTTCTTTTGATTTTCCCATGATGATGTTGAGCAAAGAGGCACTGAGTTTGAAGGTACACCTCCAATTGACTCAAGTTTATGTAAACTTCTGACCCACTGGAATTCTGATATATTGAATTATAAAGTGAAATAATCTGTCTGTAAACAATTTTTGGAAGAATTACTTGTCATGCACAAAGTAGACGTCCTAACCGACTTGCCAAAACTATAGTTTGTTAACATGAAATCTGTGGTTGAAAAATGAGTTTTAATGACTTCAACCTAAGTGTATGCAAACTTTCGACTTCAACTGTACAATGTGATGTCATACAATATAAAAACAGGTAAAAAGATAGTCTGTTAAATAAAGGTTAAATACAAATAAATAAATGCATCCCAAATGGCACCCTATTGCCAATACAGTGCACTACTTAGACCAGAGCCCTATGGGTAGTGCACTATATATGGAAGAGGATGCTATCTGAGACAACCAAGATGTCTAAATACACAGACAGTGCACCATGATAACAAAACAGGCATAGCCTAAGAACAGAGTGAGTGAGGGAAAGATTCTCATTGTTTTAGTGTTCACATTGTTGAACAATTTGCAAAGACATCTAATGGACAACACATTTTGATAGATGAACATAGTTGTAAGTAAAAGTGTGTTTCCATTGGATTGCTGGTTAAGAGGCAAGTTCCTCCACTAGAGGTCACACTACTACCAAACTATAGTTACACTCAACCCTCCCAGTCAAACCGAGGAATAGAGCCACCATAGTTACCTTTACATTGTTCTGACACAAAGTCCTCACTGTAGTTGCTGTCCTCACATTCAGAGTAGCTCTGTAAACACAGGAGGGGTCAGAGGTCAGAACAGAAATGTCATTAACATATGGCAGAGAGAACGCTACACAGCCAACAGCCAGCTGATCCAGACACATGCAAGAGGCGGACACCCAAATGGCATCCTCCCTCCTATACTGTATATAGTGCACTAGGGTCCTGGTGAAAAGTAGTACACTAGGCTATATAGGGAATAGGGTGCCATTTGGGACATTACCAAAGTCCTTGGAGTGAATACAAGTATAACAATCTACAGAGGAAGGGCTGTGACATCCTGTCGTATTCTCTACAGAGGATGAGCTGTGACATCCTGTCCAATTCTCTACAGAGGATGAGCTGTGACATCCTGTCGTATTCTCTACAGAGGAAGAGCTGTGACATCCTGTCGTATTCTCTACAGAGGAAGAGCTGTGACATCCTGTCCAATTCTCTACAGAGGATGAGCTGTGACATCTTGTCCAATTCTCTACAGAGGAAGAGCTGTGACATCCTGTCGTATTCTCTACAGAGGAAGAGCTGTGACATCCTGTCGTATTCTCTATAGAGGAAGAGCTGTGACATCCTGTCCAATTCTCTACAGAGGATGAGCTGTGACATCTTGTCCAATTCTCTACAGAGGAAGAGCTGTGACATCCTGTCGTATTCTCTACAGAAGAAGAGCTGTGACATCCTGTCGTATTCTCTACAGAGGAAGAGCTGTGACATCCTGTCGTATTCTCTACAGAGGAAGAGCTGTGACATCCTATCGTATTCTCTACAGAGGAAGAGCTGTGACATCCTATCGCATTCTCTACAGAGGAAGAGCTGTGACATCCTGTCATATTCTCTACAGATGAACCACAAGGTCATATTTACTGAAGGCTAAGCTACACAGTCAGCTAGTTTATGTAGTAACTCTAAACATAGGTTGAACCAAACAAGTGTGCTTGCATACTCCCTTAAAAAAAGCAAAAGTACTGTTTGTCTATCTTGAGATGCCGTAGCCAGATTCCTTAAAATAGTCAGAATGAATCTAAGCTAACTCATACATATATGCAGAGATGCTAGTCATGCAATTAAGCAAACTAAGTTAGATGCACAAATCCCCCCCCGCCAAAATTGATAACCTCCCCTGTTATTGTAATGGTGAGAGGTTAGCATGTCTTGGTGGTATGATATTATATTAATGCTAACCTCCCCTGTTATTGTAATGGTGAGAGGTTAGCATGTCTTGGTGGTATGATATTATATTAATGCTAACCTCCCGTTATTGTAATGGTGAGAGGTTAGCATGTCTTGGTGGTATGATATTATATTAATGCTAACCTCCCCTGTTATTGTAATGGAGAGAGGTTAGCATGTCTTGGTGGTATGATATTATATTAATGCTAACCTCCCGTTATTGTAATAGTGAGAGGTTAGCATGTCTTGGTGGTATGATATTATATTAATGCTAACCTCCCCTGTTATTGTAATGGTGAGAGGTTAGCATGTCTTGGTGGTATGATATTATATTAATGCTAACCTCCCGTTATTGTAATAGTGAGAAGTTAGCATGTCTTGGTGGTATGATATTATATTAATGCTAATCTCCCCTGTTATTGTAATGGTGAGAGTTTAGCATGTCTTGGTGGTATGATATTATATTAATGCTAACCTCCCATGTTATTGTAATGGTGAGAGGTTAGCATGTCTTGGTGGTGTGATATTTGTGTGTCTATAACTTTCTTCTCACTCATCATCATTTTAGATCCGTTCAGGATTATCCGTAATCATGGTTGCATCCACATTAACGTAGAAGTGTTTAGAAACATATTCTATTCACAATAATGACACAATACATTATTTACCATTCACTTCTACAGGGCTCAAAATAATCTGAAACAACCAAAAGAAACAGCCAATGCATCCAACCAGTTTGTAGAGTGACAAGCTTGATGAAATCATTGCATGCTATGAATCTGGGACCAAATGCTACACTTTTGACTACTTTAACACACATAAGTACATTTGTCCCAATACTTTTGGTCCCCTAAAATGAAGGGACTATGTACAAGAAGTGTTGTAATTTCTAAACGGTTCACCAGATATGGATGAAAATACCCTCAAATTAAAGCTGAGAGTATGCACTTTAACCTCATAGTCATTGTATAATCCAGTGCTGGAGTTCAGAACAAAACAACAAAAAATACTTTGCGCTCACAGTTTCTTCTATTCCATTCCAGGAAACCACTACTAGTGTCCTCTTCCTGTTTGCCATGTGTGGTAATGTAACCCGTGTGTCTGTCTGGTGTGTGGTAATGTAACCCGTGTGTCTGTCTGGTGTGTGGTAATAAAGTGTCGATTGTATCCCGGTCTCCTGTTGGTCGTTCTACGTCCTCTAACCGGGACACAGGGACAATTACACCTACAGTACATCTTTTATTTTTTATTTCACCTTTATTTAACCAGGTAGGTCAGTTGAGAACAAGTTCTCATTTGCAACTGCGACCTGGCCAAGACAAAGCAAAGCAGTGCGACAAAAACAACAGAGTTACACAGTAAACAAACATAGTCAAAAACACAATAGAAAATCTATATACAGAGTGCAAAATGTAGTGCAAAAATGCAGTAAGGTTAGGAGGTAGGACAATAAATAGACCATAGTGGTGAAATAAATTACAGGTTAGCATTAACACGGGAATGAAGGATGTGCAAATAGAGATACTGGAGTGCAAGATTAGCGAAAATAACCAAAATAAATATAGGGATGAGGTAGTAGTGTGGGCTATTTACAGAAGGGCTATATACAGGTGCAGTGATCGATAAGCAGCTTTGACAGCTGATGCTTAAAGTTATTGAGGGAGATAGGAACCTCTAGCTTCAATGATGACATCTAAACCGGCACCTCTATCAGAGTCCGCCACCAGTTGGTGCCGCTCATTTTCAGTTTCTACAGAATAAAGAGCTGCTGAACAATGACAACTAGAAGACTAATGCCTTTCATGGCCTGATATATCCACAGTTCCAGGGAGATGGGTTCTAAATGGCCTGATATATTCACCGTTCCAGGGAGATGGGTTCTAAATAGCCTGATATATTCACAGTTCCAGGGAGATGGGTTCTAAATAGCCTGGGATATTCACCGTTCCAGGGAGATGGGTTCTAAATGGCCTGATATATTCACAGTTCCAGGGAGATGGGTTCTAAATGGCCTGATATATTCACAGTTCCAGGGAGATGGGTTCTAAATCATAATAACGATGAATAAAAGGTGCATGTATATAGAAAAGGGTTGCAGCAGGACCATACTGTAGTCAATGTAGTGTAGTACATATCAAGCCTGGTATGTAGGCATACCTTCTCTCTGGGGCCATAGAGCTCTGCATACCACACCATCACATACAGACACAGGAACGTGATTAAGGCCTGGGAGGAGAGGAGACAGAGTTAAGGCCACAGTAAGTTCAAGGTCAAGTTGCATCTTTATCATCCTAAAGGGAAATTGGTTTTCAAACCATAGTCAAACATAAAATACAAAAATTTACATTGATAATTGAAGGAACTACATAGGTGAATAAATAAGGGGGTATTGAATGCAATGGACTGAATACAGCAAAGTCAAGTAGTCCCTAATATAGCCAACATGTCAGCCACAAAATGAAAGGCCTTTTAGCTGAAAACACGTTGACATTCCATAGATAACGCTGTAGCCTAACACAAACACAGTACTGAAGACTTATCCTTCCACCATCTAATGCCAAACACTAGAACTACAGCAATGGTAGGTTGGTCCAACAGTCATGTGCTCTTAGCAATGACTAAGCTATTTATGTTACATTAACTATGACTATAAAAGGGACTGGTCTGTATGTTACATTAACTATGACTATAAAGGGACTGGTCTGCTAATGTAAATAGTGATATATACACACCATTTATGGCATGCAACCTTTACTCAACCTTCATCTAACCAGAAAGTCTCATTGAGACCAGATGATCCTCTTTCACAAGAGACCTGGACAACTGTTTGGAGACTGGTTTGTTTATGTACATAGTAAAAATACTTTGACATGAGAGCTATGTGAAGACTGTTCTTACCACACACACAAGCCAGACCAGCACATAGAGGACCTGGGTCTTGGAGAACAGCTCCATTCCAAACTTTATACACGCCAAGGCCTCCAGGAATGCTATGGCCCTGTGATGTCAGAGACACACACACAGGTCACACACTACAGATAAGGCTTCGGTGTAATCAGCCAGCTGTAAGTGTGTCCCAAATGGCTCCCTATTCCCGCCATAGTACATAACTTGGTCGAAAGTAGTGCACTATAAAGGGAATAGGGTACCATTTGGGATGCATACTATGACACCTGTCACCCGGCTGGGTGGTGACATGACAGAGTGAGGGAGAGGAGGGTGACAGGGGTTAGAGAGAGAGAGAGACAGATGTTAACATTTACAGTAAGCTGAGGCCCATGGTTACATCATACCAGTTCCTTATCTACATGGTCAGATGTTAACATTTACAGTAAGCTGAGGCCAATGGTTACATCATACCAGTTCCTTATCTACATGGTCAGATGTTAACATTTACAGTAACCTTTACTCTACTGGGAGCTAGAGGGAATAAGTCAGATGTTCAGATCACCGCTAACCAAAATAAACAGTACACAATGGAAACCTGGATAGACCGCATTTTAATGGGATATAATGGGCAGTGAAGAAAAATATATCACATTTCACAAATGTTCTGTCTACAAACATTTCTGCAGTCCCTTATTACCCTAGACATGGGAAACACTAGACTATACGCACTAGAGAAGTGGATGTGTATCAATACAACATCAATAACACACGTCTACTTAGTCAGTCATTAGAGTATTAGACTTTCTACACTACACATTCCTACAACATGTGCCTTAGTAATTCATTCAATATGTCCAGTCTTTAATACTCAGGGTTTAGCTGAAGGATAATGGGGGGCATTGTTTACTGTGTGTGTGTACAGTCGTGGCCAAAGGTTTTGAGAATGACACAAGTATTGGTCTCCACAAAGTTTGCTGCCTCAGTGTTGATGATGGCAATTTTCATATACTCCAGAATGTCATGAAGAGTGATCAGATGAATTGCAAAGTCCCTCTTTGCCATGAAAATGAACTTAATCCCCAAAAAACATTTCCACTGCATTTCAGCCCTGCCACAAAAGGACCAGCTGCCGTCATGTCAGTGATTGTCTCGTTAACACAGGTGAGACGGTTGATGAGGACAAGGCTGGAGATCACTCTGTCATGCTGATTGAGTCAGAATAACAGACTAGAAGCTTTAAAAGGAGGGTGGTGCTTGAAATCATTGTTCTTCCTCTGTCAACCATGGTTACCTGCAAGGAAACACGTGTCGTCATCATTGCTTGCACAAAAAGGGCTTCACAGGCAAGGATATTGCTGCTGGTAAGATTGCACCTAAATCAACCATTTATCAGATCATCAAGAACTTCAAGGAGAGAGGTTCAATTGTTGTGAAGAAGGCGTCAGGGAGCCCAAGAAAGTCCAGCAAGCACCAGGACCGTCTACTAAAGTTGATTCAGCTGCGGGATCGGGGCACCACCAGTGCAGAGCTTGCTCAGGAATGGCAGCAGGCAGGTGTGAGTGCATCTGCACACACAGTGAGGCGAAGACTTTGAGGATGGCCTGGTGTTAAGAAGGGCAGCAAAGAAGACACTTCTCTCCAGGAAAAACATCTGGGACAGACTGATATTCTGCAAAAGGTACACGGATTGGACTGCTGAGGACTGGGGTAGAGTCATTTTCTCTGATGAATCCCCTTTCCGATTGTTTGGGCCATCCGGAAAACACCTTGTCCGGAGAAGACAAGGTGAGCGCTACCATCAGTCCTGTGTCATGCCAACAGTAAAGCATCCTTAGACCATTCATGTGTGGGGTTGCTTCTCAGCCAAGGGAGTGGGCTCACTCACAATTTTGCCTAAGAACACAGCCATGAATAAAGAATGGTACCAACGCATCCTCTGAGAGCAACTGCTCCCAACCATCCAAGAACAGTTTGGTTACGACAAATGCCTTTTCCAGCATGATGGAGCACCTTGCCATAAGGCAAAAGTGATAACTAAGTGGCTCGGGGAACAAAACATCGACATTTTGGGTCCATGGCCAGGAAACTCCCCAGACCTTAATCCCATTGAGAACTTGTGGCCGATCCTCAAGAGGTGGGTGGACAAACAAAAACCCACAACTTCTGACAAACTCCAAGCATTGATTATGCAAGAATGGCCTGCCATCAGTCAGGATGTGGCCCAGAAGGTAATTGACAGCATGCCAGGGCGGATTGCAGAGGTCTTGAAAAAGAAGGGTCAACACTGCAAATATTGACTCTTTGCATAAACTGAATGTCATTGTCAATGAAAGCCTTTGACACTTATGGAATACTTGTAATTATACTTCAGTGTACCATAGTAACTACTGACATAAAGATCTAAAAACACTGAAGCAGCAAACTTTGTGGAGACCAATACATACAGTTTACATACAAATACATAGTCCAAAGTTAGAAACCTGACTGTCAAAGAGCTCTGTTCAGTTGTTGAACAAAGGTAAATCATCTGCCTGACGGTTATTAATGTGTATTGTAGTTTATTGGTGTACATGGGAGAGAGCAGAGTATCCCGCTTTATTTCCTTACGCATAATCTACTGTTGTCATGGTAATAGCTAATGAAACACTCACCCAAACACCCAGCACTGTGTCCCAACCCGTTTACACCGTGGGTCTGTGAGGTAGGCATAATACTGTCTGAAACACACAGGGAGAAAACAGGAGAGGTCAGGACGAACACAGGACGTAAAGACAGACATGTGAACCAGTTTACCACAGACAGAGAGCCGTCCTCTCATAGCCATTAACTCTTGACATGTTGATGGAAAAAGATCTCTGATGTTGTCCTGGTGTTAGACAAACCGTAATGGTATGACTGATGAGATTTCCAAAGACTGGTTTGGAAAGGGTTAAGTAGAAGGGGAAGGGATACAGATTGGGAGAGGGGGAGGAACAGAGGAGAGGAACAGAGGAGAGAGGAACGGGGGGGATAAATTAGCCAAGGCGAGGGGTGAGGTACCTACCTCACGGTGGGAGCTGTGATGATGCCGATGAAGAGGATCCGACACCAGCTGAGGGCGTGGCATGCCGGAAACACAAATATGTGCTTCAGGAAGAATGTGTTCAACTCTGTCAGCTATGGAGAAACAGAGAGAGAGTGTTATCACAGACACCACCACAACAACAGACTGCCATCCCCACAGAGTTCTACAGGGCCATCAATTTACTCACATATGACCTTAACTATTCTGCTGTGCGACCAGGAATTGTAATTTAGGAGCACCTTCTCATCATCCACAGTAGAGCATAATGAAGAGTCACTCTCACTCACTCACTGGGACCTCTTTACGGTGGCCTCTCTGGCTGGGACCTCATTACGGTGGCCTCTCTGGCTGGGACCTCATTACGGTGGCCTCTCTGGCTGGGACCTCATTACGGTGGCCTCTCTGGCTGGGACCTCATTACGGTGGCCTCTCTGGCTGGGACCTCATTACGGTGGCCTCTCTGGCTGGGACCTCATTACGGTGGCCTCTCTGGCTGGGACCTCATTACGGTGGCCTCTCTGGCTGGGACCTCATTACGGTGGCCTCTCTGGCTGGGACCTCATTACGGTGGCCTCTCTGGCTGGGACCTCATTACGGTGGCCTCTCTGGCTGGGACCTCATTACGGTGGCCTCTCTGGCTGGGACCTCATTACGGTGGCCTCTCTGGCTGGGACCTCATTACGGTGGCCTCTCTGGCTGGGACCTCATTATGGTGGTCTCTCTGGCTGGGACCTCATTAGCAACAAACAGAAGATAACGGACTAAAACAGGGAGGGACTACTAGAACTTGTCCAACAAATGTTCATTTTTATTTTCCCATTGCAAAAATGTTTTAATGGAAAGCACTAGAGCTTAGTCACGTGTCACGTGTCATCCATTCATCACACGGTGTGGTGGGGTGCTGTCCTGTCCAGAACCAGTCCACCCAGTCACGTGTCATCCATTCATCACACGATGTGGTGGGGTGCTGTCCTGTCCAGAACCAGTCCACCCAGTCACGCTTCATCCGGCTAGTATTTCAGTGATGAGTTGTTGATAAGGACAGGCCAGGCAGAACTCCATATCTACCTCGGGCCAACTGTTAACCCGTCAGGTCAGATAGATTTTGACCAGGGCCCTAAAGTTGTGCACTATAGGGGATTGAGTGACATTTGGGACGCAGTCTAGTTATTGGATGTGCGTAGCATAGAAATATAACAATATTTCTGTGGTGCGTACACAACGTTTGAAACTAGGAACCTACCTGCCAGATGATCATAAAGAGGTAAACCCCAGTGACGCGCTGCAGGGAAGACTTGGGGTCAAACCAGCGGACGTAGGTCCAACTAGCCGGGGTGAACTGGAGCGCAGCACGTTTGATCTTCCCTGTCGTGGTGTGGATGTCCCTGGACAGGTAAACACACACACACGTTAGAAAGGCTTTTGGATAGACATTCAATAAGACAAGTACTATGTTGGTATCGTAAGGCACAGCTAACTAGGATGAAAACAACGGCGTTACATAAATCATTCAAGTCCACCTCGTCGCTAAGTAACAGCCTGACCATACTAAACCAAAGATAAACTGTAAGTGTCTCTGGATAGAGCAGCTGATAAATGACTCAAATGTAAAACTGTTTTGTTTCTGAGACGTCCCTACATACATTAAGTAGTCTGAGCCAGAGCGTGAGGCAGCTTGATGAAGTACACCCTGGACAGGACACTATCACAGAGCCCCGTGTCCCTGGTCTAAACAGGACACTATCACAGAGCCCCATGGCCCTGGTCTAAACAGGACACTATAACAGAGCCCCATGGCCCTGGTCTAAACAGGACACTATCACAGAGCCCCATGGCCCTGGTCTAAACAGGACACTATCACAGAGCCCCATGGCCCTGGTCTAAACAGGACACTATCACAGAGCCCCGTGGGCCTGGTCTAAACAGGACACTATCACAGAGCCCCATGGCTCTGGCCTAAACAACTGCACTATACAGGGAAAAGGGTGTCGATTGTGATACAGCCAGTTAAGCAAGGGAGGGAGGGGACCTACATGGCCCAGTGGTAGGGTTAGGAGGACCTACATGATGGAGGCCCAGTGGTAGGGCTAAGAGGACCTACATGATGGAGGCCCAGTGGTAGGGCTAAGAGGACCTACATGATGGAGGCCCAGTGGTAGGGCTAAGAGGACCTACATGATGGAGGCCCAGTGGTAGGGTTAGGAGGACCTACATGATGGAGGCCCAGTGGTAGGGTTAGGAGGACCTACATGATGGAGGCCCAGTGGTAGGGCTAAGAGGACCTACATGATGGAGGCCCAGTGGTAGGGTTAGGAGGACCTACATGATGGAGGCCCAGTGGTAGGGCTAAGAGGACCTACATGATGGAGGCCCAGTGGTAGGGCTAAGAGGACCTACATGATGGAGGCCCAGTGGTAGGGCTAAGAGGACCTACATGATGGAGGCCCAGTGGTAGGGCTAAGAGGACCTACATGATGGAGGCCCAGTGGTAGGGTTAGGAGGACCTACATGATAGAGTCCCAGTGGTAGGGTTAGGAGGACCTACATGATAGAGGCCCAGTGGTAGGGTTAGGAGGACCTACATGATAGAGGCCCAGTGATAGGGTTAGGAGAACCTACATGATAGAGGCCCAGTGATAGGGTTAGGAGAACCTACTGTATAGAGGCCCAGTGATAGGGTTAGGAGAACCTACATGAGAGGCCCAGTGATGGGGTTAGGAGAACCTACTGTATAGAGGCCCAGTGATAGGGTTAGGAGAACCTACTGTATAGAGGCCCAGTGATAGGGTTAGAAGAACCTACTGTATAGAGGCCCAGTGATAGGGTTAGGGTGACATACTTGATGGAGGCCCAGTGATAGGTCCTCATCTCCAGAAAGTGACAGACAGTCATGCCCATCCAGATGCCTCCTCCATTACACAGCAGGATGTCCAGGATCACCTGGTCCCACCAGCACTCAGCAAAGTTAGGCAGCAGGTGCATGAAGAACAGCTGAGGAGGAGAGGAGAGGATGAGGAGAGGGGGAGATTGAAATTAGGGGAGAGGAAGATTAATAATTTCTACCTCCCCTAAACTCCTTCTGACACTCTCAATCTCATTTTCTGAAATGTGTGTTTGTTCGTGCTTTGGTGTGTGTGTGTGTGTGTGTGTTCGTGCTCGGTGTGTGGGTGTACTTTGGTGTGTGTGTGTGTGGGTGTACTTTGGTGTGTGTGTACTTTGGTGTGTGTGTGTGTTTGGTGTGTGTTTGTACTTTGGTGTGTGTGTGTTCGTGCTCGGTGTGTGGGTGTACTTTGGTGTGTGTGTGTGGGTGTACTTTGGTGTGTGTGTGTGTGTTTGGTGTGTGTGTTCGTGCTCGGTGTGTGTGTGCGCGTGTACCTCAGTCAGCTCCCAGGTGATGCTGATGGTCCAACAGAGACCGTAGCTGCGGATGAGCAGGGCCTTCATGCCCCAGCCCCAGAAGTGACTGAAGGCAAAGATGTCAAAGTGGCTCAGGATTCGCTCCCAGGTGATCACGTGACAGTTCACCGCATACTCCTACAAGCAGAGCACAGGGACCAGAGACAACATCCAATCAGAACAAGAGCAAGAGGAAGTGGGTGTTGGTGCTAGAAGAGGGCCACATCCTGATTCTCCTCCTGGACTTGCACACTTCCCATCGTGGATTAAAAGCATTGGATTGGTGTAAGCATTGGCTGAGGGAGTTCCACCATTGTTAAAAGGCATGTGCGTGTGTGTAACCTTTATTTAACTAGGCAAGTCAGTTAAGAACAAATTCTTATTTACAATGGCGGCCTAAACCGGCCAAATTCAGACAATGCTGGGCCAATTGTGCACCGCCCTATGGGACTCCCAATCACGGCCGGTTGTGAAACAGGCTGGATTCGAACCAGGTTGTGTGTAGTGACGCCTCTAGCACTGAGATGTAGTGACGCCTTAGACCACTGCGCCACTTGGGAGCATGACGGGAAGTGTGCAAGTGTGCACTTCAGGATAACGGTGGAGAATAGGCGAGGTCAATGTGCTAACAAAGAGACTGATGGTAAAGAAAGGTTGCGTGACAAAAATAGCATTCTATTCCCCTATTATAGTGCACCACGTTTGACCACAGTTCTAGTGAAAAGTAGTGTATTGTATAGGGAATAGAGTGACAGTTGGGATGCAGCCACAGAGACTGATAGGAGAGCAAGGCTGCTGCTTACTCACCATGATGTCAGCCTCCCGGGTGGCGTAGCGCAGGTTGGGGTCCAGCCAATACATGACGTTCTTCACCTGCTCCCAGTTCAGGAAGATGATAAACACCAGGAACAGGAAGTACAGCACACTCAGACCTGACCAGACGATAACAGAGAGATGTCAGATCACCAGGAATAAGACGTACAGCACACTCAGACCTGACAATAAGAGAGAGAACAGATTAGGCGGAATCTCATTCAATCAGGGCAGAATTGGGTTCAGAATTGGGTTCATCAAGCCCTTCTTACTATCAAAACAAATGTATTGGTCACATATTTAGCAGATGTTATTGCGAGTGTTTCGAAATGCTTGTGTTCCTAGCTCCAACAGTGTAGTAGTATCTAAAGTGGGCCTAAACCCCAAAAAGCAACCGAAGCAGAAGCACAGTGGCCAGGAAACACTCCCTAGAAGGAACCTAGAGAGAGTATCAACTCTCATGAATTGGGTGGCTAATTCATGGTTAAGCTCATTCAAAGTGAACTGGAATGGTAGCTAGGCCTAGGCTTGTACAAGAAATATTATATATTTGTTATACATTTTGTTACTTAACGCCACTCACCGAAAACTATTCTCCATATCGCCGGATGTGGTCTGGTAAACGGTCCTAGAGAGAGGTGTCAAAAAAGATTGAATCAACAACTTCATCCACACGAAAGAGTTAAGGCTGGTAAAATGACATGAGATGTCTGACGGGTCAACATTTTTATCTCAACATATGATTGTACCAGCCGTCCCTCTCCTCACCCCAACCTGGGCTTGAACCAGGGACCCTCTGAACACGTCAACAACAGTCACCCTCGAAGCATCGTTACCTATCGCTCCACAACTACTTCAAGACCTCAGAGCGAGTGACATCACCCATTGAAACGCTACAAGGGCACACTGCTAAGTAGCTAGCCATTTCACACCGGTTACACTAGCATCCTATATAGTACACTACTTTGACCAGAGCCCATTTACCAGAACCCAGGTCAAAAGTAGTGCACTATATAGGGAATAGGGTGCCTTTGATGCCAGAAGCAGCTGGGACGAACTTGTCCTTACCGTTAGGGAAGGCCAGAACACTGATGACCAGGAAGAAGGAGATGACCAGGATGAGGCCCACCCACAAGTTAGCGTCTTCGTTTGTATCATCCCTAACATAACAAGAGGCAGGGATTACTAACTCACACCAAAACCAACATTAAAACATTTCACGAGTCAGTGAGATAAAAACAGTCATGAAACTGATGCACTGATGGGACAGGTGGGTTTGAAACGCAAATTGTATTCCACCTCTGTCCCCACATAGTCTGCTGTACTGTGTTCTCCTTCAACCACACTTCAGTGAGAGGGCTGAGATTATATAATTCATTCATCATTACCGATTGACCTACTCCCGACATCCCCCATTCCATTTGGTTATTGGGGATAAACCACTCTTGATGAGAGGATCAGATAAGGGATTTGTCCCAAATGGCAACCCATTCCATATAGTGCAATACTTTTAACCAGGGCACTATAAGGAATAGGATGCCATTTGGACACAGACAAGCTGCGCATCATGGGCTGCATTCAGTACGCAAAAACGTAGTGGAAAAGGTGCTGTACGAACGACCAGTTGAAAACGGGAGGGGTTGGGTTGTGAGTTCAAAATGCACGGCTGTCCTTTAAATACGTCAGTCATTACTTCAACCACAGCCTGACACACCCAACAAACGGCGCAAACGTACCTCAGACTGTTCAAGAACGGTCAATGGAAACTGTTCCGCAACGTAGCAAATGTTCAATCAACTGAACGCACCCTTGCTGTAGGAAATGGCTAGATGCATCTTGCAGATAACAATGACAACCAGGAACCAGGATGGGAGATTCTTCCCCATAGTATAGAACAGATACAAACGTGGCCCTTTGCCACAATCTAGTTACTAAAATCAAATGATCAGCCCACTTGCTACATTGTTCCATTTGTGTGATTACATTCTCCTTCATTCGAGACGAGAGATAAAGGAGCCAGCTGGTCAGTCCTGCACCAGATAACTTAAACTACTTATCTAAATAAATGTCGTTCGCTAGATACTTCATCGGAAAAAAACTTAAGTTACACATGTCAATGGTTGAAAATACTGGCGAGATAAATTACTTTCCGACTGCATAAACAATCACCTAGCTGCTCTGGCAGCTGGCCTAGTCAGTAACGAGTTACAAAATATCGAATGTTAACTACCGGTAGACAGCTGGCTAGCCACTTCACTTACCTTGTAAATGCGAAATACATCAAGCTGAGCACTGTGCATGTTAACAGTGTTATTGTGTGCGGCTTATAGAAAAAGTCAAGAGTTATATCCTCCACTTGCTGCTCGTTGATCATACGGAAATGCATCCTGTAGTTCACATCATCTTTGCCTATGGTCCGAGATCCGTACCCATATCCGGACGCCATAATTGCGAGGGCAACAGAGGAACCCGATTCACCTCCAGCGGGCTCCTTAGATCGACATTAGACTTTAAGCGTAATTAATGTTGTCCATGAGTAAAGACCAAAACTACCAGACGCACGTCCGTTAAACATGTGCGCAACAGCACAACCTAAAGAAAAACAGAGTCAAGCATTAACCACTGCCTTCTTAGGAGGGCGAACATCACGGGTTAAATTTACTGAAACGTTTGAAGGGAAAATAAAATCTCGATTTTGATTGGCTTGTACGTCCAGGGGAGTGCCACTATGGAAAGTCGAAGGGTTCAGTTTATGTGATCGATCACGCGCTATCTTCTAAACGTTTGTTAACCACCAAGGCAAACCCACATAAATAGAATGGATTATATTTCTATTGGCAAACCAAGTTCAGTTCCACACCGCGTGAGGTTATTTACGTTCCTGTCACAGGAGAGAAAAGTAATGTAAATATTTTCCAACCACAAGCATCGATGTCATGCGTGTCCTAACCTACATCATTACCAACTACATTATTATTATTTTATTTAACATTTTTTATTTAACCTTTATTTAACTAGGCAAGTCAGTTAAGAACAAATTATTATTTACAATGACGCCTACCCCGTCCAAACCTGGACGACGCTGGGACAATTGTGCGCCGCCCTATGGGACTCCCAATCACGGCCGGATGTGATAAAGCCTGGTGCAGTTATCTGAGGAGTGGGAGAGATCATCATCAAATCACTGCATTATGAAAAGCCATTAGTAAAATGGATATCATGATCATTCTCTGTTACGCATAATGTATGAAGAACCCATAGTATGGGCATTATAATAATAGAACAACGTTATTCTACTGTCCACTAGGGCTGGGAATTGCCAGGGACCTCACGATAAGATATTATCACGATACTTTGGTGCCAATACGATATGTAGTGAGATTCGATACTGTGATTGTATTGCAATTCGATGTTCCCAACATACTTCTCTAATAATAAGCATGAGATGGCGCACACACAGAGAAAATTATTTAGTGTAGAGGTGCTGACTAACTGCTAATAACATGTTAGCTATAAAAAATAAATATAGAGAGTCACACACACTATATATAAACTCCCAGTGCTTTATTGGGTAAAACACCAACGTTTCAGTTACCCTGAAGAAGGAACAGTGATAGTGATGCTGTAACGTTGGTGTTTTACCCAATAAAGTACTGGGAGTTTATATATAGAGTGTGTGAGTCTTTATTACGTGTGCTCACCAAATCAAATGAAATCAAAATGTTATTGGTCACATACACGTGTTTAACGGATGCTATTGCGGGTGTAGCGAAATGCTTGTAACATTTGACTGCTGGGAAAAAGAGAGAGCCATGAGAAACAAGTTTTGATCAGTCATGAAAATAAAAGTGCTGAAAACCAATTGGCTCCCTATTTAAAACGAAGATGGAGAACAAGTTACATTGTGAAAATGTCAAAACTATACGATATATTGTAAAAAAAATAATAATAATAATCCCCCATCACTACTGTCCACTGTCAACTTGACTAATGGTCTCTGTTTACCAACTAGACATCATAATGACTGTATTGTCCCACAGACTAGTATTTTTGCACATAGCCTGTTGTTATCTATTTCTGTCCTCTGACACCCTCTAGTGGTGACTATTAGCGCTTGATAAAGCCTATAAGAACCCAAATAGTCTCAGCCCCGTCAAAGCACTTCTCTGTCCTGGAATCCCAATGGTGGAACCAGCTTCCCCTTGAAGGTGGAGCAATATGGTGATGACTCAACCCTGTTGTGTAATGGATAGGTGGAGCAATATGGTGATGACTCAACCCTGTTGTGTAATGGATAGGTGGAGCAATATGGTGATGACTCAACCCTGTTGTGTAATGGATAGGTGGAGCAATATGGTGATGACTCAACCCTGTTGTGTAATGGATAGGTAGAGCAATATGGTGATGACTCAACCCTGTTGTGTAATGGATAGGTGGAGCAATATGGTGATGACTCAACCCTGTTGTGTAATGGATAGGTGGAGCAATATGGTGATGACTCAACCCTGTTGTGTAATGGATAGGTGGAGCAATATGGTGATGACTCAACCCTGTTGTGTAATGGATAGGTGGAGCAATATGGTGATGACTCAACCCTGTTGTGTAATGGATAGGTATATTACACAGATCTAGAACCTCCAGATATGCAAACACTAACTAGAAACCAATGTCTATAAATGCCCAATTCCATACCAACCCTGGCCTAAAATCTGATTTGGAATTGGGCACAAAAGATGAATGTCTAGGGAGAAGGGGTTAAGGACCATTAAGAAACTGGGCAACTGAACAGTCAATTTCAATCAATTGAACATTTTACTTGCAATGAATACATTTAATATGCAAATGTATAAATTTACAGACAATTCGAGCAAGTTTGAAATATTGGGAAAATATACAAATATTTACATGCTTGTGAACGTTACTTGCGATACAAGACAGATACATGTGCCATATATTATATAACCAACTTCACAACCAATGTCTGCAAGAAAACACATATTTATACAAATTAAAAACAATATTACAACAAGTTATTAAGGTTATTTACAAATTCAGTAAAATACTACCGTCTTGAGGTGGGGAGCCGGCCCGTGAAAACAAGGGTGGGGAAAACATCAGACAAAACAGATGACGGTCCATGGATACGATGGACAGACAAATTCACACACTGACGACATGAGACAAACAAGACACATGAAAATGCATCCCGCATCTAAATGCTAGTAAAACCAAATGCATGCTTTTCTATCGAACGCTGCCCGCACCTGCCCACCGGACTATCATCACTACTCTCGACGGGTCCGACTTAGAATACGTGGACACCTACAAATACCTAGGAGTCTGGTTAAACTGTAAACTCAACTTCCAGACTCACATCAACCATGGGTGAGAAGATGAGGAGGATGAAAGTGGAATCACCCTTAGTCTCCTGGGTCACAGACTACCTGACCGGTAGGCCACAATTTGTGCGACTACAGAGCTGTGTGTCAGAACGGGCAGTTAGCAACACAGGGGCCCCCCAGGGAACGGTCCTGTCCCCCTTCCTGTTCACCCTCTACACCTCAGACTTCAGATATAACTCTGAAACATGCCACCTACAGAAGTTCTCGGATGACTCTGCTATTGTAGGGTGCATCAGGGGTGGGCAGGAGGAGGAGTACAGGAGCACAATCAGTGACTTTGTGTTGTGGTGTGAGCAGAACCACCTTCAGCTCAACATCAGAAAAACAAAGGAGATGGTGGTGGACTTCAGGAGAACCAAGGCACAACTGACTGCAGTCCCTATACAGGGGATGGATGTGGAAATGGTTGAGTCATACAAGTTCCTGGGAGTCCATATGGACAACAGGCTGGAATGGGCTGGTAACACCGGGGCCCTGTACAAAAAGGGCCACAGCCGACTCTACTTTCTGAGGAGGCTCAGGTCCTTCAACGTGTGCAGTAAACTACTGCATACCTTCTACCAGTCTGTGGTGCCAGTGCCATCTTTTTTGCAGTGGTGTGCTGGGGAGCAAACATCAAAGCCGGTGATGATTCTCGGGTAAATAAGCTGATCAGGAAGGCTAGCTCTGTCCTGGGGATGAGCCTTGACACTCTAGAGGAGGTGGCGGAGAGACGGATCCTGGCCAAACTGCTGGCCATCATGGACAACGTCACCCACCCTCTGCACGCTATGGTTAGCGTGCAGAGATCTAGCCGCCCTGAGTGGTCGCCTGTTAAGCAGCTCCCGTTGTCGTGCATTAATTGTTGTTTTAGTTCGTTTTCTTTCGTCTATTTTCTTTAGTTTTATTTTTTATTTTGCTACAGTCGAACTATAACAGTTCAGGATTATGGATTTTATGGATTTTATCGCAGCTGAACGTCGACAGGAGTCGTCAACTGTTATTGTTTACAACAGAGCCCAGCTCCTGGATTTAGCCCACGCAGCGCTGCTGCTCCCCAGGGAAAAGTTTGATATTCCGGACGAATTGAAAAGACGACGCCGTGGATGCAGGGCGGGATTGAAATGTAAGGCAAAGCGGAGGAGGTTCAAGTACAAGCCGGTTATACCGTCTATTATTATGGGCAATGTGAGGTGTCTACATAACAAGATGGATGAGTTGGCGGGACTTGTTCGAGGACAAAGGATTTATCGGGAAACGAGCCTAATGTGTTTTACTGAGACTTGGCTGAACGATAACATCCCCATACAGAACGTCACTATCGACGGTTTCCAGACCATCACAGCGGACAGGGATCGCGTCTCTTCCGGTAAGAGTAAGGGTGGTGGGCTGGCTTTATTAATTAACAACAGATGGTGTCATCCGAAACATATTACTCTTAAGGAACAGTTTTGTAGCCCGGACATTGAACTGCTAGCCGTTAGCCTGAGACCCTACTATTTGCCGAGGGAATTCACGGCGGCCATTGCTGTTATTGTTTACATCCCGCCCTCTGCTGACGCAAACGCAGCGTGTGACGTCATCCACTCTGTTATCGCGAGGTTACAGACAGCGCATCCCAGTGCTTTTTTTGCAATTTCGGGGGATTTTAACCATGCATCTCTCTCTTCAACGCTGCCCACGTTCAAACAGTTCGTGAAGTGCCCAACCAGGAATAATAAAACTCTGGACTTGTTATATGCTAATGTGAAGGATGCATACAACTCCACTGCACTCCCTCCCCTCGGTAGATCGGATCACAACCTTGTCCACCTCACCCCACTCTACAGGCCTATGGTCCAACAGCAGCCTGCAACCACCAGGACTATTAGGAGATGGTCCCCAGAGGCAAATGAGGCCCTACAGGACTGCTTTGAAACAACAGACTGGGATGTGTTCTGTGAGGCTCATGGGGAGGACATCGATGGACTCACTGACTGCATAACAGACTATATTAATTTTTGTGTAGACAACACTGTACCCACCAGGAAGGTACGCTGTTTCCCAAACAATAAACCCTGGGTCACCAGCGACCTGAAGGCCCTGCTGAATGAGAAGAAGAGGGCCTTCAAGGAGAAGGACAAGGACAAATTGAAATGCGTCCAGAGGGAGCTGAAGTTGCGGATTGCTGAGGGGAAGAGAGTGTATAAGGAGAAGATGGAGGACAAGCTGAGGCAGAGCCAGGTGAGAGAGGTGTGGAAGGGTATGAGAAATATCACTGGCTTCAAAAAGTCAAACAGTGGGCAGACGGAGGGGACCCAGGACAGAGCCAATGAGCTGAACCAATTTTTTAACAGGTTCGATACTGGCCCTGTCCACCTCCCCTCCAGCTCCCCAGACCACACACCCTCACGGCTATCCCACCCCCACTTTGCTCACAGCACCTCTGCTGAGACAATCAGTGACCCCACCTCCGCCCCTGCCCCCCCTGGACTGATCCTCAACACCCCCCTTCCCCCCACCTCCCCACCTGGGCTGGCTTTCACCACCAACCAAGTGAAGAGAGAGCTGGAGAGACTACACCAGTGGAAAGCGGCGGGCCCTGATGGCATCAGCCCAAGGGTGCTGAGGGTCTGTGCTGACCAACTGTGTGGAATACTCCAGCGTCTTTTCAACCTTAGCCTGAGCCTAGAAAGGGTCCCTGTGCTGTGGAAAACATCCTGCCTCGTCCCAGTGCCCAAGAAGGCACACCCCACTGTCCTGAATGACTTCAGACCTGTAGCGCTAACATCCCACATCATGAAGACCCTGGAAAGGTTAGTCCTCGCTCACCTCAGACCCCTGGTGTGTTCATCAATGGACCCCCTGCAGTTTGCATACCAGCGCAAAATCGGGGTGGATGATGCAATCATCTACCTTCTGCAGAGGGCCTACTCTCACCTGGACAACGCAGGTTGCACTGTGAGGGTCATGTTTTTTGACTTCTCCAGTGCCTTCAATACCATTCAGCCCCTGCTACTGGGTGAGAAGATGAGGAGGATGAAAGTGGAAGCACCCTTAGTCTCCTGGGTCACGGACTACCTGACCGGTAGGCCACAATTTGTGCGACTACAGAGCTGTGTGTCAGAACGGGCTGTTAGCAACACAGGGGCCCCCCAGGGTACGGTCCTGTCCCCCTTCCTGTTCACCCTCTACACCTCAGACTTCAGATATAACTCTGAGACATGCCACCTACAGAAGTTCTCGGATGACTCTGCTATTGTAGGGTGCATCAGGGGTGGGCAGGAGGAGGAGTACAGGAGCACAATCAGTGACTTTGTGTTGTGGTGTGAGCAGAACCACCTTCAGCTCAACATCAGCAAAACTAAGGAGATGGTGGTGGACTTCAGGAGAACCAAGGCACAACTGACTGCAGTCCCTATAAAGGGGACGGATGTGGAAATGGTTGAGTCATACAAGTTCCTGGGTGTCCATATGGACAACAGACTGGAATGGGCTGGTAACACCGGGGCCCTGTACAAAAAGGGCCACAGCCGACTCTACTTTCTGAGGAGGCTCAGGTCCTTTAACGTGTGCAGTAAACTACTGCATACCTTCTACCAGTCTGTGGTGGCCAGTGCCATCTTTTTTGCAGTGGTGTGCTGGGGAGCAAACATCAAAGCCGGTGATGCTTCTCGGGTAAATAAGCTGATCAGGAAGGCTAGCTCTGTCCTGGGGATGAGCCTTGACACTCTAGAGGAGGTGGCGGAGAGACGGATCCTGGCCAAACTGCTGGCCATCATGGACAACGTCACCCACCCTCTGCACACTATGGTTATGACGCAGAGGAGCACTTTCAGTCACAGACTGATCCCACCACGGTGTGCCAGAGAGCGCTACAGGAGGTCCTTCCTGCCGGCGGCTATGAGACTATATAATGCCTCACCGGGGTGCCGTGCCGTCGGCAACATAGATCTGGAACTGTTGGGGTGCTAGGACCTAGTTTAACAATTATGCATCCATCCGTGAGTAACTCTGGTCCGTCAGCACTCATCCACTCAGGACCTATTTATTCATACAGGTCTGTATATACATACTCATGTACAGTTGTTATATTATATCACATGCAATATTGTAAGTAATTATTGGACGTAGGCATTCACTCAGGAATGCATATTAGTATCCTGCCAGTTGCACCTTTTCTCATTGCTTTTAGTATATCGAATGTGCAATAAGTGCAGTTGTCTGTAATTAAACCCTGCGCACTAAGGACTGCATTTTAAGGGAATTACTATTATTACCCCAAATGATATCATACACACATTTAGCTATTAAAGTATCTCTTCCTGTCATTTACCTGTACAGTTTGTGTAAACATGCAAGTATTCACTTATCTGTAAATATAACTGTATACCTAACTGTACAGCTAATTTAACTAATTTAACCATGCAAAATTTTCACTTACCTGTTAATTTACCCAGTCTGTCTATTAAGTAAACTATTATTACCCTCGCTCATATCATACGCATTTTTAGCTACTGAAGTATTTCTCTGCCATCGACCTGTATAGTATAGTTAACCATCCAACATCCACCAATGTATAGTGTACATATTCAGCCAACCACTCATACTATGCAATGTCCTTTTATAGCTTTTTTTTTGCACTCCAGATATCTTGTATTTCTATACTTTTTCATACTGCCGCTCTATGTATCATGTACCGTGTATCTGTCTTTTGTGTACTTTTCGTTGTGGCATTTTGCACCTGCCCTGTGTTTTGTTGTAGCTGCTTGACAATGAAATTTCCCCCCCGGGGGAGCAATAAAGTACCTATCTATCTATCTATCTATCTATCTATCTATCTATCTATCTATCTATCTATCTATCTATCTATCTATCTATCTATCTATCTATCTATCTATCTATCTATCTATCTATCTATCTATCTATCTATCTATCTATCTATCTATCTATCTATCTATGTACAACCCTACTAAGCACTTCAATACTTTTTTCCATGATCGATATTTCCAGTTTGACCTTAACCTGCCTTTAGTTTTCGAGTCTGTCTAGCCCTAGTCTATACCTTACCCTGTCCGTGTACCAACCTGTTCGAGTTTTTTCTGATTACCCCGTTAGCCTGCTCCTTTTGTACTGTTAAGGTCGCGTCAATTCAAATCTGGTATTGGAACGAAAGGATTACTACACAGTTTAAATCATCTATGTATTTTATTCTAGCAAACTGTTAGATGGTAAGTATGAAGTTCGCATATACAGGCTCACTGTGACACCAAGCAGGGCAAACAGCAAGCAGGGCTAGAGGCGGGAGAGAGAGAGAGAGCAAAAACAGAGCTGTCCTATCCTTTGTTCTTTCTTAAATACTCCGACAGAATAGTTCCCGCTCATTGCTGGCCTGTCAGAGTAGAGGCTGAGTGTGGTTTAAACTTACTCAGCCTATCGTTGGCGTGCAGGCTGGTCCCAGCCTCGTGACGCACTCCAGTTGCGGACGCAGTTGTCCTCTCAGCAGATGTTCTTGTCTCATGTTACCACAAAATACAGTTCTATCGTGAAACCCCCAAGCTAGCACATTCCCTCCACATGGCTCCCCCACACACAAGCCTACAGCAGTTCTACAAGTTCTATGATCACACAATACATTCAGTTAATAACTTTTGTTGTAGATTAACATATTAATAAGCTAAGCATGTTCAGCCCTTACAGTACTGTTTTTGCACTGGATTACCTGTTAACAACCTCTGCCTGTACATCTGACGACTTATTTTGCCTGTTCCTGGAAATTATATTAAAAACAACATTTGCATGCTCTGCAAGTGGGACCTACCATCTGCCTCCGGGTTGTATTCTTACAGTGTATGTAAACTTCCGACTTCAACTGTATAAACACAAAGTGACAAAATGAAACACTGTGTGCGCTCTGATATGACATTCATTGAAATCATAATAATTTCGGATATAAAAGATTATTTAACTTGCCCAGCTGTCCACGCCATAAGAAGTGTAGGTTGATTTTGGCAATCATGCACTTCACTCCGAAATATCCAGCATGCATCTCGGTCAGCACGGCCTCCTTCTCCTCCTTAGTGAAAATCATCCTCCTGTTTGGCTGGCCATCCTTCCCCCGTAGGTACATGTGATTGCCTAACAAGTTGGAAGACAAGAGTTGTTTAAATAATAAAGTCTAAGTAAATTACTGCTGTCTTTCTGTTTCTCTCGCTCTCCATCTCTCTGTCTTTCACTCTCTCCCTCTGTCACTTTCTCACTTTCTTAATCTCTCTCTTTAAGGGCAGTTGGAGTTTACATAATTGCTTACACCTATCCATTTGATTGATCAGGGTTAACTTATAGCTGGATACCTTAATGTGACAGACATATAATTCAATGTATAGTTAGCGACATGTAGATGACAAACTCACGTTAGCTAGATGGAAAAGGGTTGTTAAACGGTTGTACATAAATCCTTACAGTTATCTAACAGTAACAATAATATAAATGAACTGCTTAAGGTTTACCTGAATTGTGAATTTCTCTGACCTCCTACCAATGTTGCGCCTCTTGTCGAGATCAGTGGTGCCTCCATAGTACTTCGCATGGTTGGAAAGATAAAATAAAATCTCCTCGAGGGATGCCATTGAAGTACAAGCTACATACAAACAGAAAGCAGCTACAATAATAGTTAGCTAGCTAGATAACGTTAGCTAAATAAAAGTGTCTGGCTGAGGTAAATAAGTAGCTGGCAATGTCAATTTAAAATCAATCGAAAAACAGCTTACATTATTTATTCCTATAACAATATTGTCTTATATAAAGACACATATATATGGTAAATCTTTGCAGTCTAGCAACAGAACCTAGAACTCATCGAATCCCATTGTGACGTATAGGGGGACACTATTTGGCAGGGGGACGTTATTTTGGCATGACAGGCCCCCCACCACGCAGGTAAAACTTTTGGTGGTCCCCCTCTTGATGGTAGAAATATTTATTTTGTACATTTCCTGCAATTCTTCCCATTTTGCCATGAGGGGCCCTAAGCGACCCCTTATATTGATTATGCCGAGGGCCGGCCCCGCCAACTACCTATCTCTCTTGTTTAACTTTGTAAAAAATGTTTGCTAAATAGGCCTATTTGGAAGTTAATTAAACATTTTTGGTAGCCTACAGTCAGATTAGAGTCTTCTCTTTTAAACAGGAGCCATTTGCTTTCCAACCTGTGTTTTCTCGCGATTGTATTTGAAATATTGCAAAAGGCTCGTTCTGGCTGCATGCTGTTCACTGAGAGATTAGATGCGCGTTCCCGGGCTATATGCCTTATGATTGGGCTAAATAAACACAATCAACAGCTAGGCTTTTTATTTTTTTATTCTATTGGTCCTCTGTGGCTAAATTCTTCAAACAAATTTTATTGGTCACATACACGTGTTTCGCAGATGTTATTGCGGGTGTAGCGAAATGCTTGCTCTTGGCTTACTCCTGGTGTAGTATTTTGAATTATTAAATTTATTTCTGAACAGACAGCAGTAATTCTATAACTTTGGCAGATGTATTTCATTTAATCAGGGGTGCTGCAGTTCGTTCAGAACCATTCGCGTGGCTATGATTCTATAAGGAAATAAATGATGATGTGCATGGCTGGAGAGATGAGAGTTCCAGGCTCATGTTTAGCAGATGGGGGAGAGAGATCATAGAAAGTGAATCTCATTTTAGTTCTGAGAGAGATACAGGTGCGCTTCTCTCTCACCACAGCAATGGCCACATGTTGGTCTCAAACATTCGCTATATTGTTGCGCAATGGAGGGCAGGAAAATTATTGTGGAGGCAACTCGAAGGAACTATGATCGCTTTTATTCCAATTTTCACATTGCAAACAGTGAGAGGTACTGGATGTAGAGGCACCGGATCAGGTTTTGGAATAAAATGGAGGGGTGCCAGATCCTGTTCCGTCAGGATTTGATCATATATACAATATGTGATGTGAGGGCCGTTTTTGAGCCGTTGAGCAGTTTTGAAACTTCTCTTTTGTGGAATCTCACATGCACCCTGCTAACTCCCCAGAGGCCTGAGTGTTGTGCTTCTCAGGCGCCACTCCTGGCAGTGTGGTGTAGGTGACAAAGCATCAGCACATCAAGCCTAGACCCTAGACCTCTGTTAAAACAAACCTCAATTATGTCGAAATAAATAGTTCCTCTCTGAGAGCTAATTTACTTCTCTGTCTCACCAAAATGAAAATGCCATAAAACATATAAAATATATACTGTATATTCAATTAAAAATAATATTAATCATTTTATTTTTTTATCTTGCAATTCATTGGTGATCATTTGTAGTTTAAAAAGTCCTATTTTTTGGTGCATTACCTAAGACTTGGTTAGAAAACATTCTGTACGCTTTGGTGCATAACGTATAGCTGTATTATTATGACAATGTGATCAGGAAGGCAGGGAATTACAGGTCTATTGTAAAAAATAAGACATTAAAGCCATATTTCTAAATTATATTCTGTATTTATTTTCCTTATTTGCACCTTTTGAGATATATCACTCTATTTCAATTGTTAGAATTACAGAAAATACGAAAAGAAACACACTACATAATAAGTAATCAATACTACATCATATGTAATCACTAATACATCATAGGTAATCACTACTACATCATAGCTAATCACTACTACATCATAGCTAATCACTACTACATCATAGGTCATCACTACTACATCATAGCTAATCACTACTTCATCATAGGTCATCACTACTACATCATAGGTCATCACTACTACATCATAGGTCATCACTACTACATCATAGGTCATCACTACTACATCATAGGTCATCACTAATACATCATAGGTCATCACTACTACATCATAGCTAATCACTACTACATCATAGGTCATCACTACTACATCATAGCTAATCACTACTACATTATAGGTAATCATTA
The DNA here is from genome assembly GCA_023634145.1 of Thymallus thymallus. Taxonomy (NCBI): domain Eukaryota; kingdom Metazoa; phylum Chordata; class Actinopteri; order Salmoniformes; family Salmonidae; genus Thymallus; species Thymallus thymallus. The sequence goes on along the minus strand of CM042416.1, from coordinate 7,089,555 downwards.
CTTTATCATAGGTAATCACTACTACATCATAGGTCATCACTACTACATCATAGCTAATCAACACTACATCATAGGTCATCACTACTACATCATAGGTAATCACGACCTCATCATAGGTAATCATTACTTTATCATAGGTAATCACTACTACATCATAGGTAATCACGACCTCATCATAGGTAATCATTACTTTATCATAGGTAATCACTACTACATCATAGGTAATCACTACTTCATCATAGGTAATCACTATTACATCATAGGTAATCACTTCTACATCATAGGTAATCACTACTTCTAGCAGTGGTGCCTCCATAGTAATCATAATAACAAACACAAAGTGAAGACTATCTGTATCCACTATAAGTTGATATTAGTAAAACAAATGTCATACAAGTTTCATAATTATTTCACTTAGTTATTTGTTGTTTTTTGAGCTCTTGCCAGTCCTCCAGGTTTATACTTCCTGCTTCAGGGTGACTATGGGCTGGAAAGAAATATTGCAACCATCTTACTTTACTGATTTAACAATACAAAAAGTCATCATTGAGACCCATGTCTCTTATTTGAGTGAGCCCTGCAAGGAATGGGTTGTTGGGTTATGTAGTGTGTTCACTCACTAAATAAACGTGTCGCTATTTAAACAGTATATATATAGAATTATATGTACTCTCCAGTATAATACATGTATAAAGTCTGACCAGAATGTTCAGCCCAGTCAGTATAATTAACAGTAGAGTCTCACCAGAATGTTGAAGTGCTGTCTGCACACTGCTTTACTCTCCCAGTAGATCACCACCATGGCAACAACCAGTTCAATGACCAGGAGAACTGCAATCAGACATGTGATTCCATCAAATCCCTGACAAACAAAGTAAAGAGAATTGTACCTTAATACATTTGTTTCTGGTTGAATTTTATGTTGATAAGCTTTTGTGGTTTTAGCATTTTGTTTGTGGAGAACATTTACACAGAATTACAAAAGCAAACAAACAATTCAATGTATGTATTTTATGATCTAATTGTAATGTTTGTACTAGTCCACCTCATCAACAAATCAGTGCTAATTAATTAACTCATTGTAATAACCAAACTATTAAGTAATTAACTCTAGGACCTCTGGATTGTCCCCTGGGAAAAGATGAGAGACATGGAGAGTGCAGAGAACAACAGCAGCTACTGTCCAGAAACAGCTGATGATGTTCAAGGAAAATGACAGCTTGACCTGTTGATGGGGGAGAAAAACACAGAATCACCTCACTATACAACTGGTATGTTTCTGATATATTTGATCCATAATAATTTCATAATGATTTATAATCATTCAAATAATCTACAATCATTTCATATTTGATACATGAAGGAATTTAGATACGTTTGGAAAGCTTGAACTTACCACACACATATTTGGAGAGTGACCTGCAGCATAGGTCAGAATTCCAGCAGCAACAAACTTTTTAAAACATACATGTTTTTTTACCTTCATTATTTGAGAGACTGATTAGAAATTCAATCAACAGTAAATGTATTATCCTCACTGTAGAGTACACACTTCACACAATGCACACTGACAACTGGAGAGAATACCAGATAGAGATGTCGTAAAGCTTTGGTCCAACATCAGATGTATCAAAATGTGTCTAATCTGGTAATTGATGATGACATGATGAACTTTGTGGGCTGATTGCAGTGGTTCTTACCAGGACACTTGGCATGGTGTAGAACATAACAAATCTATTGTGCTGGATAAGCAGTAGCCCAAGAATCAAGATAAAGATTCCAGCAATGAGCTGAGCCGCCTAAAATAATAATAAAAATATGTAATCAGACTAACGGATGAGAAAACAATACAAATAAATGTATATTTGGCTGTATAGGAACTTTTTCCATACGTACCCCCAGAGCTTTAGGCTGACCCTTGAGGAAGACCTTGTAGACATCTTTGAAGACGCATTGGAACTTCTCAGGCATCAGCTGGCCCTCCTGAGCGTCTCTGAGACTGCCCAGAGGTATGGAGATTACCATGCACTCATCTGACTGAAATGTGTACTTCATTTACCTGGGAACAATACATTTCATTAAGACTTAATGTAGACCAGTGGTTCCCAAACGGGGGGTCGGCTGGCGGGGCGCGGGGGTTTATTTATTGTTTATTTATTGATAAATGTTTCAAAGGAACTCAGTCTGGCTTTAAACTTACTCTTGAAAGTTGTAATAGCAGTGGGTAGTGGGTAGTGCAACATCACTTCCTCTTGTCTTGTTAGTTATTGCATACGTTAGAGAGCTATGTATTTATAACTTGTCAGAAATGTCCAGATCAAGGAGCCCGTGTCAGCTAATGTGTTTTAGCGCATAGATATTGTTGTAATTTGTTTGTTACTGAAAAACGACATGAACACACATTAGACAAGGAAAAATGTATGAAATTGCATTAACATTTTCTTTAAAACTGCAAAAATATGTATAATTGCAAGAAATAATCTTGAAACCTTCAAAATTCTCTCCACCAACAAGAGGGGTGTTAAAGTCTGTGTCATGAACAGTACTTTAGTGCCCATAGTAATAAACGTGGCACGTGCACGCAGGGAAGGGGGGCCGGCAATATTCCCCAATGTTGGAAGTTTGGGAACCCCTGATGTAGACAATAACACTACTGATGCAATAAGGACACTGTAACGTAGCGTATTACCAATAATAACTCGTAAAAATATTTCTGAAATAAAACAAACTGTTGTAATAACTCTGGATGCTGTAATTAAATGGGAAACATGTCATGATGAAAGTTAATAGTAGAACAAACTTTCATGAAGTTTACATACCCGCTGCTGTTGGTTTATAACTTTATGGAGGAAGTCACACTTGGAGGGCGTCTGCTCTGGTCTGGTAATCAAGCTGTGATGGACAAGGACATTTTCATACACACGCACACAGAGAGAGAGAGCGAGAGAGAGAGCGAGAGAGAGAGCGAGAGAGAGAGCGAGAGAGAGAGAGCAAGAGAGAGAGCGAGAGAGAGAGCGAGAGAGAGAGAGCGAGAGAGAGAGCGAGAACCAGAGAGGGAGAGAGAGAGTAACAAAAAAACAGAGCCAATTAGAATGCTATTTGGCCCTAAAGAGAGAGTACACAGTGGCAGAATACCTGATCACTGTGACTGACCCAAACTTAAGGAAAACTTTGACTATGTACAGACTCAGTGAGCATTGCCTTGCTATTGAGAAAGGTTGCCTTGCTATTGAGAATGGACAAACACCATTGTAAATACAACCCATATTTTTGTTGATTTATTTTCCCATTATTTTAAACTATTTGTTTTAACTATTTGCACATCATTACAACACTGTATACTGTATATACATGATATGACAAGCTGGGTGGATGTGCTCTGGGTACAAGGTCAAGGAAAACTGAATTCACAGGTGGAAAACAGTATACATATAACAAAGTTCATTGAGTGTTATAGTGTGTTTCTGAGGCTTCACACCATCTCTCTCATCACAAGAAAATAACAGCACGTTTGTGGTTTGAACAATTGGAGGACATGGCGCCTTTTGTCTAAATTAGCAGATATCTCATGTGATAGGGTGGCCATTGTGGTTAACAGTTTAGAAGAGCTTCCTTCTCGTCAATAGAGGAAATTGTGAGAAGCTAACCATTACAGGGAGGAGACACAGTGATGCTGAACAAGGCACTTCAAGTGCATATTTGTTTTGGACAACAATACGAGCATTAAATAAAATCTGGTGAGTGTTAATGAGAGAAATGTCAATATAATAATAGTGATAGTTTTAATGTAAATATTTATCATATGAATGCAGTTGTTAATACTTTATGTTAATTATTCTATATTTAAAGGTAGGCGAGAAACTCTGACTTCTTTCACAACAGTTTCAAGGTAAATGAAGGCTATAATGATTGTTTTGATATGATGATGATGTTGATGGTGATGATGTTGATGGTGATGATATTAATGATGATGTGATGATGATGTTGATGGTGATGATGTTGATGGTGATGATATTAATGATGATGTGATGATGATGATGGTGATGATGTTGATGATTATGAGATAAAATCATGATAATACATTGGATGATGATTATTATGATGGTTGTAATTAAACAAATAGACAAAGGTTATATATATATATATATATATATTTCACACTGTTATGAATACATTACAATTTCAGAAGTGTACACTCATCAGTGAAACAACATCATATTCCCACAGTATAGTGACTGAGACGTCATGGCTTGTGCAGACATCTCTATGGACATCCTGGGTCCTGAGGCTGAGGAGCAGCAGGAGGAGGAGTATGAGGAGGCCGGGGACCAGAGAGGAGAACCACTGATCAAGTATTACCAAGCAACTGAACTAATACCTGCTCCCCAAGGACCACTCCATGACCTGTTACTGAAGCAGCCTGCAGTGTTGGGGGTAAGAGCATAGATACTAACAGCTCTATATAATACCATATTATACAGCTCTTCATCTCTGGGCAAAGCCGTGGGGAGTAGTTTGGGGGTGGGGGTGCTGCCACTTTTTTGCAGACTATGGGACAAATAAAGGCCCGGCGCACTACTTCTGTGATTTATTTTATTTCTATATATATTTATTTTTTATTCATATATATATATATATATTCCTATTTTTCTGTGTGTGCTGCAGCACCCTCAGCACCCATACTTCCTATGTCTATTGGTAAGACTCAGAGACAGGCCTTTACAGTGTCTCTGTTATATGTTAAGTGGACTTGCACAGTGAGGGGAATTTACAAGAGGAACTAATGGAGTTATTTGTATGCTTATTCATGAGAGAAGTATGAAAGTCAAGTCTGAATGGGGAACTGTTAACCAAGTGTTTTTCTTTTAATAGAATGCATACTGTCTCATGAGTGCTCATGGTTCCGGATATGCATGAACGTCCATCTCAAATTCATGCATAGTTTAGGCTCCATAGTTTGGACCTGTGTCATGTATTATACACTGTGATATTTAAATATATTATCATGTAAGTCATGTTGTATACACTGTGATATTTAAATATATTATCATGTAAGTCATGTTGTATACACTGTGATATTTAAATACCTGATTATGTAAGTCATGTATTATACACTGTGATATTTAAATACCTGATTATGTAAGTCATGTTTTATACACTGTGATATTTAAATATATTATCATGTAAGTCATGTTGTATACACTGTGATATTTAAATATATTATCATGTAAGTCATGTTGTATACACTGTGATATTTAAATACCTGATTATGTAAGTCATGTATTATACACTGTGATATTTAAATATATTATCATGTAAGTCATGTTGTATACACTGATATTTAAATACCTGATCATATAAGTCATGTTTTATACACTGTGATATTTAAATATATTATCATGTAAGTCATGTTGTATACACTGTGATATTTAAATATATTATCATGTAAGTCATGTTGTATACACTGTGATATTTAAATACCTGATTATGTAAGTCATGTTGTATACACTGTGATATTTAAATACCTGATTATGTAAGTCATGTATTTTGCACTGTGATATTTAAATATATTATCATGTAAGTCATGTTGTATACACTGTGATATTTAAATATATTATCATGTAAGTCATGTTGTATACACTGTGATATTTAAATACCTGATTATGTAAGTCATGTTTTATACACTGTGATATTTAAATATATTATCATGTAAGTCATGTTGTATACACTGTGATATTTAAATATATTATCATGTAAGTCATGTTGTATACACTGTGATATTTAAATACCTGATTATGTAAGTCATGTATTATGCACTGTGATATTTAAATATATTATCATGTAAGTCATGTTGTATACACTGTGATATTTAAATATATTATCATGTAAGTCATGTTGTATACACTGTGATATTTAAATACCTGATTATGTAAGTCATGTTTTATACACTGTGATATTTAAATATATTATCATGTAAGTCATGTTGTATACACTGTGATATTTAAATATATTATCATGTAAGTCATGTTGTATACACTGTGATATTTAAATACCTGATTATGTAAGTCATGTATTATACACTGTGATATTTAAATATATTATCATGTAAGTCATGTTGTATACACTGATATTTAAATACCTGATCATATAAGTCATGTTTTATACACTGTGATATTTAAATATATTATCATGTAAGTCATGTTGTATACACTGTGATATTTAAATACCTGATTATGTAAGTCATGTATTATGCACTGTGATATTTAAATATATTATCATGTAAGTCATGTTGTATACACTGTGATATTTAAATACCTGATTATGTAAGTCATGTATTATACACTGTGATATTTAAATACCTTATCATGTAAGTAATGTTTTATACACTGTGATATTTAAATATCTTATCATGTAAATCATATTGTATACACTGTGAGATTTAAATACCTGATTATGTAAGTCATGTATTATACACTGTGATATTTAAATATCTTATCATGCAAGTAATGTATTATACACTGTGATATTTAAATACCTTATCATGTAAGTCATGTATTATACACTGTGATATTTAAATATCTTATCATGTAAGTCATGTATTATACACTGTGATATTTAAATACCTTATTATGTAAGTCATGTATTATTCACTGTCAGCAGGAAAGAGATGAGACTGTTTACACGAAACATTTTCACTGAAATTCTTTTCCCTTTTTCAGAGCATCATCATTAAATGTCAACTTAAAAATAACTACCAGACCCAAATGTAAATGTTTTAAAATGCATTAAATACTGTATATGACAGGACTGTGTAACAGTTAACTATATAAATATATGACAGGACTGTGTAACAGTTAACTACATAAATATATGACAGGACTGTGTAACAGTTAACTCTATAAATATATGACAGGACTGTGTAACAGTTAACTATATAAATATATGACAGGACTGTGTAACAGTTAACTATATAAATATATGACAGGACTGTGTAACAGTTAACTATATAATTTTGAAGAAGTGTGTCTTTAGTTACAGTGGTGTTGGTGTCTTCTAGGGGCACGTAAATACATTTATGGATGATCATTTTCAATCGTTAATTTGTGAGGGTTTGTGTTTGTACCAGTCTTTGCAGATGATGAGTGGGCTACTAAGTTTTTCAGTAGGAGTTGTGTTTGCTGTAACTCAGGAGGCGAGCCAGTTCCTTTTAACCATATTCAGAGTCGCACCCTTCACTGGACTATTAGTAAGTATTGGTAGCGTTGTCTTTTAATCATTACATGTTATTTGTTTTAAAGTCGAGGACCACTTTGGAAATACTGCAAGTCTTCTGATGAAGGTTTTCAAGAGTTCTACTCTAGGGTCAAATTCACAGCTTGTTGGATGCATATATTATTTTTACCCATAATTCAATAGCACTGACTGAAGGGTTGAAATTTAAGGGTGAACATGTTTTACATGAAATTCTGAATGTCAAATTCTTATTTCAGTGTTGAATATACTGATCACGTAAATATCACTAAATTATCACTAAATAAGTAAAATCAATTAGTAAAAAACTGTTCACCCAACTTTCTGTTAATTAAGCAATAGTAAAATATTGATTAATCAACGCTTGTAAAACCTATTGATAATTGCTGTGAGTGTGAGGAACTTTAATGATCCTTCTCTTCTCTCTCTCCTCAGTTCTTCATCGCTGGGTTGTTATCCAACCTGTTGTTCAAATTCCCCAGACTATTACCTGTGAGTCAATAGTTTTACCTGTGAGTCAAATAATCGCAAAGCAGAAAATACCCAGCGGGCAAAACAGATTAAAATACAACCAGATTAACGTCGTAATCGCTGCATTGGAACCTGTTTTGCCCTCTGGGTAGATTAGATTACGATAGATTCGTTTAGATTAGAAAAACTTTACACAATATACTGTACATTGGGATACAGACAAAATCACAAAATCAAAAACAACAGATCAGCAAGGAGTTTTAGTTGTTAAAATGTTCAAAAATGTGTTAATACATTGACTGTTCTGATATTCATGTTTATATTAGACTAGATTTAATACAAACCTTGATTGAACCCTTGGAGGCTTTGAGTTTCATTTCATTTGAACACACAGTAGCCGTTAGTAGAAGACCCATGTAACGCTCTGTCCTATCAACCTGTAGGTCTGCCTGTGTGTCAACATTGGCAGCATGGTCGTAGCAGTAGTTGGAGGAGTGTTGATATGCGTTGACTTGACTACCTGGGAAACCAATCGTCAACATCACATGAAGGTTATTAGTAATACATTTTTTTATTTTTTCCTAAGTTCACATACTGTGGTCCTGGAATAGGGCAGCATTCGGGACGCATGCTTGATGAAGGTCTGTCGTTTCTTTGACTATTTGCTGTTGTGTTTCTGTAACAGCTGGAGATGCTGATGCTCGGTGTGTTGGTTATGGAGGTAACCCTCTCTGCTGTCCTCTCCTTCTGGATCCGGGGAGAGAAACGCTGCCATTCACTGTGAGCTGTTATCTGTCCGTCAACTATACATGGACGACCGCATCAAAATATATATAATTTTTTTGAAGGGATAAAAAAAAAAAAAGTAGATAGTGAGAGAGGATGACAATGTTGTGTCAAAGGGCAGTGCCGTAGTGAAGGGAGTAAGTATTATAATGTAGTGTCTACTTGATTGTAAATTAACCACCATCTGTATTTCCAAGAGAGTACTCTTAAACAGTTGCTGGGTTTTTACTTGGACCATCACTATGTGCCTCAATGTATGAGAATGTACAGCAGCATCAGATTTATTTACCCCCTATCCAGCCTATGTAGGCTAGTGGTGAGTCCTCAAAAAGGGACTTCATTTTTAGATGCCCATATGCCAATCAAAGGGTTTTAGAGTACTGTCTCAACCTCTGTGATTGCCTGCCTGCCTGCCTCCCTGCCTGCCTGCTGCGAGGCATGTCTGTGTGGTGCTCTCTGAGCATGTTGGTTGTGGTCTAACTCTGCTGCGTAGCAACACACACACACACACACACACACACACACACACACACACACACACACACACACACACACACACACACACACACACACACACACACACACACACACACACACACACACACACACACACACACACACACAGCATAGCTACATGCTCCACTCAGACTGAGAACAACAGTCTTGTGGTCAAAACTAGAACGCGTCCCAAATGGCACCCTATTCTCTATTTAGTGCATTACCTTTGACCAGGGCGGGGTAGTGCACAAAAATGTAGGCAATAGGGTGCCATTTTGGACACGACCATGTTGTGTTCTCTGAGGTGTTGAGGCAACCATTCTTCATTACCATTTCCTCTTCGGTTCGTTGTTCCCTGTTTCAAACCGTATCAGTTCTTAATGTAGGACCCTGTCTATCTCAGTGTGTGTGTGTGTGTGAAGGGGTCTGTTTGTGGTTAATGATAAGAGTGTGTCTGTATCCAGCAGTAGCTTTAGGTGCTAACTGTAAAGGCTGTCAGCATTAGTACATACAGTGGGGAGAACAAGTATTTGATACACTGCAGATTTTGCAGGTTTTCCCACTTACAAAGCATGTAGAAGTCTGTAATTTTTATCATAGGTACACTTCAACTGTGAGTGACGGAATCATACAATCACATTGTATGATTTTTAAGTATTTGATACATCAGAAAAGCAGAACTTAATATTTGGTACAGAAACCTTTGTTTGCAATTACAGAGATCATACGTTTCCTGTAGTTCTTGACCAGGTTTGCACACACTGCAGCAGGGATTTTGGCCCACTCCTCCATACAGACCTTCTCCAGATCCTTCAGGTTTCGGGGCTGTCGCTGGGCAATACGGACTTTCAGCTCCCTCCAAAGATTTTCTATTGGGTTCAGGTCTGGAGACTGGCTAGGCCACTCCAGGACCTTGAGATGCTTCTTACGGAGCCACTCCTTAGTTGCCCTGGCTGTGTGTTTCGGGTCGTTGTCATGCTGGAAGACCCAGCCACGACCCATCTTCAATGCTCTTACTGAGGGAACGAGGTTGTTGGCCAAGATCTCGCGATACATGGCCCCATCCATCCTCCCCTCAATACGGTGCAGTCGTCCTGTCCCCTTTGCAGAAAACCATCCCCAAAGAATGATTCCACCTCCATGCTTCACGGTTGGGATGGTGTTCTTGGGGTTGTACTCATCCTTCTTCTTCCTCAAAACACGGCGAGTGGAGTTTAGACCAAAAAGCTCTATTTTTGTCTCATCAGACCACATGACCTTCTCCCATTCCTCCTCTGGATCATCCAGATGGTCATTGACAAACTTCAGACAGGCCTGGACATGCGCTGGCTTGAGCAGGTGGACCTTGCGTGCGCTGCAGGATTTTAATCCATGACGGCGTAGTGTGTTACTAATGGTTTTCTTTGAGACTGTGGTCCCAGCTCTCTTCAGGTCATTGACCAGGTCCTGCCGTGTAGTTCTGGGCTGATCCCTCACCTTCCTCATGATCATTGATGCCCCACGAGGTGAGATCTTGCATGGTGCCCCAGACCGAGGGAGTTTGACGTCATCTTGAACTTCTTCCATTTTCTAATAATTGCGCCAACAGTTGTTGCCTTCTCACAAAGCTGCTTGCCTATTGTCCTGTAGCCCATCCCAGCCTTGTGCAGGTCTACAATTTTATCCCTGATGTCCTTACACAGCTCTCTGGTCTTGGCCATTGTGGAGAGGTTGGAGTCTGTTTGATTGAGTGTGTGGACAGGTGTCTTTTATACAGGTAATGAGTTCAAACAGGTGTAGTTAATACAGGTAATGAGTGGAGAACAGGAGGGCTTCTTAAAGAAAAACTAACAGGTCTGTGAGAGCCGGAATTCTTACTGGTTGGTAGGTGATCAGATACTTATGTCATGCAATAAAATGCAAATTAATTATTTAAAAATCATACAATGTGATTCTCTGGATTTTTGATTAGATTCTGTCTCTCACAGTTGAAGTGTACCTATGATAAAAATTACAGACCTCTACATGCTTTGTAAGTAGGAAAACCTGCAAAATCGGCAGTGTATCAAATACTTGTTCTCCCCACTGTAGCTTAGGCCTACCTGTTGACAGTTTGAATCAGAGACATTTAGAAACAAAGCCCCCATTTTGTTGTTTCCAACTGATACATTCATATTTGGTCATCTAGCAGACTCTATTATCCAGAGAGAGTGCTTTGTCTTGCTTGCTTGAAACAGTGTAATTGCTGTTTGAGTAAAAAATAATTTTAATATTAAGCATTGGGAAAATGCAGAAGCAATATCATGTCAAATGTAGTTGTGGTGCTAAAAATCAAAGAGCTTTTTAATATCATGTTTAATATAAAGAAAAGCCAGAGAGACAGGAAATGTTGCTTGTTCTGACGCCTCGATCACACCGACAGCATCATCTGGATATGTGTTCAACATTCACCTTCTGCTACCATTTCTATCGATAAATCCAACGTATGCACCACACAGAACACACTGCAACTGCCTCTGCAACACAATGCTGCAAGGCAAACGCAGCGTTACAATGGAAATTGATGTACTTCTGGTGGACCATTATGCAACGGCGCTGTCGGTGTGATCGAGGCGATAATCAACAGAATAGCTGGTAGTGAATCACCTCAAGCGTCTGTCTGTTTTCTTTCCAAGTGTTTGCTTCTTTGAATAGGACATAATAAAACAACAAATCTTCTACATTATAAACAGTGATACATATCTAGTTCATTAAAACACATATACAGTCAGAACATTGTGAAACTATTTCTTTAAGTACTGCATACATAGCAATGTCACATTTTCAATACATCGTTATAAAATGCCAAAGGCCATCAGTCTCCACTGTGAGTGTCTGTTGTGTGTCTGTTGCTGTCAGAGTGGTCTGTAGAGTCACAGTAGAGTCCAGAAGAGTCCATTAGAGTCCAGTAGAGTTGAGTAGTGTCCATTAGAGTCGAGTTGAGTCCAGTCCCCAGTGTTACAGGCGTCACTGTGCATGCTTAACAGTATAGCTTCCTCACTCACAAGTTCTTACTGATCCTCCGTAACACCAGTTCTCAGCACAGTGGCCTCACAGCTAGAAGAAGAAGACACATTTACAGGGTTAACAAAAAGTATTTACAAACTATCAAACATTGCAAATGTCCACCACCAACTGTCTGGTTACTACTGAGCTAGAGAAAGGTTTATTTAACATTATTGTCTAACATTTAGACTGTACATCTACTGATCAGGCTCCTTCTACATCTTATGACCATAAGAGTAGATGATTACAATGTCATAACATTATATTACAACAGATTTCTGCACCTATCACCAAGGATCTGCTGCCTCCTAGCTGCTGAGCTAAGGTACTGTATGAACAACAAGTTAACCTTATAACATATGAACCGTGAGTCAACAACTCAATAAAAAGCAGAACAAACATATAGCTATGTAACATGGTATACCACACATGGCAGAAGGACACAGAGGAGCATGAGACATGAGACGGACCAGAGAACCTAAAAGCCTGACAACAAATCATACATCACTAGGACCCAGAGTGTTAACTGGTCAGGGGAAGCTCCTGGCCCGACACACCAGCCATTTAACCCCAGCAGGACACTGCCATGCATCCATGCACACACACACACACACACACACACACACACACACACACAAGCATGTTTGCACACAGATTAGTATTCAGGGAACGGAATTGTTAATGAGGCTGTGAACCAAAAAGTACACCACGACACAGACCACGCTCACTCTGGCCAGACCCAATTACTTACTGAGCTACAAAGCCCTCTCTCTCTCTGGGAGTCAGACCACTGTAGAGAGGCCTATTGTAATATGAGTGGTCTTGCTCTGGCAAAAACAAAACAACACACAAAATAGTGGTGAGAGAAACCAGGGAGAGCCAATGGCTGCAATGTTCACTATTCACTCCACTGGAATGGAATGATTGATTGGACAGGATGATGATGGATGACAGATAAGGAGGTGGGTTAGCAAACCTCTGAATAAACAGAATCATTCATGTCCTAGTGTATAAAAACCTTTAGAAAATACTTAACTTCAACGGAGCAATCAGTGCAAGAACAGAGATCTTTTAGCTACCGACCAGACCTGGGTTCAAAAACTATTTGAAATCTGCTCTAGCCTGCCTGAAGTGCTTGGGACTATTTATTGATCCATTAAGTCAGGCAAGATCAATCAAGCACAAGTTAAGTATGCTCAATCAAGCACAGATTAATTATTTGAAATGATTTCATGTTAGCTACTTTAAATGTGTCTACACAAGTTCATTATTATATGTAAAAACAACCATTCTACTCACTGCTGTGATGAAGGTGCTGCCCTGGTCCTTAGGGAACAGGGCTGGGGGAGGGGCCATCTGAGGGTGGGAGGAGCTGGGAGGCGTGGACGAACAGAGGAAGGAGGAAGTGGAGTCGCTGGGGAAGGTGTTGATGATGTTGGGGCGGCTGTGGCCTGGGATGGGGAGGGTAAGGCTGCTCAGGCCGGTCACACTGTCACTGGAGGTACACTGGGACGACGTCTCCCCCGAGCTCCCTGGGACTGTTGGACAACACAGAGAAGATAAGATAGTCATTTAATTCAGGGACACTTTCAAGGGAAGAGACAAGAACATGACCATAGACAGGAACATGACCATAGACAGGAACATGACCACAGACAGAAACATGATCACAGACAGGAACATGACCACAGACAGAAACATGACCACAGACAGGAACATGACCACAGACAGAAACATGATCACAGACAGGAACATGACCATAGACAGAAACATGACCACAGACAGGAACATGACCATAGACAGAAACATGACCACAGACAGGAACATGACCACAGACAGAAACATGATCACAGACAGGAACATGACCACAGACAGAAACATGATCACAGACAGGAACATGATCACAGACAGGAACATGACCACAGACAGGAACATGACCACAGACAGAAACATGACCACAGACAGAAACATGACCACAGACAGGAACATGACCACAGCTTCAGAGAGGAATAACACATCCTTAGTGATCTGTTAGGGACAGTAAGACACTTTAGGCCGAGGACAGGGGATGCGTACCAAATGGCACCCTATTCCCTATATAGTGCACTACGGTTGACCAGGACTTACAGGGCTCTGGTCAAAAGTAGTGCACTAAATAGAGAATAGGGTGCCATTTGGGATGCAGCCATGGATACCTGTTAGGATCTGCCTGCCTGTCACTCACTCATAGAAGGCTGTCTGCCCGTGTCCTGCTCCAGCTCGTCCTCCTCAATGCAGTCGTAGGGCCAGTGGCTGAAGGAGGGTACGCTGCCTAGGGGGTAGGGGTGCTGGTGAGTGTGGGGGTGCTGATGGACAGGCAAGGGGTACAGGTGCAGGTTGAGGGAGCCCAGCAGTGAGGAGGAGGACTGGGAGGAGGAAGAGGAGGTGCTACTGTTGGAGATGGTGGAGTGAGGACGCTTAAAGGGTGTGGAGTGGTCGAAGGAGGATACAGCGATGGACGCCCTGGTCCTCGACTCTAGAGGGAGAGAGGGATACACTGTGTAATAGAACATGACCATTTCACTGTTTACATTTCTACCTATGGATGATGGCGCCATGGAAGGCATTGCATTATTTGTGTACAAAATCAACAAAAAATTACAAAAAGAGGGGGAGGCTGGGTAGAAATTGGGTGAATGAGAAAAGCTAAATATTTAGTAATTGTTGCGGTTGCTAGCAGCCATTCATTAGGGTCTGCAGGTATTGTTGAGAGAGAATTCCAGCTTGCTCCATGAAAGAAAAGTCATTTGACTTTGGTTAAGGCTGCTGCACTGAAAAGTCTGCACTGATTCCACCTGGTGCGTTAACTTTGATATCTGACATGCACTAAACCACCTGCAACAGACACAAGTCCAGACAACCTCTCTCTCACTTCTACAAGCATGACACTATCAGTACATAAGACCTGCCTGGTAGAGTATTGGGGTAGATAAAGAGGACCCACATATTTCAGCTGGAACAGAAAATATAAAGTGTTTAAAGGAAGAATAGAGAAAATGTATTCTGAGATGCTGTGATGTTTAGGTTTAGGCGACTTGACAATGAACCCTTATGCCGGGAGTGAGAGCAGAGAAAGGAGAGACAGAGATACAGAGAGACAGAGAGAGAGAGAGAGAGAGACATAGAGAGAGAGAGAGAGAGGGAGATCGAGAGATCAATTATTAGTGTATTGATTTGGTGGATTTTGTATGCTGACCTCACAAAATGAATTTCCAGACAAATTAGGTTATCGTAATGTATCGTAGAGACAGCTCACCTGACCCCTTCATGATGTAATCAATGGCTCGGTCACTAATGGCAGCATCACTAGGCTTGATGTCCATGAAAGGCTTGCTGCCAATCCCCATGGAAACCATCTCTTTCAAGCGCACCTCTGTAGTTAAGAGAATAAACACGTTATGACCCTCACTCAGACCCACAATAAGAGGTTCCATTTGATGAACCGTAGGTTGACTGATGTTGACTTAATGATTGGCCAGAAGGTTTTCAACACAGGCCTCAGGACAGACAAGAGATAAAGAGGAATCACTTGTTCAAGAACACAACAACAGAGACGATATGTCCAGATGTGACCCACTAATCCACACCACAACTCCCCCTCTGTGGCCGTGGTTCCTCACCCCTGTTCCGTAGCGCCTGCCTCCACAGGATCTTTCCAATGATGGCGGTCCACACAGCCTTGACCTCTCCAGAGCTGGCCTGTAGGATGAACGTGTCCTGGGACTTCCTCCTCCTGAACCAGATCTCAAAACGTAGCCCGCTGTCGCCCACGCTCTCTGTCATTCCTATCTCTGCCGTCTGAAAGAGTAGCCAGATAGTCAAATTAACTGGAAAACACTGCCTGTGGTGGTTTGGAGATAACTGAGAACCCTGCTAACTGTGAACCCTGCTAACTGTGAACCCTGCTAACTGTGAACCCTGCTAACTGTGAACCCTGCTAACTGTGAACCCTGCTTTGAACCCTGCTAACTGTGAACCCTGCTAACTGTGAATCCTGCTAACGGTGAACCCTGCTAACGGTGAACCCTGCTAATTGTGAACCCTGCTAACTGTGAACCCTGCTAACTGTGAACCCTGCTAACTGTGAACCCTGCTAACTGTGAACCCTGCTAATTGTGAACCCTGCTTTGAACCCTGCTAACTGTGAACCCTGCTAACTGTGAACCCTGCTAACTGTGAACCCTGCTAATTGTGAACCCTGCTTTGAACCCTGCTAACTGTGAACCCTGCTAACTGAGAACCCTGCTAACGGTGAACCCTGCTAACGGTGAACCCTGCTAATTGTGAACCCTGCTAACTTTAAACCCGGCTAACTGTGGTTCCACACCTCAAAATAAACTACACAAACATTGCTGCCTGAACACAACAACATAGCATAACGTTACCCCACTGGCTAATATTATTTGAGGAAGAACATCATATTACTTCATAACTTCATAGTACATATTAAAACACTCTGCGTGTGCTGACATTGTCACCTTGTAGGACTGCTTGTAGATGTAGAGGTCGTATCCTCCCTCAATCTTTTTGGTTTTGCTAAAGAGGATGAGGTCCTCGAACAGGAAGACGTGACGGAGGTACTTCCTGCGGCCGCACCACACGATGAACTCATCCTGACACCTCAGCTGACCCTGTTCCTTCAGGTTGACCTACAGGAGCAGAGACCAGAGGACCCAGTTCACAGTACTTACTCTGACATTTTTTTCCAAACAAATAATTATACATTTCTATTTCATCTATACAATAGTGTTTGTTCTTCACTGGTTGCCCTTTACTTGTGGCAACAGGTTACACATGCTGATGTGATGTCACACTGTGGTATTTCACCCAATAGATATGGAAGTTCAAATCTCTCTCTCTCTCTCTCTCTCTCTCTCTCTCTCTCTCTCCCTCCATCGTATATACATTTTTCATATGGGTGGTCCCAGTGACATGCTCTACTGCTCCATCCCCCCGACTTACATCACATCCACGGATGGCGTCCATGGCCAGCAGGTCATTGCCGTGGCGCAGCTGGAACTTGACCATCTCCTCTGCGGTGCGGAGGTCAGAGAGCTCCTGTTCCTGGGATTGACCACATTCCTTGATGAGGTCCTTCAGCAGCAGGGCGTACTTAGACATCCTCTGGATGGGCTTCAACAGGTAGGACGCCAGGTCCATCTTATCACCCAGCTCCAACTGCTTGTTCTGGGTAGGCAGACACGCATATAGAGGATAATGAGAGGGGATGTAGGACTCTGTAAACAGATGTACAATAGCTTTTCTAAATGTAAATTCTGATCTCAAATAAACTCCACCATTCTACATACAGTACCAGTCAAAAGTTTGGACACACCTACTCATTCAAGTATTTTAGATTTTAAATTCTTCAAAGTAGCCACGCTTTGACTTGATGACAGCTTTGCACACCCTTGGCATTTTCTCAACCAGCTTCACCTGGAAGGTTTTTATGTCAGGCACTGGCCATAGAGAAGCCTTTTGCTTCTCTATGTAGCCATGGTCAGAGCCTGACAGATCTAGTATTCTAGTTCTGTGTGGTATTTTGTGTTGGATCCCTAATTAGAGGCAGCTGCTATGCATTGTCTCTAATTAGGGATCCTACTTATGTTTGTATGTTCCACACCTAGGTGTGGTTCATTGTCCTGAATGTCCGTCTTGAAAATGTCGAACTATCATTGCGCTGCGCCTTGGTCTATCAACACACCCGAGCTTGACATTTTACAACAGTCTTGAATGAGTTTTCACATATGCTGAGCACTTGTTGCCTGCTTTTCCTTCACTCTGCGGTCAAACTCATCCCAAACCATCTCAATTGGCTTGAGGTCGGGTGATTGTGGAGGCCAGGTCATCTGATGCAGCACTCCATCAAAAGTAAAGTAAAGTAAAGTAAAATTTAATTTTATAGCACATTTCACAGATAAAGATCACAAAGTGCTTCACAATAAAATGAAATACAATAACAAATCTTGAAATACAAGAATATTAAACAAAAATAGAAAACATAACAAACAACCATAAAAATCCCTCGACTACCTAAAAGCCTGCTTGAAGAGCAAAGTCTTCAGTTGCTTTTTAAAAGAATCAACAGAGTTCGCACACCACCGGAATCGTTCTCCTTCTTGGTCAAATAGCCCTTACACAGCCTGGAGGTGTGTTGGTTCATTGTCCTGTTGAAAAACAAATGATAGTCCCACTAAGCGCAAACCAGATGGGATGGTGTATCGCTGCAGAATGCTGTGGTAGCCATGCTGGTTAAGTGTGCCTTGAATTCTAAATAAATTACCGACAGTGTCACCAGAAAAGCACCATCACACCTCCTCCTCCATGCTTCATGGTGGGAACCAGACATGCAGAGATCATCCATTCACTTACTCTGCGTCTCACAAAGACACGGCGGTTGGAACCAAAAATCTCAAATTTGGACTCATCAGACCAAACAACAGATTTACACCGGTCTAATGTCCATTGCTCGTGTTTCTTGGCCCAAGCAAGTCTCTTCTTCTTAATGGTGTCCTTTAGTAGTGGTTTCTTTGAAGCAATTCGACCATGAAGGCCTCAATCACGCAGTCTCCACTGAACAGTTGATGTTGAGATGTGTCTGTTACTTGAACTCTGTGAAGCATTTATTTGGGCTGCAATTTCTGAGGCTGGTAACTCTAATGAACTTATCCTGTGCAGCAGAGGGAACTCTGGGTCTTCCATTCTTGTGGCGATCCTCATGAGAGCCAGTTTCATCATAGCGCTTGATGGTTTTTGCGACTGCACTTGAAGAATCTTTCAAAGTTCTTGAAATTTTCCAGATTGATGGACTGTCGTTTTTCTTTGCTTATTTGAGCTGGTCTTTTACCAAATAGGGCTATCTTCGGTATACCACCCTTACCTTGTCACAACACAACTGATTGGCTCAAACGCATTAAGAAGGACTTTTAACAAGGCACACCTGTTAATTGAAAAGCATTCCAGATGACTACCTCATGAAGCTGGTTAAGAGAACGCCAAGAGTGTGCAAAGCTGTCATCAAGGCAAATGGTGGCTACTTTGAAGAATCTCAAATATAAAATATAATTTGTTTTTGTTTAGCACTTTATGTGTTATAACATAGTTTTGATGTCTTCACTATTATTCTACAATGTAGAAAATAGTAAAAATAAAGATAAACCCTGGAATGAGTAGGTGTGTCCCAACTTTTGACTGGTACTGAAGGTAGACGTCCAGTAGCTATAGTTTGACAATGGGAATTCTAATGTTAGTCAATGTAGAACTACCAGATTTACAGTTGTAGATAACTACAGTGCATTCGGAAAGTATTAAGACCCCTTAACTTTTTCCACACTTTGTTATGTTACAGCCTTATTCTACAATTAATTAAATTGTCCCACCCCCTCATCAATCTACACACAATACCCCATAATGACAAAGCAAAAACAGGTTTTTAGAAATGTTAGCAAATGTATATAAAAAAAACGAACTGATATCACATTTACATAAGTATTAAGACCCTTTACTCAATACTTTGTTGAAGCACCTTTGGCAGCGATTACAGCCTCGAGTCATATTGGGTTTGACGCTACAATCCTGGGACACCTGTATTTGGGGAGTTTCGCCCATTCTTCTCTGCAGATCCTCTCAAGCTCTGTCAGGCTGGATGGGAGTGTCACTGCACAGCTATTTTCAGGTCTCTCCAGAGATGTTCGATCAGGTATAAGTCCGGGTTCTGGCTGGGCCACTCAAGGAGATTCAGAGACTTGTCCCGAAGCCACTCCTGCATTGTCCTGCTGTGTGCTTAGGGTTGTTGTCCTGTTGGAAGGTGAACCTTCGCCCTCGCCCCAGAGGTCCTGAGAGCTCTGGAGCAGGTTCTCATCAAGGATCTCTCTGTACTTTGCTCCGTTCATCTTTCCCTCGATCCTGACTAGTCTCCCAGTCCCATAGCATGATGCTGCCACCACCATACATGATGCTGCCATATTCCCTCCAGACATGACGCTTGGCATTCAGGTTTCATCAGACCAGAGAATCTTGTTTCTCATGGTCTGAGAGTCTTTTGGCAAACTCTAAGCGGGGTGTCATGTGTATTTTATTGAGAAGTGGCTTCTGTCTGGCCACTCTACCATAAAGGCCTGATTGGTGGAGTGCTGCAGAGATGGTTGTCCTTCTGGAAGGTTCTCCCTTCTCCCCCGATTGCTCAGTTTGGCCAGATGGCAAGCTCTAGGAAGAGCTTCCAAACTTCTTCCATTTTAGAATGATGGAGGCCACTTTGGTCTTGGGGACCTTCAACGCTGCAGACATTTTTTGGTACCCTTCCCCAGATCTGTGCCTCGACACAATCCTGTCTCAGAGCTCTACGGACAATTCCTTTGACCCCATAGCTTGGTTTTTGCTCTGACATGCACTGTCAACTGTGGGACCTTATATAGACAGGTGTGTGCCTTTCCAAATCATGTCCAATCAATTGAATTTACCACAGGTGGACTCCAATCAAGTTGTAGAAACATCTCAAGGATGATCAATAGAAACAGGATGCACCTGAGCTCAATTTCGACTCCCCTAGCAAAGGGTCTGAATACTTATGTAAATAAGGTATTTCCGTTTTTTTTGTTTGTTATAAATTAGCAAAAATGTCAAATTTAGAATAAGGCTGTAGTGTAACAAAATGTGGAAAAAGTCAAGGTGTCTGAATGCACTGTATATGATGTTTGTCTTACACAACTTTTCAATTAGCCTGTTGCTGTGCAGTAGTTTGGTTCATATTGGTTAAAGTTTAGGGCTGGTGTTTTAGTACAGCTGATTCTGGAACGTTAGTAACCAGAGACGTTTCTAGACGCACCTTAAAGAATCCATTCCCGTGGCTGGTGAGTAGAGTGTCAGACTGCGGCTTGTTCTTGCTGTAGAGAGCATACATCCCAAACTGATCCTCCTGCACACAGGAATACCAAGTTACCACAGTGACTACAGTCAAAGGTACACACACAGGCTGCGTCCCAAATGTATTTAACCTTTATTTTACTAGGCAAGTCAGTTAAGAACAAATTCTTATTTACAATGACAGCCTAGGAACAGTGGATTAACTGCCTTCTTCAGGGCCAGAACAACTGATTTTTTTTACCTTCTCAGCTCAGGGATTCAATCCGGCAACCTTTCAGTTACAGGGCCAACACTCTAACCACTCGGCTACCTGCCGCCCCAAATGGCACCCTATTCCCTATATAGTGCGCTACTTTTGACAAGGGCCCATAGGGTGCAATATTTAGGGAATATAGTACACTCTACAGTATAGGGAATAGGGTGCCATTTGGGACGCAGTACCGGTTTTCAGCGCTAGGCCTAAACATGGAGACCCATTTAGTTCATGAGGCCTGGATTCCATTTGATTTAAACTAGAACGTTCTGTTTGTTTATAGTTGGGTGAAGGAAAAAAGGATAGGACATTTTAACTGTAGTGGCCAAGAGAAAAAGCGTTTGGTCAAAGCCCAAAAGAGTGTTTGTGTTTTCTTGACAGCAGACAGTCCAATATGTACAGTCGTGGCCAAAAGTTTTGAGAATGACACAAGTATTGGTCTCCACAAAGTTTGCTGCCTCAGTGTTGATGATGGCAATTTGCATATACTCCAGAATGTCATGAAGAGTGATCAAATGAATTGCAATTAATTGCAAAGTCCCTCTTTGCCATGAAAATGAACTTAATCCCCCAAAAACATTTCCACTGCATTTCAGCCCTGCAACAAAAGGACCAGCTGCCATCATGTCAGTGATTGTCTCGTTAACAAAGGTGAGACGGTTGACGAGGACAAGGCTGGAGATCACTCTGTCATGCTGATTGAGTCAGAATAACAGACTGGAAGCTTTAAAAGGAGGGTCGTGCTTGAAATCATTGTTCTTCCTCTGTCAACCATGGTTACCTGCAAGGAAACACGTGCCGTCATCATTGCTTTGCACAAAAAGGGCTTCACAGGCAAGGATATTGCTGCTAGTAAGATTGCACCTAAATCAACCATTTATTGGATCATCAAGAACTTCAAGGAGAGCGGTTCAATTGTTGTGAAGAAGGCGTCAGGGCGCCCAAGAAAGTCCAGCAAGCGGCAGGACCGTCTCCTAAAGTTGATTCAGCTGCTGCGGGATCGGGGCACCACCAGTGCAGAGCTTGCTCAGGAATGGCAGCAGGCATGTGTGAGTGCATCTGCACGCACAGTGAGGCGAAGACTTTTGGAGGATGGCCTGGTGTCAAGAAGGGCAACAAAGAAGCCACTTCTCTCAAGGAAAAACATCAGGGACAGACTGATATTCTGCAAAAGGTACAGGGATTGGACTGCTGAGGACTGGGGTAGAGTCATTTTCTCTGATGAATCCCCTTTCCGATTGTTTGGGCCATCCGGAAAACACCTTGTCCGGAGAAGACAAGGTGAGCGCTACCATCAGTCCTGTGTCATGCCAACAGTAAAGCATCCTCAGACCATTCATGTGTGGGGTTGCTTCTCAGCCAAGGGAGTGGGCTCACTCACAATTTTGCCTAAGAACACAGCCATGAATAAAGAATGGTACCAACACATCCTCAGAGAACAACTTCTACCAACCATCCAAGAACAGTTTGGTGACAACCAATGCCTTTTCTAGCATGATGGAGCACCTTGCCATAAGGCAAAAGTGATAACTAAGTGGCTCGGGGAACAAAACATCAACATCTTGGGTCCATGGCCAGGAAACTCCCCAGACCTTAATCCCATTGAGAACTTGTGGTCGATCCTCAAGAGGTGGGTGGACAAACAAAAAAACTGCTCACCATGAGGGTCACAGTGGCTCACATTATGATGAGGGTGGAGCCACAAAAACCTGCTCATCATGAGGGTCACAGTGGCTCACATTATGATGAGGGTGGAGCCACAAAAACCTGCTCATCATGAGGGTCACAGTGGCTCACATTATGATGGGGTGGGGCCACAAAATCCTGCTCACCATGAGTGTCACAGTGGCTCACATTATGATGGGGGTGGAGCCACAAAAACCTGCTCATCAGGTTTTGCCTGTCTGCCTGTCTGTCTGTCACCATGACTTACGTGTCTGAGGAAGCAGCTGCTGATGGACAGGGGAGAGTGGGCGGAGGCCTCCAGCTCTTTCAGGAAGTACTGGCAGTGGAAGTTACACAGTTTCTCCATGTTGCCAAAGATGATGCTGCGTTTTCCCCAGAGGTCCTGAGGCAGGTCCAGACGCTCCATCTCTGGGAAGTAGTGCTCAATGACGTAGCTGAGGGAACGCACATACTCTCTCTCCGTGGAGATCATCTCATCCATGATGTGTTGCACTTTACTGTTGAGGAGGGAAGAGACAGAGATCCTATCATTCACTGAATGAAAGTTTTCTGACCAAAAGGTTCATTCATGTTTCTAGGATGCCAATGGCCACTCTAGTGTTCTATTTAAATCTGTGGTAAGAGATACGGAGCCGTGAAGCCATATGGGCCCTGTTCAAAAGTAGTGCACTCTATAGGGAATATGGTGCCATTTGGGACGCAGCCAATATTATTTTGGTAACTTAGCTGACAGTGTGTCCTCTCACCTGCTTTGCTTCTTTCCATCTCCCTCTGAGTGTCTGGTGGAGGAGGACATGCTGCGGCTGCGTCCCAGCGCCGGGCTCACCACGTCAGGCCTCTGCAGCTTCTTCTCCACCAATACGTTGTTGGCCACCTCCAGCCCCTTGATGTACACCCCCGTGTAGCCATGCAGGTGGCTGGTGTCAACGTGGCCGCCACCACCATCCTGCGCCGCCAGAAGCTCATAGCTCAGCGTCTTCTTCATGATCTTCTTGAGTGGCTGTTTGCGGTGATGGTAGTGATGGTGGAGTGGCGTCCCAGAGGACGAATAGACAGGCTCAGAGTGGCAGGACGTGGCCCCCAGGGAGTCGATGGTGCAGTCGCTGTCCGTGTCGTCGAACAGAGAGTGGGTCTGCCGCAGCTTGAGGAGGAGGGGGTCTCCCTCTGGGGCGGGGGGGAAGGGGAAGAGGGAGGAGGAGGAGAAGGAGTAGGAGGAGGAGGAAGGGCTCTTGTTGTTGTTGGAGTTGGAGGAGAAGTGCCCTGTGGAGTGAGGCTTGGTGTCTTCCTCAAACTCAAACGACGACACCATGACCCTTGACCCTAGAGTGGGCAACTCAGGTAAAACAAGGTTCCCTGCAGCAGCCCCGTGCTGCTCCGTATGAGTGCAGACCCCCTGTCTGTCTGCAGTCTCAGACGGGTCTGTGGTTATATTTCCGGCTGCAGAGTTAGAGGTTAAAGTAGCTGCTGCTGTGGCCTGGACCAGGGTTTCCTCCAGCTGGTTCTTTGTCTGCTGACACTTGGTCCATAGGACGTTCCACTGCTGGGTCTGCCGGGGGCTGTCAGAGGGAGAGAGAGAAGGTCAGTGGAAAAAACGGGTGTAGTGTGAAGTTGCCACAAGACACTGATCTGGGGTCAGTTTTTCATTTCCCCCACTAATGGTGAAGGTTAGGATTGGGGGAGGGGAAGCTGAAAACTTCACCCCAGAGCGAAAAAAGCCCCCTAAATCATTGATTTATTATTTAACATTTTGCTGGATGAAATCTCTTAAGATGTGTCATCTCATTTTAAAGTGTCCAAATAAAAACAACTAACAAAAAAACAATACTTAGTAACAATAATAATATGGCAACTACTATCTAATAATATTAACTATGAAATAATAATAATATGGAAATGACTGTCTAACAATAATAATAATGAAGTAATAATAATAAATAAAAACGTACATACAAAAATAAAAATGTTGTTGTACAACTACTAATACAACTAATAAAACTACTGCTACAACTACTAATACTACTAATAAAACTACTGCTACAACCACTAATACTACTAATAAAACTACTGCTACAACTACTAATAAAACTACTGCTACAACTACTAACAATAATAAATAAAAAATGTACATACAAAAATAAAAAAGTTGTTGTACAACTACTAATACAACTAATAAAACTACTGCTACAACCACTAATACTACTAATAAAACTACTGCTACAACTACTAATAAAACTACTGCTACAACTACTAATAAAACTACTGCTACAACTACTAATAAAACTACTGCTACAACTACTAATACAACTAATAAAACTACTGCTACAACTACTAATAATAATAAATAAAAAACGTACATACAAAAATAAAAATGTTGTTGTACAACTACTAATACAACTAATAAAACTACTGCTACAACCACTAATACTACTAATAAAACTACTGCTACAACTACTAACAAAACTACTGCTACAACTACTAATAAAACTACTGCTACAACTACTAATAAAACTACTGCTACAACTACTAATACAACTAATAAAACTACTGCTACAACTACTAATAATAATAAATAAAAAATGTACATACAAAAATAAAAAAGTTGTTGTACAACTACTAATACAATTAATAAAACTACTGCTACAACTACTAATACAACTAATACAACTACTGCTACAACTACTAATAAAACTACTGCTACAACTACTAATACAACTAATAAAACTACTGCTACAACTACTAATACAACTAATAATACTACTGCTACAACTACTAATACTACTAATAAAACTACTGCTACAACTACTAATACTACTAATAAAACTACTGCTACAACTACTAATAAAACTACTGCTACAACTACTAATAAAACTACTGCTACAACTACTAATACAACTAATAAAACTACTGCTACAACTACTAATAATAATAAATAAAAAATGTACATACAAAAATAAAAAAGTTGTTGTACAACTACTAATACAACTAATAAAACTACTGCTACAACTACTAATACAACTAATAAAACTACTGCTACAACTACTAATACTACTAATAAAACTACTGCTACAACTACTAATAAAACTACTGCTACAACTACTAATAAAACTACTGCTACAACTACTAATACAACTAATAAAACTACTGCTACAACTACTAATACAACTAATAATACTACTGCTACAACTACTAATACTACTAATAAAACTACTGCTACAACTACTAATACTACTAATAAAACTACTGCTACAACTACTAATAAAACTACTGCTACAACTACTAATAAAACTACTGCTACAACTACTAATACAACTAATAAAACTACTGCTACAACTACTAATAATAATAAATAAAAAATGTACATACAAAAATAAAAAAGTTGTTGTACAACTACTAATACAACTAATAAAACTACTGCTACAACTACTAATACAACTAATAAAACTACTGCTACAACTACTAATACTACTAATAAAACTACTGCTACAACTACTAATAAAACTACTGCTACAACTACTAATACAACTAATAAAACTACTGCTACAACTACTAATACAACTAATAAAACTACTGCTACAACCACTAATACTACTAATAAAACTACTGCTACAACTACTAATACTACTAATAAAACTACTGCTACAACTACTAATAAAACTACTGCTACAACTAATAAAACTACTGCTACAACTACTAATAATAATAAATAAAAAATGTACATACAAAAATAAAAAAGTTGTTGTACAACTACTAATACAACTAATAAAACTACTGCTACAACTACTAATAAAACTACTGCTACAACTACTGCTACAACTACTAATAAAACTACTGCTACAACTACTAATAAAACTACTGCTACAACTACTGCTACAACTACTAATAAAACTACTGCTACAACTACTAATAAAACTACTGCTACAACTACTGCTACAATGCCCTGATTTCTATAGGTAAATTATTCCAGTTAGTTGGGGTTTTGTATCTGAACGATCTTACTTCAACCTCATGATGTGTGGGTCTTGTAAAGATGGGTGTTCCTTAAGAAATATACAAGGACATTTACACTACTGTTCAAAGGTTTGGGGTCACTTAGAAATGTCCTTGTTTTTGAAAGAAAAGCACATTTTTTGTCCATTAAAATAACATCAAATTGATCAGAAATACAGTGTAGACATTGTTAATGTTGTAAATGACTATTGTAGCTGGAAACGGCAGATTGTTTATGGAACAATGGCACGTTGTGTTAGCTAATCCAAGTTTATCATTTTAAAAGGCTAATTGATCATTAGAAAACCTCTTTGCAATTATGTTAGCACAGATGAAAACTGTTGTGCTGATTAAAGTATAAATAAAACTGGCCTTCTTTAGATTAGTTGAGTATCTGGAGCATCAGCATTTGTGGGTTTGATTACAGGCTCAGAATTGCCAGAAACAAAGAACTTTCTTCTGAAACTCTATTCTTGTTCTGAGAAATGAAGGCTATTCCATATGAGAAATTGCCAAGAAACTGAAGATCTCGTAAAACGCTGTGTACTACTCCCTTCACAGAACAGGGCAATCCGGCTCTAACCAGAATAGAAAGAGTGGGAGGCCCTGGTGCATAGCCCCACCCCATCCTACCCTATTCTACCCCATACTACCCTATGCTACCATATTCTACGCTATCCTACTCCACCCCACCCAACCCATACTACCCCATCCTACCCTACCCTATCCACCCTACCCTACCCAACCCTACCACAACCCCATCCTACCCCACCCATCCTACCATATCCTACCACACACTATCCAAACCTATCCTACCCTATCCTACCCCACCCCATCCTAGCACACACTATCCAACCCTATCCCATCCTACCCTATCCTACCACAACCCATTATACCCTAAACTACCACACCCTATCCTACCTATCCTATCACACCCCATCCTACCCTATCCTACCCCACCCCATCCTTCCACACCCCATACTACCCTATCCTACCACACCCTATCCTACCCTACCCCAACCTACCCTATCCTACCCCATCCTACCACACCCCATACTACCCTATCCTACCACACCCTATCCTACCACACCCTATCCTACCACACCCCATGCTACCCTATCCTTCCCCACCCTACCAAATCCTACCCCACTATACCCCACGCTATCCTTCCCCACCCTACCATATCTTACCCCACTATACCCCACTTACCCTACCCTACCCTACCCTATCTTACCCCACTATACCCCACGCTATCCTTCCCCACCCTACCATATCCTACCCCACGCGACCCTACCCAACCCTATCCTACCCCACTATACCCCACTATACCCCACGCTATTCTACCCTATTACCCTATTCTACCCCACCCTATCCTTCCCCACCCTACCATATTCTACCCTATCCTACCCCACTTTACCCCACACTATACTACCCTATCCTACCCCACTATACCCCAACCTATCCAACCCCACAATACTTCACCCTATCCTTCCCCACCCTACCATATCCTACCCTATCCTATCCCACTATACCACACGCTATCCTTCCCCACCCATACCATATCCTACCCCACTATACCCCACACTATCCTTCCCCGCCCTACCCTATTCTACCACACTATACCCCACACTATCCTTCCCCGCCCTACCCTATTCTACCACACTATACCCCACACTATCCTTCCCCACCCTACCCTATCCTACCCCACTATACCCGACACTATCCTTCCTCACCCTACCTTATCCTACCCCACTATACCCTACACTATCCTTCCCCCCTACCCTATCCTACCCCACTATACCCCACGCTATCCTTCCCTGCCCCATCCTACCCCACTATACCCCACGCTATCCTCCCTACCCTATCCTACTATACCCCACTATACATCACGCTATCCTACCCCACCCCACCCTACCCCACGCTATCCTTCCCCAGCCTACCATATCCTACCCCAATGGAGTTTAGAAGGAGTTTTCAAAGCAGAGAACATACCCCACGCTATCCTACCCTACCCTATCCTACCCCACGCTATCCTACCCCACCCTACCCTTTCCTTCCTACAGCATGTGGTATACCTGTCCAGGGACAGGACCATGTCATTGAGGGTGCTGAAGTTGTCCAGGGAGAACTTGGAGGCCTCAGTCTGATAGTCCTGGAGGATCTGAAGTACTGCAGGGGGGAGGTTCACACCACTGCCCTCCAGGTTCAGCTGCCTGAAGTAATCCTGGCAGTGCTCCATCCACTGGTTAGCCTGCAGGACAGGAGGGATAGAAATAGAATCAGACATACACTGAGTGTACAAAACATTAAGAACACCTGCTCTTTCCATGACATAGACTGACCAGGTGAATCCAGGTGAAAGCTATGATCCCTTATTGATGTCACTTGTTGAATCCACTTCAATCAGTGTAGATGAAGGGGAGGAGACAGGTTAAAGAAGGATTTCTAAGCCTTGAGACATGGATTGTGTATGTGTGCCATTCAGAGGGTGAATAGGTAAGACAAAATATTGAAGTGCCTTTGAACAGGGTATGGTAGTAGGTGTCAGGAATGCCGGTTTGTGTCAAGAACTGCAACGCTGCTGGGTTTTTCACTCTCAACAGTTTCCCATGTGTATCAAGAATGGTCCACCACCCAAAGGACATCCAGCCAACTTGACACAACTGTGGGAAGAATTGGAGTCAACATGGGCCAGCATCCCTGTGGAACACTTTCGACACTTTGAAGAGTCCATGCCCTGATGAATTGAGGCTGTTCTGAGGGCAAAAAGGGGTACAACTCAATATTAAGAAGGTGTTTTATACACTCAGTGTATATGATTGATATAATGTATAAAATCTGTATCTATTGTATCTATCAAAAGGTCAAGGTTCTAGACAGCATTATAGTAAGGAGGGTCAACCCTTGCAGCATGCTATGTGCCAAATGGCACCCTATTCCCGTTTCAGACCAGGACCCATAGTGCCATTTGGGATGCAGCCCAAGACATCTCATCACATAATATTTCCTCAAATAAATCAAGAATCAGAAATGATCCTGGGTCTGTCTTTACCGAGTCGTAGAACTCGTAGAGGTTGGTGAGGATGTCTAGCTGGTTCTTCCTCCTCTCCACTCTGCCCAGGATGGATCCCTGGTGCTGTTTGAAGTCTAGCAGGGCCGAGCTGGGGAGAGATTCCCCTGACTGCCTGACCAGCTGTAAACCCTGTTTCTGTTGCTGCTGTATGTGGACAGAGAGGAGAGGATAACGGGAAATGGAGTTTAGAAGAGTCTTAGAAGGAGTTTTCAAAGCAGAGAACAAGTCAGGACGAAATGAACAATGTTTAAAACTTACAACTGACTCCTCAAAGAACTGTTCCAAACTCTGCCTCATGTCTTTGACCATAGCCAGAGAGAGAGGGAGAGAGTCCAGGGGAGTGAGGTGCTTCTCTCCTTCCACACTGAACCATACTTTGATCTGGAGAGAGAGACAGAATGAGATGGGATGTAGGCTTTTGTATAATAAGCTCACATCCAATACTTTAGAATCAGGGCCACTGTTGCTCATATTATGAGATTACTAGCATCTTATTAGACATGAGTAGATCATGTATTAGTAGAACATTTGAAATGACTTTAACATACTGTATGTAAGCACAATCAGAATGATAGAATGAAATGCCAGAAGACAAGCCATCTGTCTGACTGAAGGGAAAATCCCACCTGCTCTGTCTGTTCCTCAAACCTGCGGACCTCCAGCAGACTCTCCAGCTGTTTCAGGGACTTGTTGGAGAGGATCACCAGCTTATGGACCTCCTCATCCACCTGGTTATACAGGACATTCACCATGTCCACTGCATCCCTGGATGGACAAGGACAAAAGTAGGTTGGCAACAAAATGGTGGTGATGGGTAACAGATGAAACATCAATGACGATAGCTACATATGCTTGTGCTAAGTGTTATAGTGTTATGCACGCACCTCTGTCTCAATGCTTTATAAAGGCTTTATACATCATCTCTACAGAGATTTAATGCGTCCAAGATTCTGATCTTTGGATTGAACTCAGTTGCTGATCACAGCTGCGTCTCAAATGGCACCCTATTCCCTTTATAGTGCACTACATTTGACCCACTAGTAAGGTTCCTGGTTAGGGACACCCTATCCCAGCAGTACCTGTAGTTGTCATTCTCACAGGCCTCGTCCTTCCTGATACGGGCCAGGACTGTTCCTCCCTCCAGTCTCAGTCTGTTCAGACGGCTGTCCTCCAACACACACTTCATCAGAGACCTCTGCTGCTCCAGCACCTCCGATACCTCCTGAACCAGAAACACACACACACCGGTGTCACACACACACACACACACACACACACACACACACACACACACACACACACACGTCTGTCCAACTGAAATCACACTGAAAACATCTAATGAGATCAGGGTTTAGGTCCAACATTGAGTTAAGTGATTATCCCTGGAATTCCTCCCTTAGGTTTCTACAGTAAAGTACAAGACATGTCTGTTCCTATTGAAACTACATGACACGTGGATAAAAGGCTGTGATTGGTTAGTTGTCTTGATGAAACCTACAACAGAGCGATGTAGATTACAGATCATTCTGTCTCTCAGGATGATTATTCTTACTTTCATCATCAAGGTTACCTGTCATGTTATATTATATAGTGGATGGAGGTTTTTGGTTTGGTGGAAGTTATATATGATATCTGTAGCAAGGTATGATGTGAGAGCTTTAGTTATGGCCAGGAACTGCTGACATGTATCCCACTCCCCCTGAGAAACCCTAGGATAGCGGGGTCACGGCCAGGGATCAGCCATTAACGACCCTGGAGCAATTAGTGTTAAGTGCCTTGCTCAAGGGCAGATAGATTACACCTAGTCGGCAAAGGGATTCAAACTAGCAACCTGTCAGTTACTGGCCAAACACTCTAACCGCTAGACCACACACACACACACACACACACACACACACACACACACACACACACACACACACACACACACACACACACACACACACACACACACACACACACACACACACACACACACACACACACACACACACACACACACACACACACACCTTAGTACTATCCAGTCTGCTGCTGCTGCTCAACGTAGAGATAGAAGACCGGAGGGAGGACAGAGCCACGCTGCAACTGCTGGCAAACGGCTCAATTTTCTGAGAGAGAGAGAGAGAGAGAGAGAGATGTTACAAATAGAAACAGTTCAATTTAAGTGATAATGCCCTCGAAGTCGGTGTTTGGAGGATATATTGGCACGGGTGTTGATAGGCCCGACGAAACCGAGGGCTGGCATCTATGGACACGTCGTTCAGTCTTTTTGTTCTGTATATATGGACCCAGTCGTTCAGTCTTTTTGTTCTGTATATATGGACCCAGTCGTTCAGTCTTTTTGTTCTGTATATATGGACCCAGTCGTTCAGTCTTTTTGTTCTGTATATACGGACCCAGTCGTTCAGTCTTTTTGTTCTGTATATATGGACCCAGTCGTTCAGTCTTTTTGTTCTGTATCTATGGACACGACCCAGTCGTTCAGTCTTTTTGTTCTGTATCTATGGACCCAGTCGTTCAGTCTTTTTGTTCTGTATCTATGGACCCAGTCGTTCAGTCTTTTTGTTCTGTATCTATGGACCCAGTCGTTCAGTCTTTTTGTTCTGTATCTATGGACACGACCCAGTCTTTCAGTCTTTTTGTTCTGTATATATGGACCCAGTCGTTCAGTCTTTTTGTTCTGTATATATGGACCCAGTCGTTCAGTCTTTTTGTTCTGTATCTATGGACACGACCCAGTCATTCAGTCTTTTTGTTCTGTATCTATGGACGCGACCCAGTCATTCAGTCTTTTTGTTCTGTATATATGGACCCAGTCGTTCAGTCTTTTTGTTCTGTATATATGGACCCAGTCGTTCAGTCTTTTTGTTCTGTATATATGGACCCAGTCGTTCAGTCTTTTTGTTCTGTATCTATGGACACGCCCCAGTCGTTCAGTCTTTTTGTTCTGTATATATGGACCCAGTCGTTCAGTCTTTTTGTTCTGTATATATGGACCCAGTCGTTCAGTCTTTTTGCTCTGTATCTATGGACACGACCCAGTCATTCAGTCTTTTTGTTCTGTATATATGGACCCAGTCGTTCAGTCTTTTTGTTCTGTATCTATGGACACGCCCCAGTCGTTCAGTCTTTTTGTTCTGTATATATGGATGCGACCCAGTCGTTCGTTCTAAATGTTCTATTGCCATACTGGCTGGCTATGTTGTAGCCCATATAGCTCAGTCGGTAGAGAATGGCGCTTGAAACACCAACGTTGTGAGTTCGATTCCCACGGGGTACCAGTATGAAAATGTATGCACTCCCTATTGTAAGTTGCTCTGGATAAGAGTGTCTGCTAAATTACCAAAATGTACATTCTTATCTCTTGCTTCCTAGCTAGCCAATTACGGCTAATTTACAGTCACGTCAAACAGTGCAGCCAGAATAACAGCAAAGTAGCTGCAGTTGTTTAAGCTGTTTTCTAGTTACATTTATTTGGATACATCCAGAACAATGAGCCAATGGGGCGTGATTTCACCTGGCGTAGAACATGTGGTCATTTGTCAAGACCCTTTTGTTCAGAGGAGCCAGCCAACAACAGAGCTAACACAATCACTTCAAACTGAAGCTGGAAAGACTGCAAACTAGAGGCATTTCATTTAGTTTTTTACCTGTTTTCTATTGACATTTCTTTGTATATATCCATAAAAATTATGCCACTGATTCATGATTTCAACTGGCTGAGAAACGCTGCCTGTCTGTCTGTCTCGTCCCGACTCCTGACACGTTCATTACTATTGGACAGCTGGAGATCGAATTTCAATATTGAAACAATGGTTTATACAAGGTTTATACAAATCTCTGCTGTTGAAAACCAAATGCTAGTCTAAAAGAAATGTGAGATAATGTCGAGATGTTTTTTATAGTGGAGTTCAAGTTTATAAATTGCCTGGCTGGGCTGAGGAGACAGTGGAGTGTGCAGTGAGATGGAATAGATTAAATAGGCATTTTAACGTCATAGATTTAGCCGGTGGTAACTTGTGGAATAGACACCAACTGGAACGCGGTTGTAACCAATCAGCATGCAGGATTAGACCCACCCGTTTTATAAAGTGCACTACTTTTGACCAGGGCTCATACCCTTTCCCTTTATATTGCACCACGTTTTACCAGAGATCTATGTGCCCTGGTCAAAAGTAGTGCACTACATAGGTAATAGGGTGCCATTTGAGACGACTGTAACAGTGGTGATGTGATTCCTACCTGTCTGAAGGTGACCCAGTGGTTGTGGTCGTATGGAAATGTTCCATCCAGGTCTCTCGTGAGCTGACTGGAGTCTATGTGCTTCAACAGGGCCTTCAGAGACGTCAGGAGCTCAGTCTGCATGGGGACACAGGGACACACACTCAAGGATACGCACTAACTGTAACTACCCACCAGGGTTGGGGCCTGTGGGTAGCAGGGTTGGGGCCTGTGGGTAGCAGGGTTGGGGCCTGTGGGTAGCAGGGTTGGGGCCTGTGGGTAGCAGGGTTGGGGCCTGTGGGTAGCAGGGTTGGGGCCTGTGGGTAGCAGGGTTGGGGTCTGTGGGTAGCAGGGTTGGGGCCTGTGGGTAGCAGGGTTGGGGCCTGTGGGTAGCAGGGTTGGGGTCAATTCTATTTAAATTCCAGTCAATTCAGGAAGTAAACTGAAACTACTATTCCAATATCAATTATCTTCAATGCTTTTCAATAAGGAAAAAAAAAAAGTGGAATATTAATTGGGTTTTGCTTTCTGAATTGACTGGAATTTAAATGGAATAGACCCCAAACCTGCTACCCACAGTCCCCAACCCTGCTACCCACAGTCCCCAACCCTGCTACCCACAGGCCAGTTCCTGGCCATAACTAAAGCTCTCACATCATACCTTGCTACAGATATCATATATAACTTCCACCAAACCAAAAACCTCCATCCACTATATAATATAACATGACAGGTAACCTTGATGATGAAAGTAAGAATAATCATCCTGAGAGACAGAATGATCTGTAATCTACATTGCTCTGTTGTAGGTCACATCAAGACAACTAACCAATCACAGCCTTTTATCCACGTGTCATGTAGTTTCAATAGGAACAGACATGTCTTGTACTTTACTGTAGAAACCTAAGGGAGGAATTCCAGGGATAATCACTTAACTCAATGTTGGACCTAAACCCTGATCTCATTAGATGTTTTCAGTGTGATTTCAGTTGGGCAGACGTGTGTGTGTGTGTGTGTGTGTATGTGACAGTCAGAGGTAGGTAGGCTGGTAATGAAGAAAGGATTACATTCTCCGCCAGTCAGACATGCAGCTTCATGTAGGCCTACATAGCACAGATACCCCAGCTCTCAACACACCATGAACTGACACACTACACACACACACTTCCCCCTCAGACTCACACTCAGGTCAAGGACATGACATTGACAGGCTGCTAGTTACGACTCAATACAATAGCCTCGGTATATCTGAATAGACTTGGAGGCGTCAATGATAACGGTGTATCCTTGTTGATGTTACATTGTGTTAGCCACTGCTTGTGGAACATTTCAGGATTCTGGTGTCAGTGGGAATGTAAGAAATACTCCCAAGATAGGATAAATTCCAGAAACGAGTGTGTGAACATGATTTTTGAAGTATTGAATTAGACAAGAATGTGCAATGCAAATATCCTAGCAAATAATTAATTATTGAATACTTTACCTGTAAAGTATTAATGTCTCTTTCAGGCTTGATAGTTGCCTCCTTGTCCACAAGTAGTAGAACGGAGTAAAGTGCATTTGGTAATAATGCCTGAGGAATAAGCAACACAACTTGTCATGTACAGTATTGGGAGAGAACTACATGAACTAAAGCACCACAATAGATCATCATTATAAAACCACAACTCTTCATGTGTCTGCTGTGTGCTGGCTGTCTGCTGGCGGACCCATCGGTGTGTGTACGTGTGTGTGTGTGTGTGTGTGTGTGCCCTTACAAAGAAATCACATTAAAAAAATAACGTGACAAAAATGTCACCACCTCCATCTACATCTGGTCTCCCTTTCAGGGGCCAACCAGGACCAACCCTGTTCAGCTTCAGAGGCAAACCAGGACCAACCCTGTTCAGCTTCAGAGGCCAACCAGGACCAACCCTGTTCAGCTTCAGAGGCCAACCAGGACCAACCCTGTTCAGCTTCAGAGGCCAACCAGGACCAACCCTGTTCAGCTTCAGAGGCAAACCAGGACCAACCCTGTTCAGCTTCAGAGGCCAACCAGGACTAACCCTGTTCAGCTTCAGAGGCCAACCAGGACCAACCCTGTTCAGCTTCAGAGGCCAACCAGGACCAACCCTGTTCAGCTTCAGAGGCCAACCAGGACCAACCCTGTTCAGCTTCAGAGGCCAACCAGGACCAACCCTGTTCAGCTTCAGAGGCCAACCAGCAGTGGGATGCAGTGTGCTATGTTGATGGAACAAATGAGCCGAAACTTGCAACTGGAAAAAAGGCAGCGAAAGCAAAGGGTAACAAGTACAGAGAGGGAAAATTGCAGGAAAGAGGGAGGCGTAAAAAAAACCCATCCATTACAATTAGTTTGCTCTCGCATTAAAACACTATTTCCTTACAATATTTAGTTTGGCCATCAATACTTTGGGGTTTTTGTTTTGCTTTCAATATCATTATTTTAGTTTGCAATACTAAGAATTGTGTTCTCAAATTCAGAAGTTTTGCTTGATATTAAGGGCCCAACAGTAACTCCCTCACTACAGGATTACACCACAATAACACTGTTAGTCTAGTAGCAATTTAAACATTAACACATTTAAACATTAACAAAGTACTATACTAGAACATTACTATATTACTATACTAGAACATTACTATAGTACTATACTAGAACATTACTATAGTACTATACTAGAACATTACTATAGTACTATACTAGAACATTACTATATTACTATACTAGAACATTACTATATTACTATACTAGAACATTACTATATTACTATATTAGAACATTACTATTGGACTATACTAGAACATTACTATAGTACTATACTAGAACATTACTATATTACTATACTAGAACATTACCATAGTACTATACTAGAACATTACTATATTACTATACTAGAACATTACTATAGTACTATACTAGAACATTACTATACTAGAACATTACTATATTACTATACTAGAACATTACTATATTACTATACTAGAACATTACTATAGTACTATACTAGAACATTACTATAGTACTATACTAGAACATTACTATAGTACTATACTAGAACATTACTATATTACTATACTAGAACATTAATATATTACTATACTAGAACATTACTATATTACTATACTAGAACATTACCATAGTACTATACTAGAACATTACTATATTACTATACTAGAACATTACTATAGTACTATACTAGAACATTACTATACTAGAACATTACTATATTACTATACTAGAACATTACTATATTACTATACTAGAACATTACTATAGTACTATACTAGAACATTACTATAGTACTATACTAGAACATTACTATATTACTATACTAGAACATTACTATAGTACTATACTAGAACATTACTATACTAGAACATTACTATATTACTATACTAGAACATTACTATATTACTATACTAGAACATTACTATAGTACTATACTAGAACATTACTATAGTACTATACTAGAACATTACTATAGTACTATACTAGAACATTACTATATTACTATACTAGAACATTACTATAGTACTATACTAGAACATTACTATATTACTATACTAGAACATTACTATATTACTATACTAGAACATTACTATATTACTATACTAGAACATTACTATAGTACTATACTAGAACATTACTATATTACTATACTAGAACATTACTATAGTACTATACTAGAACATTACCATAGTACTATACTAGAACATTACTATAGTACTATACTAGAACATTACTATAGTACTATACTAGAACATTACTATAGTACTATACTAGAACATTACTATAGTACTATACTAGAACATTACTATATTACTATACTAGAACATTACTATAGTACTATACTAGAACATTACAATACTAGAACATTACTATAGTACTATACTAGAACATTACAATACTAGAACATTACTATAGTACTATACTAGAACATTACAATACTAGAACATTACTATAGTACTATACTAGAGTGTAATGACAGTGAAATAACATTTGTTAACACCATGAAAACATTGTTAAGAATCAGGAGGAGGACATAAGGACCCGCCTGAGGATAGTTCATTTGGTACGTGGTCGTGATGACATGCTATTTTCTGTTGAAAGCTCTTACCTGGAGTTCAGGAAGAGATGATTGAGTCCCTGATAGCATGTTAATCCCTATATAGTACAGTACTTTTGAACAGAGCCCTAAGGGTCCTATGGGCCTTGGTCAAAAGTAGTGCACTACACTGCACATGGAATAGGGTGCCATTTGGGACGTAGCCGTATTATTTTCAGTAGAAAGCGCTCACCTGGAGTTCAGACAGAGATGAGAACAGAGCAGGACTGGGCTGCTGTCTCCTGGTGTCCACTAGCACCGTTAGGCCTTGATCCCTCCTCTCTCTCCTGAAACCAGAAACAAAACCATCATGTTTGAATGTGAAATTGCCCCGTTAAAAGGAATTCAGTAACTAAAGCCTGGAGGGACTTTCAGCAGATGAAACCTGAGTGTGGCTGGCTGGCTGACTGACCGGAGCGTTGAATAGTAGTAGCCCAGTAGACAGGTGAGGTCTTTGGCTGTGCAGCTCTCCCCAGCCCACACTCTCCCCCGCGTGCACACCTGCAGCACCGCCCGCCCGCTGAGGTCTCTGTTACCTGGAAGAGAGAGAGAGGGAGGGGGGTGTCAGCGCTCACTCATGCCCAAGTACACACCATGAGTGCTTTCCAAATGGTACCCTATCCCCTATATACAGTAGTGCACTACTTTTGACCAAAGTCCTATAGGCCCTGTTCAAAAGTAGTGCACTACAAAGGGAATACTGTCAGTTGCCATTTGGGACGCAGAGAAAGTGAGGTGTCTGTTGTTGAGTGTTTGTCGTCATCCCAGGCCCCACGGCGCAGCTCAACATACCGCTTTAGTTTGGGAAGGAATCTCCTCTTACGCACATCTGATTCAGTCCAAGTCATTTAATAGGCTCCTATCATTCTACATAGAACATTCCCATTCCTACTGAAAACATGCGCACCAAGCTCACATGGGAGCAAACACTGGATATGTCACATGGGAGCAAACACTGGATATGTCACATGGTGGTAAACACTGGATATGTCACATGGGAGCAAACACTGGATATGTCACATGGGAGCAAACACTGGATATGTCACATGGGAGCAAACACTGGATATGTCACATGGGAGCAAACACTGGATATGTCACATGGGAGCAAACACTGGATATGTCACATGGGAGCAAACACTGGATATGTCACATGGGAGCAAACACTGGATATGTCACATGGGAGCAAACACTGGATATGTCACATGGGAGTAAACACTGGATATGTCACATGGGAGCAAACACTGGATATGTCACATGGGAGTAAACACTGGATATGTCACATGGGAGTAAACACTGGATATGTCACATGGGAGTAAACCCTGGATATGTCACATGGGAGCAAACACTGGATATGTCACATGGGGGTAAACACTGGATATGTAACATGGGAGTAAACCCTGGATATGTCACATGGTGGTAAACACTGGATATGTCACATGGGGGTAAACACTGGATATGTCACATGGGAGTAAACACTGGATATGTCACATGGTGGTAAACACTGGATATGTCACATGGTGGTAAACACTGGATATGTAACATGGGAGTAAACCCTGGATTTTTCTCATGGGAGTAAACACTTCATATGTCACATGGGTAAGATGGTAAGATGATGGCTCCAGAGGCCAGTGTGTGTGTGTGTGTGTGTGTGTGTGTGTGTGTGTGCGTGTGTGTGTGTGTCACCTACCAGGTAAAATGATGGCCCCAGAGGCCAGTAGTTCGGGGTTGACCTCTGACACCAGGTTGGGGAGGTGGAGGTGACAGTTAAGGGAGGACCCTGACCCTGGGGCTGGGGCCAGCTGGATAAGGACACCATTAGGTTTGGGGGGGTGATGGTGTGACTGTGCTCCATCATGGCTGTGCCGCCTGGGGTCAGTGCTGGTGCCACCTTCAAGGATCACTAAAGAGAACCAAGACAAAAGACAAAAGACAGTATGGTGCTGTTAAAAATGGTATAATTTCAGACAGTACGCTGCTGTTAAAAATGGTATAATTTCAGACAGTACACTGCTGTTAAAAATGGTATAATTTAAGACAGTACGCTGCTGTTAATTTTTAAAAATAATTTCAGACAGTACGCTGCTGTTAAAAATGGGGGGAGGGAGGGAGGGAGGGAAGGAAGGAAGGAGCGAGGGCGGGAGGGAGGGAGGGAAGGAAGGAGCGAGGGAGGGAGGGAAGGAAGGAAGGAAGGAAGGAAGGAAGGAAGGAAGGAAGGAAGGAAGGAAGGAAGGAAGGAAGGAAGGAAGGAAGGAAGGAAGGAAGGAAGGAGGAGGGAGGGAGGGATACCATTCCATTCACTCCATTCCAGACATTATTATGAGCCGTCCTCCCCTCAGCAGCCTCCACTGGGTCATCTAATACCTGGTAGAAAGCAAAGCAACACAGGATATGGACATAGAGATGCCTGGACATAAAAACCTGACCATAAAAGCTATTGTTCATATGTCTTCAAAGTTGTCAATGTGGGAAGACAGACAACGTATAGATAGGGTGCCTCTGAACCATTTATGGCTAACACCTTAAGATTGGGAGTAGTGTGTTTGAAACCATCTCTGTCCTGTCCCCTCCCCACCAAGGCTCGCCCCTCCCAGCCTGTCCCCTCCCAGCCTGTCCCCTCCCCTCCCAGCATAGCAGAGGGAGATGGCGGCAGTTAGCCTAGTGGGTAGAGTGTTGGGCCAGTAATCAAAAGGTTGCTGGATTGAATCCTTGAGCTGACAAGGTGAAACCCTGTTGATGTGTCCTTGAGCAAGGCACTTAACCCCAATTTGCTCCAGGGGTGCTGTACTAGCATGGTTGACCGTGTAGGTAAATAAGAATTTGTTCTTTCCCAGCCTAGCCCCCTTTCCCAGCCTAGCCCCCTTTTGTCCTCAGTCACTAAATGTACTTCCGGTCTGACTTTGGCTGTGCGGCCGGCGATTCTGTTTGCAGCATGCTTCCTAAATTGCTTTGTTTTCGCAGGAAGTTAGAAATGTAGAGCAAAGCCTCTCCTGCATTGTACCCGGTGTAAGCCTGGGGTGTATACAGCGTTCTAAGCCATCAATGCAGCCAACGCCTGGTCCCACATT
Source organism: Thymallus thymallus (assembly GCA_023634145.1). NCBI lineage: Eukaryota > Metazoa > Chordata > Actinopteri > Salmoniformes > Salmonidae > Thymallus > Thymallus thymallus. The sequence goes on along the minus strand of CM042416.1, from coordinate 7,048,230 downwards.
TTTCAACCCCACATTGCTGTCTGTCGGAGAACGATCTGGACTGGCAAATATAGGGTGAGTCCCAAATTTGCACCCTATTCCCTACATATACACTGAGTGTACAAAGCATTGAAATCACAAGGGGGACATGAACGAAGCAAGGGCCACCACAGCCGTTACTATCTCACATGGTGGATGAGGGTAGTAATTCGATCCCTTCTCAAAGTGAGGGAGGGTTTGTTTTCAGAATAAAGTCAATGTTGGTTCACTGGTTCTCATGTTACTCAGGTGAATGGACCTTACATGAGGACAGGTTAAAGGGGTTTCCCCTGCGTTCAGCCCCAGTGGAGGAGGGGTCACAATGAAAGGAGGCAACTCATCTGTCTGGGACCAGAGTCGAGCACTCCCCAGTCCCACATTCACTGGAAGGCCATGTCATCTCACTGTGTGTGTGTGTGTGTGTGTGTGTGTGTGTGTGTGTGTGTGTGTGTGTGTGTGTGTGTTTGTGTGTGTGTGTGTGTGTGTGTGTGTGTGTGTGTGTGTGTGTGTGTGTGTGTGTGTGAACCTAGCGCCACTGTGTGTGTGTGTCCCACCTACGTCTGGTTGGTTACAGGATCCTCTGATCCTCAATGGGCTCTAGTTTTTCAGTGACTAGGTTTTCAGTGGCTCTAGGTTTTCAGAGGCTGTAGGTTTTCAGTGGCTGTAGGTTTTCAGTGGCTCTAGGTTTTCAGTGGCGCTCAGTTTTCAGTGGCGCTCAGTTTTCAGTGGCGCTAGGTTTTCAGTGGCGCTAGGTTTTCAGTGGCTCTAGGTTTTCAGGGTGGAAAAAGGGACTTCAGCTTGCTACTGTTGTATTGCTCATGGCAGGCAGAAATCCCTCATTGTTGAGGGTGATACTGACGCTGTGGGGTAGCTGTACTAAATACAGTTATGGGGTCTGGAATGATATGTTTTCATTGGGCCGTATTTATAAACTATAGGCAGGGATGCAAACTGGTGAAGGCCCAAAAAGGTGACACTTTTTCACCGAAACATGCAATAAATCCCTGCTAGGGGGAAATGCAGGTTTTAACTAATTAAACAACAAAGAATATGATCTACATGATCAGTCTCTGTGTGTAAAATAAAGTGGTTAATGTGAACCTAACTCACAGGCAAAACATTTCAAGAAAGCAATCCAATGTTATTTGTTGCCTAGACTTTACAGCAAATGACAGTCAAGACTTGAGAAAAAACAATACACTAATATAGCAGTCAGCCATGACAGCCTTTATAATAGAACACTTCTGACCAAACACATCTAAATATTGCACTTGGGGAAAAAATAAACAGGCATTCTATTTTTGCTCTATTATATTGGCCACTATAGTAGACATCGATGCACAAGGCTACATGTGTGCAAAAATAACGTTCACTGAGTAAAACATGTAATAATCCCCCCTCACTCACACACAAGTGTTACTGTCAAGTTCAACACAACAAAAGTAATATCTTTGGCCTACACATTATTACATTGTACACTTTCTGCCTGTGGACATCTGTTCTACAATGTGCCAGCAGAGCATGATACCCTTTGTTGGCATAATAATATATTTCAGGCAGAGAGTACACCTGGCATACCCCTTTTTATCAACTGTATTGAAAAAGAGAGAAAGTGTGTGTTATTCCTTTCATCTCTATAGTGGCATCCAGTTTAAACCAGACCCAGCTCCAGCTACACTTCATCCCTGAATCCACTTGTTTAACAAGCAACGCCTAATTTTCACCTATCATTCTAAAAATGAACCACATACTGTAGAGGGAAATCATTAGTTCACAGATAGTAGTTAGTTCGTTAGCTAGTTAGATTGCCAGGGTCCAGTAAACAACAAACGCGTTATAACTTGAGGAACAGCAAGGAGTCGTATAACGTTTTAATTTATATCAACGTGCAATAATTGTATCATTTTTTCAACAAACACTATAACAATGTTTAGTGTACATATTCAGCCATTCACCCATACTATGCAATGCGTTTCTATAGCTTTTTGCACTCCAGATATCTGGTATTTCTATACTTTTTTCATACTGCCGCTCTATGTATCATGTATCGTGTATCTGTCTTTTGTGTACTTTCGTTGTGGCATTTTGCACCTGCCCTGTGTTTTGTGACATATCCTATCTATCTATCTATCTATCTATCTATCTATCTATCTATCTATCTATCTATCTATCTATCTATCTATCTATCTATCTATCTATCTATCTATCTATCTATCTATCTATCTATCTATCTATCTATCTATCTATCTATCTATCTATCTATCTATCTATCTATCTATCTAGTTTTCACACCATAAACTCAATTATTTGATCCGTTAAGTTGGCTAACGTTGCACAACATTTCTCTGGCTCGCTAACGGAGAATTCAACCCTGCTAGCAAGATATGTCTTAACAATGCTATTTGTTCCACCGCACTTTCTCCCTCACCTCAAACCTTCCCATTGTTTTTCGGTTAAAGCTCGTTAAGTATGATTCATCACCTTCTCACCCCCGTCTCCGTGGTCAGGCTCTTCGTTGCCGTTCAGGGGACGCGCTGCTCTAACTGACAAACTGCCTCTCTACTCTCTGTAGTCCAGAGCGCGCGCTCTTGCTGTAACTAGCTAATTGGTTGTCACCTCCCTCTTCAGTCGCGTGCTGCATTCTGTTGTTATGTGAACGATTGATTGAGCCTTGGATACAGCCAGTATTGCTCCAAACGCGCATCACTCGTTCGCTTACAGACAGTAGCCACCCAAAGCCCCCCCCCAAAAAATGTTTCTCATTGGATCTACACAAAAAGGTCACTTATTTTGGATTCAAAACAGCGAATTTCACAGAAAGGTGCTTAATTTGCATCCCTGAATAGGGCCAATAGATGTTCCTTTTCAGGGCACATGATCATGGTCGTATCTTTTACCAATCAGGGAAAATCCCCCATCCCTGGGCTGAACTGCTGAGTCTGTCGTTTCACAGGGTTAAATCAACTGATCTTCTGAGTCTGTCATTTTACAGGGTTAAATCAACTGAACTGCTGAGTCTGTCATTTCACAGGGTTAAATCAACTGAAATGCTGAGTCTGTCATTTCACAGGGTTAAATCAACTGAAATGCTGAGTCTGTCATTTCACAGGGTTAAATCAACTGAACTGCTGAGTCTGTCATTTCACAGGGTTAAATCAACTGAACCGATGAGTCTGTCATTTTACGGGGTCAAATCAACTGAACCGATGAGTTTGTCATTTCACAGGGTTAAATGAACTGAACTGCTGAGTCTGTCCTTTCACAGGGCTTTAAGTTGGCCCAGCGTCATCTGAGTTTGGCCGGTGTAGGCCGTCATTGTAAATAAGAATTTGTTCTTAACTGACTTGCCTAGTTAAATAAAGGTTAAATAAAAAAAGATACCAATAGACTTCCAGCCATTGTGCTAATGCTAGTTAGCATTGGCTCACAAAACAACCTCGAACTTCCTTCATACTGAACACAAGAGACATTCAAATGGTATCCACCAGTTCATAACCTTGGTCTATGCAGCCCATGTGGGATCATTACATACCTGACTCTAGGAGTCAAACCCATAACCTTGGTCTATGCAGCCCATGTGGGATCATTACATACCTGACTCCAGGAGTCAAACCCATAACCTTGGACTATGCAGCCGATGTGGGATCATTACATACCTGACTCTAGGAGTCAAACCCATAACCTTGGTCTATGCAGCCCATGTGGGATCATTACATACATGACACCAGGAGTCAAATCCATAACCTTGGTCTATGCAGCCCATGTGGGATCATTACATACCTGACTCCAGGAGTCAAATCCATAACCTTGGTCTATGCAGCCCATGTGGGATCATTACATACCTGACTCCAGGAGTCAAACCCATAACCTTGCTCTATGCAGCCCATGTGGGATCATTACATACATGACACCAGGAGTCAAATCCATAACCTTGGTCTATGCAGCCCATGTGGGATCATTACATACCTGACTCCAGGAGTCAAACCCATAACCTTGGTCTATGCAGCCCATGTGGGATCATTACATACCTGACTCCATGAGTCAAACCCATAACCTTGCTCTATGCAGCCCATGTGGGATAATTACATACCTGACTCTAGGAGTCAAACCCATAACCTTGGTCTATGCAGCCCATGTGGGATCAATACATACCTGACTCCAGGAGTCAAACCCATAACCTTGGTCTATGTAGCCCGTGTGGGATCAATACATACCTGACTCCAGGAGTCAAACCCATAACCTTGGTCTATGTAGCCCATGTGGGATCAATACATACCTGACTCCTGCAGTATTTAAATACCCTTGACAAAAACGAATTGAAATAATATTCAGTCCATGCAGATCTATGGGACTATTGGTGCCAAGTGGGACAAACCCTACATGTTATACTAATCAGTCTCATGTTATACTAATCAGTCACATGTTATACTAGTCAGTCACATGTTAGACTAATCAGTCACATGTTATACTAATCAGTAACATGTTATACAAATCAGTAACATGTTATACTAATCAGTAACATGTTATACTAATCGGTCACATGTTATACTAATCAGTAACATGTTATACAAATCAGTAACATGTTATACTAATCAGGTTATTCTACCTGTCTCCTCTCTAACACTGCTCCCCCTGTCTGAGCTGGAGAAGGCAGCCTCCAGGTCCAGCCGTCCGAAGCGCAGGGCGTATCCGTTCATCAGCTTCTTTGGTGAGGGGACTCCACTGCTGGCCGAGCCCCCGGATGAGGAACGCGCCCGGTGCCCTTTGACCTGGGCCGCCTTGTTAGTCCTCTCCAGAGACTTGGAGCGCCTCTCAGCCCGGGTCTCCAGGCCACCCGCGTTCCTCAGACCCCTCTGGAGGTACAGGAGAGGCGTGCTGGGAGAGAGTCGGGGGGAGTCGGGGTCCCCACCCAGCCATGCCCTGGTCCCCCCTAGCCTGGCCCCACGGGGCCCCTGCTCTCTCTGGGTGGTGGAGGAGGGGCTGCTACCAGGGGTCGCAGCTGGGGATGAGGCGTCCTCTCTTGGGCTGAGAGGGCTGAGACCTGGGCATGCAGGGCTGTGCTCTGGTCCTTCCTCCAGGATCGACTCAGAGCTTGAGCCCAGGTTCATGGGGTTCTGCAGGGCCTCCATGTAGGACTTGCGGAACAGTCTCCGGCTTTCAAACGACACAGAGTCCCTGGCATGGCGGGGGCGGCGAGGGTTGGGGTTACTGAGGTCGGTGCTGAACGACAGGGTCCTGGTCCTCTCTCTGGTCCCACCCTGGACCTCCCCTTCCCTCTGGCTCTGCCCCGGACCACCACCACCCTCCCCAGCCAACCTGTCTGTCTGTGGGCTGCAGGAGTGAGAGTCAGGAGCTGCTCTCAGGCTGTGGTTCTGGTTGTGGTTATCCATGCTGTGAAGTCCTGGGTTGTGATCCTGTTGGGACCTACTACTAGCGCTGCTGGGGTCCATAACATGGACCCGTCTGCTCAGGATAGCAGGCTCTGAAGTGGAGTCTGCCCCCTGGGAGTGTACTGACTCGTGGGAGCTGCGGTGGGAGTCTAGGGTCCCTGTGGATCCGCTGGTACTGCAGGTGCTGAGCTGGCCACGGAAGCCCGTGCTGCCACCCCGTGCCTGCATGATGGCGTCGGCTGTGCTGCTGACGAACAGAGGATTCACTACGTTCTTCCACGGCGTCCGGTAAACGACGGTGCCGGTTGTGAGCAAGCAGTTCTGCAGCGGGTGGAGGTTGCGCTCACACGTCACATTCTGCAGGAAGTCAGAGGTGAAGACACTGCCGTACATGCCCTCCGGGATGGGGATCTCTGCGATGGCCTGGCCGCTGGTAGACAGACATTTTATGACCAGCTTGGCAGCCTTGTGGCCCAGAGGAACAACCTGCAGGTAGAAGTCTCCCTGCTTCAGACGGACCTTGTGGAGAGGGGCGAGCTGCAGGACCACCTTCTCGTTGATGCAGAGGGGCCAACCCTCGTGATAGAACAGCAGGCCGTGGAAACGCACCTATAGAGGAAGACAATGCTTTATTAACCCATACCAGACTGAAATGTGTCTTCTGCTGTATCCAACCCCTCTGATATACACATACATACACTTCACAGATGTAAGATCTTAATTTGTCACAGCAAACTAATCCTGCAGCAACCATAATGTTGCTTGATCGGTGGTTAGGCTATTAGCTGGCCAAAAGTAGGTTACATGAAAAGTGTAATACTGTTAATATAACCATGTGTTAGTGTTGGCTTTTCAATGAATTGAGGAAAATCAGGAAAAGTGTTTAAGATGCTCTTACAGTTATACTGTCATGTAAAGACCGTATAGAAGTTAATTCGTAAAGTATTCAGACCCCTTGACTTTTTCGACATTTTCTTACGTTACAGCCTTATTCTAAAATTGATTAAATTGTTTTTATCCCTCATTAATCTACACACAATACCGCATAAGAACGAAGCAAAAACATATATATATTTTTTTACATTTTTCTTATAAAACCCCCCCAGAAATTTCACATAAGTATTCAGACCCTTTACCCAGTACTTTGTTGAAGCACCATTGTCAGCAATTACAGCATTGAGTATTCTTGGGTACGACACTACAAGCTTGGAACACCTGTATTTGGGGAGTTTCTCCCATTCTTCTCTGAAGATCTTCTCAAGCTCTGTCAGGTTGGATGGGGAGTGTCACTGCACAACTATTTTCAGGTCTCTCCAGAGATGTTTGATCGGGTTCAAGTCCAGGCTCTTGAACCCAAGACTTGTCCTGAAGCCACTCCTGCATTGTCATGGCTGTGTGCTTTTTTATTTAACCTTTATTACTAATTAGGCAAGTCAGTTAAGACCAATTCTTATTTACAACACCCTATGGGATTTACGACACTAGGCCAATTGTGCACCGCCCTATGGGACTCCCAATCACAGCCGGTTGTGATACAGCCTGGATTCGAACCAGGGTGTCTGTAGTGACACCTCTAGCACTGAGATGCAGTGCCTTAGACCACTGCGCCACTTGGGAGCCCTGTTGGAAGATGAACCTTCACCCCAGTCTGAAGCTCTGAGCGCTCTGGAGCAGGTTTTCATCAAGGATCTCTCTGTACTTTGCTCCGTTATTTCCCTCGATCCTGACTAGTCTCCCAGTCCCTGCCGCTGAAAAACATCCCCACAGCATGATGCTGCCACCACCATGCTTCACTGTAGTGATGGTGCCAGGTTTCTCCAGACATGACACTTGGCATTCAGGCCAAAGGATTCAATCTTGGTTTCATCAGACCAGAGAATCGCTTTTCTCATGGTCTGAGAGTCCTTTAGGTGCCTTTTGGCAAACTCCAAGCGGGCTGTCATGTGCCTTTACTGAGGAGTGGCTTCCGTCTGGCCATTCTACCATAAAGACCTGATTGGTGGAGTGCTGCAGAGACAGTTAGTTATCTCAGCCCGGGTCTCCTTCCTTCTGGAAGGTTCTCCCATCTCCAAAGACGAATTGTGGAGCTCTGTCAGAGTGACCATCAGGTTCTTGGTCACATTTCTGACCAAGCTCCTTCTACCCCGATTGCTAAGTTTGGCCGGGCGGCCAGCTCTAGGAAGAGTCTTAGTGATTCCAAACTTCTTCCATTTAAGAATGATGGAGGCCACTGTGTTCTTGGGGACCTTCAATGCTGCAGAAATGTTTTGGTACCCTTCCCCAGATCTGTGCCTCGACACAATCCTGTCTTGGAGCTGGACAATTCCTTCGGCCTCATGGCCTTGTTTTTGCTCTGACATGCACTGTCAACTGTGGGACCTTCTATAGACAGGTGTGTGACTTTTCAAATCATGTCCAATCAGTTGAATTTACCACAGGTGGACTCCAATCAAGTTGTAGAAACATCTCAAGGATGATCAATGGAAACAGGATGCACCTGAGCTCAATTTCGAGTCTCATAGCAAAGGTTCTGAATACTAAAAAAGTATAAGGCTGTAACGTAACAAAATGTAGAAAAAGTCAAGGGGTTTGAATACTTTCCGAATGCACTGTAAATTGACATTTTTAGTGTCGGGCTCAAACATACATTCCACTTTTATAGCGAGAGGCACCCTCTTTTCATAGCACTTGAGTGAATCATCGCTCTCCTTTCAACGTCATTCCAATGAGCTGATTCCTCAGAATCCTGGAGGCAAGCGAAACCTGCCCGTTCAGGCCTGGTTACTAAGCAACCACAACCACAACCCGAACTCTAAACCATGACACTGTCGTACAAAGAGCTTTTTAAAAGTAGAGAAACAGTACTCAGGGCTTGTGTCCCGTACACTCTATCATATAGTGCAGTACTTTTGACCAGAGCCCTAAGTAGAGCACTGAATAGGGAATAGTGTTACTCTTTCTCCTCTGTTTCCCATTAACTGTTGTAAAAGGGAAGGAAAAGCACTGAAAAAGCCGGCGTTGCCTGAAGACTGATCAAATTGCTGTTGACACAATGCCTCTTACACACAGGGATTTTCTCTCAGCGGCTAGCCAGGCTGTGTGGCTATGAGGCTATCATCACAGTGTAATCACAGCAGAGATGAATCGAGAGGAATACGGTTTCGGGGACTTTGGTCATGGAGACACGGAGCCGTCTCTAACCCCCAGCAATCAAAGCTGCTGGGAGAGCCAGGATTAGATTACAACCTGGACCCCTGAGTCCATGGACGGCAGTTAGGCTCTCAGGCAGACCACAGTTTTCTCTCTGTTTCAGTCTCTATTCAGAGAAGGAGGGATGGGCGTGAGTCCCAAATGACATCCTATTCCCTATATAGTGACCTGGTCAAAAGTAGTGCATTATATAGGCAATAAGGTGCCATTTGGGGCGCAACCTCTGTCTCATTCCAGAGTTTTCTCTGTGTTTCTGTGTCTATGGCTCCAGAGCAGGATGGCTGCATGGCTTTCTGTCTGGTTTCTATGAACAATGATCCATTCTGTCTCACTCTTTTGTTTCCCCCCACCCTCTCAGCAGAGATATTTCCCACTCATCTCTCTCTCTCTCTCTCTCTCTCTCTCTCTCTCTCTCTCTCTCTCTCTCTCTCTCTCTCTCTCTCTCTCTCTCTCTCTCTCTCTCTCTCTCTCTCTCTCTCTCTCTCTCTCTCTCTCTCTCTCTCTCTCTCTCTCTCTCTCTCTCTCTCTCTCTCTCTCTCTCTCTCTCTCTCTCTCTCTCTCTCTCTCTCCTGTCTTGTTTCTTGTCTGTCTGTTCTCATCACTATGTTGTAATGATGTCTATAATGGTGTCTATTAGTGTTTAGATTAGAACTGATTAAAATAGTAATAGTAACCATGATGGGAGTCTTTTGGCCAGACTTTATAGTCTCTGTCCATCAGCTCCACTTTATACTTGATCTTAGTTAATTTCCTTATTCTCTGTCTTTTCTCAGCCTTATAACTCCAGTATGTCTCTTCAGTGAGACTAAAGCAGAGAGATCAAGGTTCAAATAGAGCATCTCATCTCTACAGCTCCAATAGTTCTACAGGAAAGGGAAGACATGGAAAAAAGCTGCCTGTGTTACGTTTCCTAAGCATTCATATTCACTTCCAAACTTCCTGAATTCTGTTGCTTTGAAGACTACTATTTCTCTCTCTCTCTCTCTCTCTCTCTCTCTCTCTTTCTCTCTCTCTCTCCCTCCCTCCCTCTCTTCAATCCTCCCCTCCACTCACACAAGTCTCTTGTTGGATGCTCTGCAGGATCCTCTTGGCAGGAAGTAGAAAATCGATGAGGCATCGGAGTCCGTCCCCACGGTACTGTCTCTCTACCACACTGAACAGCTGCCACAGGACGGTGGACGCGGTGGCACTGAATGGAGGGTACAGCGCAGACAGGGTGCTCTGGATACAACTGTCCAGGGACTCAGAGTCCTGTAGGTGCAGAGGAGAGGAGGAGAGAGGTGGGTTAGATATAGTCCTGCCTGAGGAGAGGAGAGGAGAGGAGAGGAGAGGAGAGGAGAGGAGAGGAGAGGAGAGGAGAGGAGAGGAGAGGAGAGGAGAGGAGAGGAGAGGAGAGGAGAGGAGAGGAGAGGAGAGGAGAGGAGAGGAGAGGAGAGGAGAGGAGAGGAGAGGAGAGGAGAGGAGAGGAGAGGAGAGGAGAGGAGAGGAGAGAGGAGAGAGGAGAGGAGAGGAGAGGACGAGAGAGGAGATGTTACAGAGCAGACAGGGTCTCTGGATACAACTGTCCAGGAACTCAGTCCTGGTAGAGAAGATGAAGAACAATATTACTTTATGTCACATGGATGTCACATGGCGAAAGAGAGGGGGCAAAAGAGAGAGAGAGTTTTTACTAATAGCGTTAGTTCACCTGTCCCCTTCATGATGTAATGATGAAGCTTGTACATCAAATGTTAGCAATGAACATGTGCAGACGTTGGCAGGTTTTATCTCAGCTACTGTACGTATGAAAAGTGTTCCTTGCTTGAGGCCAACATTTAGCATAAAGACTTCTTGTATAACGTGTGCACACCCACAGTGCACACTTTGGTACAGCCATGTGAGATATTGTCATCACTGACCTTATCATGACACAAACATACATGGGTCGTTCCACCAATTAAGGGCCTTTTGAGCAGTGTACCTTTTATTTCACCTCATTTTAAAATTTTGCCATAAAGAACACATGTTCAACAAAAAAAAAAACATGTTCTCCCATCTCAAGAGGTTAAATAAAAAAATGACTATAGTAAGTGCCTATTAAGGGGCAAATAATGTAACAGGGTTGACCATAACAGGGTTGACCGTAACAGGGTTGACCGTAACAGGGTTGACCGTAACAGGGTTGATCGTAACAGGGTTGACGACTTAATCTTAAATCATCCATCAATCCCCTTGTGACAGGGGGAATGGAATCTTGTTGTGTGTAACAGGGAGGGGCAATTGAATGCAATTTTTAAAAAAAATGGTTACAACATTTGTAGTCTGTCTATCTCTGGGTAACAGGGTTGACGTGCTATGCTCGACCTGCTCAGTTTTCCACCACAAAACACCAGAAAATGGCCCAAAATATTAGAACCAGCTCACCTGCTTTTACACTATGATTTGACTGTTAGATGTTCAATGTTTCTTAACTAAAACATATTTAAAAGAAATACATCATCATTCTCAGAAAATGACTCACATCAACAAAATAACGAGGCCTTATTGGATAAATGTTGGGGTATAGTGAGTAGAAATCTTAATCGAAATCGAAGTCGAAGGATGCACAGAGGAAATGCTGAGTTTTGGTACTTAAGCAAATCTTAATTTTCCATGTGGTCTATATTAAAGGGAACTTCATTTAATATAACAGGCTTTTAAATTTCTACTTGAAATATCAAAGGAAAGCAAAAGGCATCCTCATAACATATGCCCAGAGAGAGTGTCCCTGTCATGGTTCTGTTTGGGTTGTGGGACCTCAGAGCCGTGACACACACCCACTCACAACACACCCAGCCAGCCACCCTCTAACTCTCCAGGAAGTCAGTAGGTCGCAGGACACATCCTCCGTGATGGCCTTTCCATTAGAGACAGGGGAAACATCTGGGCGGGTGACGTCATGGACAGAGGAGAGTGGACACAAACACCAGGCCTGGAAAGTCCAGTCTTTCTATCCCAGCCCTAACCTGGTCATCCCAGTCAGCATTGTGTCTGTAGTGTAGTGGCTTTCCCTAATGAGGAACCAGGGGATGTAATGGTATAATGTAACCTAACCCACTAGCAACAATAATGTCACATCTGACCCTGTAACACCAGGGACCTGTAACAGCTCAGTAGTGTTGACATGTCATTGTAATGGCAGTGCTGCTAACTACTCCTGACCGTGTAACACCAGGGACCTGTGTGATGGCTTGGTTGTGGTAAGGCCTCTTACTCCCACCTAGGGGAGGAGAGAGGCACACAACCAAGTCATCACACATTATTAGGGAGATGATCATCCCCAATCAGAGACAGCTGTATAGCGTTGTCTCTGATTGGGGATAGTATTTAGACTCCACACACAGCCACCTGTGTGTAGATCATTGTCTGTTGTGTTTGTCTGCACTGCCTGCAACACAAAGTAAGTCACCGTGTTTTTGTTTGTTATCGTGTTTTTGTTTTCACTCTCCTTTTTAGTTGTTAATGCTTCGTGAGAACAACTCATTATCAATAAAAAGGATGACACTTCACCAGCGCTCCGTATATCGTCCCATTAATACTACGCACCGTAACAGAATGATCCACCACCCTGGGACGCAACGAGAGAAGACAGTGGTAGACATCCTCTACGATATGGGGAAATTATCGAAAGAGGATGTCTACCATTATCATGCGGTGGAGGAAGGCTGGGGTCCGGAGCAACCGAGGCGCCGGAGACGGAGGACACGTCACCGGGCTAGGTTTGAGGACCAGCCTGGAGCCCAGAAAACCCCTCAAACAGATTTTGGGGGGGGGCTATGGGGGTGGTCGGGGATCGAGGGAGAAGAGCCCCGACCACTGCACTCGTGGGGGTTCCAGGAGGAGCCCCTACAGCCGTGGGAACGGGAGTACAGAGAGGAGTCGGAGGAAGACGACGACGATGTGCTTCTGTTCCCTCACTCGTGGGGGTTCCCGGAGGAACCCTCACAGGATGGGGATTGGCGGTGGAGTAGGCACGACAGGGACAGTCGTGCTCCAGCGCCAGTTCCCAGTCCGGTGCCTCCAGCGCCGGTCCAGAGTCGGAGGAGGAGGAGACCGACTCAGCGCACCAAACCATCGGTGCGCAACGCTAGCCCGGTGAGTCCCGTGCCAGCTAAACGCAACAACCCAACAGTGCGTTTCCCCAGCCCGGCGCGACCCGAGCCAGCTCAACGCACCGACCCAACGGTGCGTTTCCCCAGCCAGGTACAGCCCGTTCCAGCTACTCGCACCAGACCAGTGGTGCGTTCCCCCAGCCCGGTACGGTCTGTGCCTACTCCTCGCACCCAACCTATGGTGCGTTTCCCCAGCCCGGCGCGACCCGTGCCAGCTCAACGCACCGACCCAACGGTGCGTTTCCCCAGCCAGGTACAGCCCGTTCCAGCTACTCGCACCAGACCAGTGGTGCGTTCCCCCAGCCCGGTACGGTCTGTGCCTACTCCTCGCACCCAACCTATGGTGCGTGTCTCCAGCCCGGTGCGACCCGTGCCAGCTCCTCGCACCAGACCTATGGTGCGTGTCCCCAGTCCAGTACGCCCCGTGCCTACTCCTCGCACGGAGGCTACCGCGACGGTCGCCAGCCCAGCTCTGTGGTTGGAGACCATCTCTGCGTCGGTGCCCAGGGTGGGCACGACGTTCAGCCCCGCTGTGGAGCAGGAGCTCCATAGCGCGTCGGTGCCCAGTCTGGGGCCGACAGCCAGCCCAACCACAGGGCTGGAAACCCTCTCTGCGTCGGTGCCCAGGGTGGGCACGACGTTCAGCCCCGCTGTGGAGCAGGAGCTCCATAGCGTGTCGGTGCCCAGTCTGGGGCCGACAGCCAGCCCAACCACAGGGCTGGAAACCCTCTCCGCGTCGGTGCCCAGGGTGGGCACGACGTTCAGTCCCGCTGTGGAGCAGGAGCTCCATAGCGCGTCGGTGCCCAGTCTGGGGCCGACAGCCAGCCCAACCAGAGGGCTGGAAACCATCTCTGCGTCGGTGCCCAGGGTGGGCACGACGTTCAGCCCCGCTGTGGAGCAGGAGCTCCATAGCGCGTCGGTGCCCAGTCTGGGGCCGACAGCCAGCCCAACCAGAGGGCTGGAAACCATCTCTGCGTCGGTGCCCAGGGTGGGCACGACGTTCAGCCCCACCAGAGGGTTGGGAACCATCTCTGCGTCGGTGCCCAGGGTGGGCACGACGTTCAGTCCCGCTGTGGAGCAGGAGCTCCATAGCGTGTCGGTGCCCAGTCTGGGGCCGACAGCCAGACCAGCTGCAGGGCTGAAGACCACCTCTGCGTCGGTGCCCAGGGTGGGCACGGCATCCAGCCTGAGGTCTCCGGAGAAGGTCAGCAGCCCGAGGCCTCCTGTGACGGTCAGTAGCCTGAGGTCTCCTGTAAAGGTCAGCAGCCTGAGGCCTCCTGTGAAGGTCATCAGCCCGAGACCTCCGGAGAAGGTCAGCAGCCCGAGGTCCCCGGTGACGGTCAGCAGCCCGAGGTCCCCGGTGACGGTCAGCAGCCCGAGGTCCCCGGTGACGGTCAGCAGCCCGAGGTCCCCGGTGACGGTCAGCAGCCCGAGGTCCCCGGCGAAGGTCAGCGCCACGCCACCTCCAGCGAGGGTCAGCGCCACGCCACCTCCAGCGAGGGTCAGCGCCACGCCACCTCCAGCGAGGGTCAGCGCCACGCCACCTCCAGCGAAGGTCAGCGCCACGCCACCTCCAGCGAAGGTCAGCGCCACGCCACCTCCAGCGAAGGTCAGCGCCACGCCACCTCCAGCGAAGGTCAGCGCCACGCCACCTCCAGCGAAGGTCAGCGCCACGCCACCTCCAGCGAAGGTCAGCGTTCCGCCACCTCCAGCGAAGGTCAGCGTCCCGGAGCCTCCAGCCACAGCTCAAGGCCTGGAGCCTCCTCCACCGGTGCCCAGTCCAGGGCCGGTCGTCTGCTTCGCTCCAGTGCCGGAGCAGTCCGCTCCACCGGTGCCCAGTCCGGGGCCGGTCATCTACGTCGCTCCAGTGACGGAGCAGTCCGCTCCACCGGTGCCCAGTCCGGGGCCGGTCGTCCACGTCGCTCCAGTGCCGGAGCAGTCCGCTCCACCGGTGCCCAGTCCGGGGCCGGTCGTCTACGTCGCTCCAGTGCCGGAGCAATCCGCTCCACCGGTGCCCAGTCCGGGGCCGGTAGTCTACGTCGCTCCAGAGACGGAGCAGTCCGCTCCACCGGTGCCCAGTCCGGGGCCGGTCGTCTACGTCGCTCCAGAGACGGAGCAGTCCGCTCCACCGGTGCCCAGTCCGGGGCCGGTCGTCTACGTCACTCCAGGGAAGGAGCAGTCCGCTCCACCGGTGCCCAGTCCGGGGCCGGTTGTCAGCCCCTCTCCAGGGTCGAGGGCTCCCGCACCAGGGTCCAGACAGGACTTGGTGAATGGCGGGAGTACTGAGGGGGGAACCACCGCGCCGGGGTCCGGACCGGACCGGGCGTGCAACCGTGAGGTAGGAGGGAAGCTACTCTCACAGCCTGTGCCACGCCCGGAACCGGAACCGGAACCCCACCAGCAACCACCTCAGTACCCCGCCATGTCCCCCCTAGTTTTTGGACATTTTTTTTTTTTTTGTCTTTCAGGAAGGGGGGGATTGTGTGTGCGATCGGGAGTCCGCACCTTGGGGGGGGGGTACTGTGATGGCTTGGTTGTGGTAAGGCCTCTTACTCCCACCTAGGGGAGGAGAGAGGCACACAACCAAGTCATCACACATTATTAGGGAGATGATCATCCCCAATCAGAGACAGCTGTATAGCGTTGTCTCTGATTGGGGATAGTATTTAGACTCCACACACAGCCACCTGTGTGTGGATCATTGTCTGTTGTGTTTGTCTGCACTGCCTGCAACACAAAGTAAGTCACCGTGTTTTTGTTTGTTATCGTGTTTTTGTTTTCACTCTCCTTTTTAGTTGTTAATGCTTCGTGAGAACAACTCATTATCAATAAAAAGGATGACACTTCACCAGCGCTCCGTATATCGTCCCATTAATACTACGCACCGTGACAACCTGTAACAGCTCAGTCGTGTTGACATGTCATTGTAATGGCAGTGCTGCTAACTACACCTGACCATGTGACACCAGGGACCTGTAAAATAAGAATTTATTCTTAACTGACTTGCCTAGTTAAATAAAGGTTAAATAAAAATGTAATAAAAAAAGAAACACTCAGTAGTGTTAACATGCCATTGTAATGTCAGCCACATGACCAGAGGACAGGCCGTATAAAGACACAATACGACCTCCCTGGGTCTCAGTGAGGATGACCTGCCCTAGTAGACATGGGCCGTGTCCCAAATGGCCCCCTATTCCCTATATAGTACCCTATGTTAAAAGTAGTGCACTATATACAGAATAGTGTGCCATTTGGGATACATTGAGGATAACTCTCATGACAGGCCTGGTAGACATGTTGTTCACCATTCAGTCTCTGACCTCGTCCCCCCATAGCCAGCCAGCCAGCCACGGGGCCACTGTGACATCACCAAGGCCAATCATATCCCTCCCTGCTGCCTGACGGTTGGAACTGTCCTTCCCTTCCACAATAGAACACAACAGTGGAATGGAACAGTGGAACACTCCAGTCTCTTCCACAGATAGAACTCACTGCCAGGGTAAGTCCAGCACAGAAACAACAGTGGGCTGCCTCCCAAAGGGCACCCTATTCCCTATGTAGTGCACTACTTTTGACCAGGGCTTACATAGGGCTTTGGTCACAAGTAGTGCACCAGAGTATATAGGGAATAGGGTGCCATTTGGGACACAGTCCAACACTGTATACCCAGGGGTGAAAGGCCGCTAGAGAGAGTTCAATATGCAGACAGTTTATTCACGGTTACCGGAGGTTATTAAACTGTCTGTCAGATCAAAAGAGGTGGTTTGAGTGAGTCAGCATTCTCAGAGCAATTTCACTACCTCCAACATTCCAATCCAGAGATTTGTCACATTGTTGAAATTATTTGTTTGGTATTTTCAGCCACACCATCATCTCAGAGAGTGACTGTAACAGAGTGTGTTGTTGGTAGACATGCCACAGCGCTCCTACAAGGCTTTCATTGTTCTGTGGTTCCCCTCTTCCTCTAACTGCTATGGTCTGGATGCAAAATACCCACCTCCATTAGCTGGCCCAGTCTGGCTCTTTGGGAAACCAAAGCGTCTTTCTCTGAGCAGGCTATGGCCACATCCCAAATGGCAGCCTATACCCTATATAGCGCACTACTTTTGACCAGGACCTGTGGGCATTATGGACCCTGGTCAACAGTAGTGCACTATATAGGGAATAGGGTGCCATTTGGGACACAGACAATAGTCAGTAGTGGAGCAGGGAGGGAAGAATAACGTGGCATTTACTAGAGGGAAGGTAACAATAGGAGGAAAGCAAAGCCATTACTACATGCTTTTAAAAAAAACCAGAGAGAGAGAAAGAGAGAGGCGAGAGAGAGAGAGAGAGAGAGAGAGAGAGAGAGAGAAGAGAGAGAGCAATAAAAAGAGAGAGAGATAGAGAGAGAGAGCGAGAGAAGAGAGAGAGAGACAGAGAGAGCAATAAAAAAAGAGAGAGAGAGAGACAGAGAGAGAGAGAGAGAGACAGAGAGAGAGAGAAGAGAGAGAGCAATAAAAAGAGAGAGAGAGAGAGAGAGAGAGAGAGAGAGAGAAGAGAGAGAGAGAGCAATAAAAAAAAGAGAGAGAGAGAGAGAGAGAGAGAGAGAGAGAGAGAGAGAGAGAGAGAGAGAGAGAGAGTTCTCTCAGTCAGCTGGTGTTGGACCGAACCAACCAAGCTGACACCAGCACTGCTTTATAAGAAAGAATGCAAATAAACCAAATCACGAACCAGTCAAAGGACTCGTCTTTACAACGATAGAAAAACAAAACTGAATCCCAAAGCCGACTAAATTGCTATCTGTCCCTAAACAGAGAAAATTAATTGGCTGATTATCTCTACTCTGTCACAGATCCGAAGCAGAGACAGAGACAGAGACTTACGAAGTACAGGCTGTGAACACCAACTGGCAACAGAAACCGCCAGACACAAAACGACATGGTTACCCAAAGAGGAGTGTCTATGTGGTCACTGCACGACAGAGAAATACTACGTTTATTTTGAAAAATAGTCTTATTAAACCCAGAGGAAAAACAAAAAATACTCATGGGCAAAGAAGCAATGGCTCCTCATGCTGCCAAATACGTATTTGCCTGCCATAGCCTGAGGGACACTGAATAATAACATCTCTATAGTGAGCAGTAACTTACTCATTATTAGTGTTATTGCTATTATTATTATTATTGTTGTGATTATTATTCCAAATAGTAGTTGTACGGGTAGTAGGGGTGATGGTAACAGTAGTGGTTTAATGATGGTGGTGATTGTGGTGTTATTGTAGTAGTAATGATGATGGTAGTTGTAGTACTGATGTAATGGTGAGGATGACAGTTAGTTATAAGTTAGTTATAGTTGTAGTAGGTAGAGATATTAGAGGTATAAATACTACTAGTGGTAATGGTGGTAGTAGTAGGGATAGATAGATAGATAGATAGATAGATAGATAGATAGATAGATAGATAGATAGATAGATAGATAGATTGTATTCCTTATATAGTGTACTATTTTCTTACCAGGGCCCATAGCGCTCTTGTACAAAGTAGTGTACTATATAGGGAATAGCGTGCATTTTGGGATGTACCCAGGGAATGGGAATGGGAGGAGAGCAGTAACTGAAGGGGTTGGTGGTGGGGGTCATTGTGCTTTGGCCAAACCGTGTTTGAGGTCTTCAGCACAGAGTGAGAGTATAGTCTAGTAATGGAGAATGAAATCAAGTTGCTCTGGACTCAGATAGATTAGGATCTGGACTGAGGCTGAAACTACAACCATAACACTGTAACATAATAAACACACACACAACCAGCAAAAGGGACAATATACTGTAGGAATAAGGTGGAACACAAGCTTCGATGCCACATGTGCCAGAGGCTACAGTCCATTACAGATTACAAAGGAAGATCCAGCCATGATCTGCCCAACGATGCCACTCTACCAGACCAACTCAACAACATCGTGCTGGATATGAGGGTAAAAAGACACTGTGGTCAATGTTATCTCAGCAGATATAGCTGAACCCTTCAAGACCTACAGTGACCGTGTGACAAACACAGGCAGGCCAAACAAAGGCCTGGGAGGTGACAGGACAGGAAGCACACAGACAGACAATGATGTGGCTCTGAAGCTGATCCCTCACAGTCAACCCACCTGTATCAACACACAGATACACACACGTACGCACACAGACACGCACACACACATACCGGTACACACACACACACACACAAAAAAAGAGACAACATTTGTCAAAATCCCATCCTGTCTAATGTACTGTCTAATGTCTAGTAGATTTCCAAGTTGGTCGCTTATGAAAGTGACCTGATTCCAGGCTGTTAATAACTCCAGGATGTCAACAGGGGCCGGGATACTGTTCTACAGGATGTCAACAACAGGGGCCGGGATACTGTTCTACAGGATGTCAACAACAGGGGCCGGGATACTGCTCTACAGGATGTCAACAACAGGGGCCGGGATACTGTTCTACAGGATGTCAACAACAGGGGCCGGGATACTGTTCTACAGGATGTCAACAACAGGGGCCGGGATACTGCTCTACAGGATGTCAACAACAGGGGCCGGGATACTGCTCTACAGGATGTCAACAACAGGGGCCGGGATACTGTTCTACAGGATGTCAACAACAGGGGCCAGGATACTGTTCTACAGGATGACCTCTATGTGTCATGTCCTGATTGGTTTCACCTGTCTGTGTTTGTCCCCTCCCCACACCAGGTGCACCCTATCTCCTTCGTCAATCAGTTTGGGTATTTAGTCCCTTGGGTTCTGTTAGGGTTTTGCCAGATCGTCTTGCCTAGTCAGTCGTTTCCAGCACTCTCTTGTATTTCTAACCCTGCCAGTCTGTTTCCCGGTATTTGGACCTCTACCTGTCTGTTGGATTACGTTCCTGTCTAGCCCTCATGTGCCTTCGACCTTCTGATCTGCTGCCAAACGAACTCTGCCTGCATTACGGATTACGAGCCTGCCTACTCCTCTGTACTACCATCCTTCTGATCCCCGGTACCGAACATTGCCTGTCATTGACTACGAACCTGTCTTGCCCCATATTTCCTATTAAACAGTCAATCATATCTCTGCCTCCGTGTCCACTTTTGGGTCCCGTATATCTGTCGTTCTGTCACTATGACCCTACAGGATGTTACATCACTGAACTAGCGCTGCATTGTACTGTACCCAGTATACCATGATGTATAGACAGAAAGCCAACCAAGAACACAATGTGAACAACTTCAACCAAGAACACAATGTGAACAACTTCAACCAAGAACACAACGTGAACAACTTCAACCAAGAACACAATGTGAACAACTTCAACCAAGAACACAATGTGAACAACTTCAATCAAGAACACAATGTGAACAAATTCAACCAAGAACACAACGTGAACAACTTCAACCAAGAACACAACGTGAACAACTTCAACCAAGAACACAACGTGAACAACTTCAACCAAGAACACAACGTGAACAACTTCAACCAAGAACACAACGTGAACAACGCCAACCAAGAACACAACGTGAACAACTTCAACCAAGAACACAACGTGAACAACTCCAACCAAGAATACAAGGCACTGAGGTACTGACCTGTTGCACCCTTTACAACCACTGTGATTATTATTTGACCCTGCTGGTCATCTATGAACGTTTGAACATCTTGAAGAACAATCTGGTCTTAATGGCCATGTACTCTTCTAGTCTCCACCCGGCACAGCCAGAAGAGGACTGGCCACCCCTCAGAGCCTGGTTCCTCTCTACCCAGTACAGCCAGAAGAGGACTGGCCACCCCTCAGAGCCTGGTTCCTCTCTACCCAGTACAGCCAGAAGAGGACTGGTCACCTCTCAGAGCCTGGTTCCTCTCTAGGTTTTTCCTAGGTTCCTGCCTTTCTAGGTAGTTTTTTCTAGCCACTGTGCTTCCACATCTGCATTGCTTGCTGTTTGGGGTTTTAGCCTGGGTTTCTGCTGATGTAAAAAGGACTTTATAAATACATTTGATTGATTGATTGATTAATTGATTGAAGAACAAGACGTCTTCAGCAATCAGACCAGTGAACAACTATTATACAGGGATGGTTATACAAGAACAAGGATTATACAACATTATACTACATTATAGAAGGGGAATGGGGCCAGGAGTGTTCCTCAGAGCAAGAGCCATGGAAGTTTGACGAAAGGATCCAATTGCTGGAGGGATATTGGTAATCTATTAGTTGAGGAATTGAATGTGTTCCTTATTAGGGGACTACAGCAGCCCTTGCTTATTTGGTAGTGTGGGGGGTGGGAAAGATGTTGAATAGACAGAGGGGTCATGGACCATGGTGGGGAGGGGGGTGGGGGGTAACAGTGGGGTCAGGGACCATGGTGGGGAGGGGGTGGGGGGGTAACAGTGGGGTCAGGGACCATGGTGGGGAGGGGGTGGGGGGTAACAGTGGGGTCAGGGACCATGGTGGGGAGGGGGTTGATCCATTAAAGGACTTCTTTAAGATGTTAACGATTCATTAACAACATAAATGGACATAAACATAAATGGACAGAGAGAGAGACTCAGTGAGAATAGCCTTGCTATTGAGAAAGGTCGCCGTAGGAAGATGTGGCTCTCAAGAGAAGACAGGCTATGTGCACACTGTCCACAAAATGAGGTGGAAACTGAGCTGCAGTTCCTAACCTCCTGCCAAATATATGACCATATTAGAGACACATATTTCCCTCAGATTACACAGACCCACAAAGAATTAGAAAACAAACCCAATTTTGATAAACTCCCATATCTACTGGGTGAAATACTACAGTGTGCAATCACAGCAGCAAGATGTGTGACCTGTTGATACAAGAAAAGGGCAACCAGTGAAGAACAAACACCATTGTAAATACAACTGTCAGATTACTATCAGGTTGCTGTCAGGTCATTGTCAGGTTAGTGTCAGGTTAGTGTCAGGTCACTGTCAGGTTACTGTCAGGTTACTGTCAAGTTACTGTCAGGTCACTGTCAGGTTACTGTCAGGTCACGGTCAGGTTACTGTCAGGTCACTGTCAGGTTAGTGTCAGGTTACTGTCAGGTTACTATCAGGTTACTGTCAGGTTAGTGTCAGGTTACTGTCAGGTTACTTTCAGGTTACTGTCAGGTTACTATCAGGTTATGGTCAGGTTACTGTCAGGTCACTGTCAGGTTACTGTCAGTTTACTGTCAGGTTACTATCAGGTTACTGTCAGGTCACTGTCAGGTTACTGTCAGGTTACTCTCAGGTTACTGTCAGGTCACTGTCAGGCCACTGTCAGGTTAATGTCAGGTGACTGTCAGGTTACTGTCAGGTGACTGTCAGGTTACTGTCAGGTTACAGTCAGGTTACTGTCAGGTTACTATCAGGTTACTATTAGGTTACTATCAGGTCACTGTCAGGTTACTGTCAGGTTACTATCAGGTCACTGCCAGGTGACTGTCAGGTTACTGTCAGGTCACTGTCAGGTTACTGTCAGGTCACCATCAGGTGACTGTCAGGTTACTGTCAGGCAACACACACACACACACACACACACACACACACACACACACAGATACACACACACACACAAACACACACACACAAACACACACAAACACACACCCAGATACCAAAATATCAGCTGCTTAGATATCTGTGAAGTAAAGGACCCTTTTGTGACTGTGTGGAGCAGCGTCACAGTCACACAGACAGACAGCCTGAAAACAGACATGTAGCTCACCTAGACTGAACAGAATAAATCATCTACTGGAAAGTATATGAGGATATGAGAGCCAATCAACTGAATTGAATAAAGTCAAAAGTCTGAAAGCTGTTGTAAATCTCCAGAAGTCCATGTACCGGTCTGTTAACCCACAGGTCAGAATTGAATTGTGGCATTATCTTACTAACAGGATTTCAACTTCAGTTTAGGGTACCAGGTTGAGTCTTACTTCAATAACACCAGAAAATAAAATACATTTGACTTTAGATGACCATTCTCCAAGTCTTCTTACCTTAATGCTCAGGTAGTTGTCACAGCTCCTGGACTTGGCTCGGGAGTGCATTTTGTCCAGTGACAACATTGAGGTAAGAAGAAAAGCCACATCAAGCAACAAAGGTAAAATCCAGTGTAAGTCCAGTGGGGGACGGCTGAGTCATTCCAGTGTAAGTCCAGTGGGGGACGGCTGAGTCATTCCAGTGTAAGTCCAGTAGGGGACGGCTGAGTCATTGCTGAAGGACTGGCATGTCCAGAGCCACGCCGGTTTCCCCCCTCTACTGTCCCTCTCTCTCCCCCTCTCTCTCTCTCTCCCCCTCTCTCTCTCTCTCTCTCTCTCTCTCTCTCTCTCTCTCTCTGTCTCTCTCTCTGTCTCTCTGTCTCTCTCTGTATCTCTCTCTCTCTCTCTCTCTCCCTCTGTCTCTCTCTCTGTCCCTCTCTCTCTCTCTCTCTCTCTCTCTCTCTCTCTCTCTCTCTCTCTCTCTCTCTCTCTCTCTCTCGTTCTCTCTCCTGTAGTGCAGGGCAGGGCAGCCAGTGTAAGACTAAACTCCAGTGAGAGCATGAGAGAGGCAGCGAGCTCAGTTCCCCGCTAAACCCCTCCCTCTTCCCCTACCCCCCCCCCCACCCCCCCCACCCCTCCTCCCCTCCCCTCCCCTCCCTCCTCCCCACCCCCCCCCACCCCTCCTCCCCTCCCCTCCCTCAACAAAAGCACCCCCCTCCCTCCCCTCTGCTACTCTTCCACTGAAGCTTCTCTCTTGCTCTCTCTCCCAGCTGGATTTATGCATACTGATGCAGCTTCCCTTGGCCATTCAGAAAACACACAACCTGACCTGACCAGAACAACAATACCCCCCTCTCCACCTCCCTCTCTCTTCACTCCACTGCCCAGCAGGGGTACAACTCAGACCATCAACCTCCCCTTCCCTGACCCCTAACAGCCCCCCCTCTCCCCCTTCAACTCCCCCATGGTCTCTTTGTCCTAACACATGGACCAGGGTTTCAGCTTATCCTGCTGCTTTTCAAAAGGACTTTGGGAGAGTGAAACAGAAGAAGACATCAGCACAGCATCGGTCAGTGGTTGCAGGTCAGACATTGCAATGGTGCTCCTTTAAATCTGTTCAGTTGGGGAAGCCCTAGCCCCAGACACACCAGTGACATATGTAGGACATCTCCCCTGCTCAGGAAGACAGAGGTGATGTGTTCAAAACAGATTAGACTTCATTACTGCCTTTCACTCAAGAAGTGACCTTGTGAAGTGACCTTTCATAATATACTCAGGTCTCATTGGGAAGATATGTTTGCTAATCTCAATGTGATCTCCTGAATAAATAAATTATAGATATATATCATTATTGTTGTTAGCTTGTTATCCTAAGTCATTACACTCTTGATATAAAAGGGTATGAAAGAAAATAACATCAGTTATATATTGTATATTTTTGAAGAATCTGTTTGGATTTCCTTCAGCAGAGACTCTGAGAGATAAACAAGAAGTGCTACTGTACGTACACACACTATAATCTACACGTGATGCTGTCCTATAAGACAACCATTACAAGTTCCACCAGGGGCTGCTTAAAATAAACCTCATTTACACCCGCTGCTTCTGGTAAACAGTATTTGTGAGATGGGAAACAACAGATAGTGCAGTCCAGTGGGGGGGGCTAGAGGATCTGATAGTTATCTGGGGCGTCTCGTGGGGGGGCTAGAGGATCTGATAGTTATCTGGGGCGTCTCGTGGGGGGGCTAGAGGATCTGATAGTTATCTGGGGCGTCTCGTGGGGGGGCTAGAGGATCTGATAGTTATCTGGGGCGTCTCGTGGGGGGGCTAGAGGATCTGATAGTTATCTGGGGCGTCTCGTGGGGGGGCTAGAGGATCTGATAGTTATCTGGGGAAAAATTACATAGATGACAAGAGAGACACAGCCTGGGCTACGTCCCAAATGGCACACTATTCTCTATGTAGTGCACTACTTTTACCATATGGGCCTTGGTCAAAAGTAGTGCACTACATAGGGAATAAGGTGCCATTTAGGACTCAGCCTCGATCATCATCATCATCATCATCATCATCATAACTTAAGTTAACTGCAGCCTACAGAAGAAAACACCGCCGTCGGCAACACAGACCTGGAACTGTTGGGGTGTTAGGACCTAGTTTAACAATTATGCATCCATCCGTGAGTAACTCTGGTCTGTAATCACTCATCCACTCAGGACTTATTTATTCATTCAGGTCTGTATATACATATTCATGTACAGTTGTTATATCATATAAGGTGCAATATTGTAAGTAATTCTTGGACTTAACTTACGTAGTCATTCACTCAGAAATGCATATTAGTATCCTGTCAGTTGCATCTTTTTTCATTGCTTTTAGTATATCGAATGTGCAATACGTGCATTTATCTGTAATTAAACCCTGCGCACTAAGGACTGTATTTTAAGGGAATTACAATTATTACCCCAAATTATATCATACACACATTTAGCTATTTAAGTATCTCTTCCTGTCATTTACATGTACAGTGTATGTAACCATGCAAGTATTCACTTATCTGTAAATATAATTGTATATTTACCTGTACAGCAAATTTAACCATGCAAAATATTCACTTACCTGTTCATTTAACCAGTCTGTCTATTAAGTAAACTATAGATAGATAGATAGATAGATAGATAGATAGATAGATAGATAGATAGATAGATAGATAGATAGATAGATAGATACTTTATTGATCTCCGAGGGGGACATTCTTTTGTCAAGCAGTTACAACAACAAAACACAGGGCAGGTGCAAAATGCCACAACGAAAGTACACAAAAGACAGATACACGACACATCTATCTATCTATCTATCTATCTATCTATCTATCTATCTATCTATCTATCTATCTATCTATCTATCTATCTATCTATCTATCTATCTATCTATCTATCTATCTATCTATCTACCTACCTACCTACCTACCTACCTACCTACCTACCTACCTACCTACCTACCTACCTACCTACCTACCTACCTACCTACCTACCTACCTACCTACCTACCTACCTACCTACCTACCTACCTACCTACCTACCTACCTACCTACCTACCTACCTACCTACCTACCTACCTACCTACCTACCTACCTACCTACCTACCTACCTACCTACCTACCTACCTACCTACCTACCTACCTACCTACCTACCTACCTACCTACCTATCTATCTATCTATACATTCTAACAGTAGAAAAGGCAAAACTGGGTTATTTAGTATCAGATATGTTGGTAGATTAATGTTTCTTTTTCTATTTTGTAGACATGCACCAATACAGTGGTAGTCTATAGACATGCACCAATACAGTGGTAGTCTGTAGACATGCACCAATACAGTGGTAGTCTGTAGACATGCACCAATACAGTGGTAGTCTGTAGACATGCACCAATACAGTGGTAGTCTGCAGACATGCACCAATACAGTGGTAGTCTGTAGACATGCACCAATACAGTGGTAGTCTGTAGACATGCACCAATACAGTGGTAGTCTGTAGACATGCACCAATACAGTGGTAGTCTGTAGACATGCACCAATACAGTGGTAGTCTGTAGACACGCACCAATACAGTGGTAGTCTGTAGACATGCACCAATACAGTGGTAGTCTGTAGACACGCACCAATACAGTGGTAGTCTGTAGACATGCACCAATACAGTGGTCGTCTATAGACAAGCACCAATACAGTGGTAGTCTGTAGACATGCACCAATACAGTGGTAGTCTGTAGACACGCACCAATACAGTGGTAGTCTGTAGACATGCACCAATACAGTGGTAGTCTGTAGACACGCACCAATACAGTGGTCGTCTATAGACAAGAACCAATACAGTGGTCGTCTATAGACAAGCACCAATACAGTGGTAGTCTGTAGGAAAAGACTGTAGGGATGAAACTAGCAAAAGACTGGAGGGATGAAACTAGGAAAAGACTGGAGGGATGAAACTAGGAAAAGACTGGAGGGATGAAACTAGGAAAAGACTGGAGGGATGAAACTAGGAAAAGACTGGAGGGATGAAACTAGCACACACACACACACACACCCAACTGTGGAATGTGACACATTGGTCCCACCTCAGTTATTAGTCACACAGTGTGCCACCCGGCCAGGCCACCCAACTGCCATTGTCACACAGACTTTACAGAGAGCCGGCCTGAACCCCAAAGAGCAAACAAAGCAGAAGCAGAAACACAGTGACCATGAAAACCTTCCCAGACCATAATAAGAATAAATGAGTTACATCTCAGTAGAGTGAACGACTCAGAGGAGACAGGAACATAACTCCCTGTACAGAACCATAAGAGAGTCATTGTGAAGACAACAGCTGAAGAAACCCAGACCAGAGGCTTTGTCTTAACAGCGTTTCAACAGACACATTCTGCTTCTCCACTTGAATAACACAAGGATAGAGTAGAACCACTCTCTGACTCAGTGTATATGAACACCATACATCACACGCTACACAGCTTCCTTTTTCATGATATAATATAGTAACTGTACCGGTTTACAGGAATCCCTCTAAAACCATAAGCCACGTTGGTATAATTCAACGTACTGGAGGCATGATGAAAACAACAGCATATATACCCTACTATACAATAATACAAAAGTAACAACTTGCTTGTACTTACAGGTCAAGTCTTGAATAACAGATCCATACGGCAGCAGTAGTCTGCAGTGTCTGCAGTATACAGTGCAGAGACGCTCACTCAGCGCTCTCTCTCTCTCTCTCTCTCTCTGTCTCTCTCTCTGTCTCTCTCTCTCTCTCTCTCTCTCCCTCCTACCCCCTCCTACCCCCTCCTACCCCCTCCTACCCCCTCCTACCTCCTCCTACCCCCTCCTACCCCCTCCTACCTCCTCCTACCCCCTCCTACCCCCTCCTACCCCCTCCTACTCCCTCCTACCTCCTCCTACCCCCTCCTACCCCCTCTGCCCTCCCTCCTAATCCCTCCTAATCCCTCCTACCCCCTCCTACCCCCTCCTACCTCCTCCTACCTCCTCCTACCCCCTCCTACCCCCTCCTACCTCCTCCTACCTCCTCCAATCCCTCTGCCCTCCCTCCTACCCACCCCCTACCCCTCCTACCCCTCCTACCTCCTCCTACCCCCTCCTACCCCCTCTGCCCTCCCTCCTAATCCCTCCTACCCCTCCTACCTCCTCCTACCTCCTCCTACCTCCTCCTACCCCCTCCTACCCCCTCTGCCCTCCCTCCTAATCCCTCCTACCTCCTCCTACCTCCTCCTACCTCCTCCTACCTCCTCCTACCTCCTCCTACCCCCTCTGCCCTCCCTCCTAATCCCTCCTACCCCTCCTACCTCCTCCTACCTCCTCCTACCTCCTCCTACCCCCTCCTACCCCCTCTGCCCTCCCTCCTAATCCCTCCTACCTCCTCCTACCTCCTCCTACCTCCTCCTACCCCCTCTGCCCTCCCTCCTAATCCCTCCTACCCCCTCCTACCTCCTCCTACCCCCTCCTACCCCCTCTGCCCTCCCTCCTACCCCCTCCTACCCCCTCCTACCTCCTCCTACCCCCTCCTACCTCCTCCTACCTCCTCCTACCCCCTCCTACCTCCTCCTACCTCCTCCTACCCCCTCCTACCCCCTCCTAC
>CM042416.1:6984860-7014860 GCA_023634145.1 Thymallus thymallus | reverse complement strand
GACGAAATATGACCACTCACCTTATTCTGTTGCTCTGCTTTAAACTCTCATCATAAAACAACACATGGGGAGGAGTAGGTGGAGGAGGTGAAGGAGGAGATGGAGGAGGAGGAGGAGGAGTTGGAGGAGAGGGAGGAGGAGGAGGAAGGGGAGGAGGGGGCGGTGTAAGAGGAGGAGGAGGGGGAGGAGGAGGAGGGGGAGGAGGGGGTGATGTAGGAGGAGGAGGAGGAGGCGGGGAAGAGTAGGAGAAGGAGGGGGAGGAGGAGAAGGAGTTGGAGGAGAAGGAGATGTTTCACATTTGGCTTCCTCTACTGTGTCAGCTGACAGCTGTCTAACCATCTAACCCAGGTGGCCTGAGGTGGACTAGCCGTCTAAGCCACTGCCTCCAGAATACATGTACCAGTTCACTCGTGGTTTAGAATCCAACCCATTGCTATTCTGGCAGAGCCTCCTCTATCTGTCCTTCCTGTCAGAAGAATTAAAAACAGGTGGGCTGTAACCCAGAGAGGAACCAGCCCCCAAAGACCCCGGGAGATTCTCATTTGGCTAAAGCACGTCCTCTCCTCAACTCCTCTGTCCTCTCTCCTCCATGACCCGGAAACTGATAAGGAGTGGTCGAAGAGAGTGTCAATTAGTTAGTAAGTGAACTGAGGAGTATCCTCGCCTCATTGATAGCCTCCTCCCACAGAGGAAGCCCCAGAGTATCATACCTGAGTCATTCGCAGAAGAATTTTGAGATCCGCAACACGCCCTTTGAATCAGCTGTTGTTTAGGAGAAAAGCATGCATGTATCTAAAAAACATATTCTACTAATTACTGTGTCTATAAAATGTCGAGCACAACTAGCTACATGTCTTTTTACTACTTTACACATTTGGGATTCCACCCCTGGAAACGTCATGACGCCATTTCCTCTTCTCCCCTCCTCTCCTCGGTTACCTTTGACCTTTTTCAAAAGAAGGTGAGGAGGATGGAGGAGTTGAGCAAACCAATTGAGAATCTCCCGTAGTCCTGGAAGAGCCTGAAAGGTCCCATCAGCCACTCTGCTCTGTGAATCTCCCGTAGCCCTGGAGGAGCCTGAAAGGTCCCATCAGCCACTCTGCTCTGTGAATCTCCCGTAGTCCTGGAAGAGCCTGAAAGGTCCCATCAGCCACTCTGCTCTGTGAATCTCCCGTAGCCCTGGAGGAGCCTGAAAGGTCCCATCAGCCACTCTGCTCTGTGAATCTCCCATAGCCCTGGAGGAGCCTGAAAGGTCCCATCAGCCACTCTGCTCTGTGAATCTCCCCTAGTCCTGGAGGAGCCTGGCAGGTCTCTACCCCACCCCTGCACTCCTTCCCTCTCCCCCTGCCCCTCCACTCTGCCCCCATGAACCCCCGCCTGTCCGCCCTCTGCCCCCCCTGCCCCACCTCTGCCCTCCTAACCCCCCCCCCCCCCCCCCTCACTCTGCCCTGACACACAGCACAGGAAGGAAGTAATGACCCTCAGTTCTAGCCCTCTGTGTTCCAAATGGCACCCTCTTCCCTGTATAGTGCACAACTTTTTTGTTATATACATGCACTATGGGCTCTGGTTAAAAATAGTGCACTAAATAGGGAATAGGGTGCCATTAGGGACGCAACCTATGCTTTACCTCCTCCTCCTCCTGGACCTGGACAGTGACTGTAATAAGTGTTGACTAAAGGATACTGTGGTGATTAACATGTGTAGTGAAGATACTGTGGTGATTAACATGTGTAGTGAAGATACTGTGGTGATTAACATGTGGAACGAAGATACTGTGGTGATTAACATGTGTAGTGAAGATACTGTGGTGATTAGCATGTGTAGTGAAGATACTGTGGTGATTAACATGTGTAGTGAAAATACTGTGGTGATTAGCATGTGTAGTGAAGGTACTGTGGTGATCAACATGTGTAGTGAAGATACTGTGGTGATTAACATGTGTAGTGAAGATACTGTGGTGATTAACATGTGTATGTACAGTGTGTAGTGAAGATACAGACAGATACAGCTGGATTTATATATAGTAGATACCAGCCATAACACATCAGGGTCAAACCAGAAAATACTGTAGTGATAAATAGAATATAACAGGCTTAACATTGTTATGTAGAGATATATAGCCAGATCACAGGCTTAATATTGTTATGTAGAGATATATAGCCAAATCACAGGCTTAATACTGGTACATATGTAAATATATATAGCCAAATCACACATTTAATATTGTTATGTAGAGATTTATAGCCAAATCACACATTTAATATTGTTATGTAGAGATTTATAGCCAAATCAAACATGTAATATTGTTATGTAGAGATATATAGCCAAATCACATGCCAATTACATGACTGATCTTATCTCAGTGTTAGAGGACTGAATATTTCTAAAGCATCTCTCTCTCTCCCTCCCTCCCTCCTATCTCTCTGTGTCTTTCGCTCTCCCTCCCTCCCTCCCTCCCTCCCTCCCTCCCTCCCTCCCTCCCTCCCTCCCTCCCTCCACCAGATGTCAGGTTGCATTGCCACATGGATTTTAAGCAGCAGTCAGTCAACACCTCCAGGTGTGCATTCCTCTCTGGGCCTAACTGAGGTGGGAGCCCCTCCTCTGCACCAATAAAAACACACTGTTTCCCCTCTAGGTGCTGCTCTTCACTGGGCTTGGCTGTGTCCCAAATGGCATCCTATACCCTATATAGTGCACTACTTTTGACCAGAGCACAATAGGTTCCGGGTCAAAAGTAGTGCACTATATAGGGGATACGGTGCAGCCCTATGGGAGCAGTCCTAGGGGCCCTGATCAAAAGTAGTGCACTACATGGGGAATCAGGTGTCATTTGAGACGCACCCTTGGTCTCATGGGACAGGAGAGAGTTGAATTGGGTTAAGTGCACCTCAGTGGACCACTAACCCCTCTTTAACCGTCAAGACCAGAGACAAAAACCTCCTTTCTACACAAATAAACTCTGTCTGACTAATCTGTGCTGCTTCACAGGGCTGAGATATGGAGGTAGAGAGGCAAGCATGTCATTTAAAGCAGGGTAAGAAGAAGGGGAGGAGGATGGAGGAGTAAAGCAGGGTAAGAAGAAGGGGAGGAGGATGGAGGAGTAAAGCAGGGTATGAAGAAGGGGAGGAGGATGGAGGAGTAAAGCAGGGTAAGAAGAAGGGGAGGAGGATGGAGGAGTAAAGCAGGGTAAGAAGAAGGGGAGGAGGATGGAGGAGTAAAGCAGGGTAAGAAGAAGGGGAGGAGGATGGAGGAGGGTGTAATGGCAGGTCTGTTGGTGTACACCTAGTCTCTATGCAGTCTTTAATCTGAGGAGGAAGGGGCAGAAATGAAAGGTTCTGCCTAACACTGATCCCTCGTCAGACACACCGCCCGGGGCGTGAAAACATTCACCTCAAATTAATCACTGACAGACAGACAGTCAGACAGTGAACGCGACCACGACGATGTGATGTGATGCAAATTGATAAGCTTCTAGAATGCAGAGTCTAGGTTTGCTAAATTCTGGTAACTTTCCCAAAATGTGAAGATTACCGCAATCAGAAGGGAATAAGATGGAAATCTTGAATCCTCCAAATAGGCTTTCTGGAAAACATTTAGGAAATTTGTGGAAAGATACCAGAATTGTTCAGCCGTACCACATAAGCTATTAGAGACATCAAGGACAGGGTTAATGACAGGGATGTATCGTGACCTGGCCGTTCCCATTACACCATGACAGTCCCCTTCAGATGAAAGGGAATTACCAAGGAGTTGAGATTCACTGTAATTATAGACTCTGGATTACAGTGACACACTGTAATTATAGACTCTGGATTACAGTGACACTGTAAAACAAGCTGTGTTCAAAAGCCAAATACCACACAGACACACAATGACAATGGGACAGAAAACAGAGGCGGCACCATCTCCTAATGCCTTAAAAGACCAGGAGCTGATGACTTGCCAAGTATGATCCTGAAACGCTACTAAACACACCGTTGCAGAACTTGAGCAGGTTAAGAAATGCCTTATTAGAACTGTAACCATATTAAGACATTGTAATTCCCTAAACACATTGACATTCTGTCACAAGACAACTGTTTTCTGTTACAACAAGACAACTGTTTTCTGTCACAACAAGACAACTGTTTTCTGTCACAACAAGACAACTGTTTACTGTTACAACAAGACAACTGTTTTCTGTTACAACAAGACAACTGTTTTCTGTTACAACAAGACAACTGTTTTCTGTTACAACAAGACAACTGTTTTCTGTTACAACAAGACAACTGTTTTCTGTTACAACAAGACAACTGTTTTCTGTTACAACAAGACAACTGTTTTCTGTCACAACAAGACAACTGTTTACTGTCACAACAAGACAACTGTTTTCTGTCACAACAAGACAACTGTTTTCTGTCACAACAAGACAACTGTTTTCTGTCACAACAAGACAACTGTTTTCTGTTACAACAAGACAACTGTTTTCTGTTACAACAGGACAACTGTTTTCTGTTACAACAAGACAACTGTTTTCTGTTACAACAAGACAACTGTTTTCTGTTACAACAAGACAACTGTTTTCTGTTACAACAAGACAACTGTTTTCTGTTACAACAGGACAACTGTTTTCTGTTACAACAAGACAACTGTTTTCTGTTACAACAAGACAACTGTTTTCTGTTACAACAAGACAACTGTTTTCTGTCACAACAAGACAACTGTTTACTGTCACAACAAGACAACTGTTTTCTGTCACAACAAGACAACTGTTTTCTGTCACAACAAGACAACTGTTTTCTGTCACAACAAGACAACTGTTTTCTGTTACAACAAGACAACTGTTTTCTGTTACAACAGGACAACTGTTTTCTGTTACAACAAGACAACTGTTTTCTGTTACAACAAGACAACTGTTTTCTGTTACAACAAGACAACTGTTTTCTGTTACAACAAGACAACTGTTTTCTGTTACAACAGGACAACTGTTTTCTGTTATAACAAGATAACTGTTTTCTGTTACAACAAGACAACTGTTTTCTGTTACAACAAGACAACTGTTTTCTGTTACAACAAGACAACTGTTTTCTGTTACAACAAGACAACTGTTTTCTGTTACAACAAGACAACTGTTTTCTGTTACAACAGGACAACTGTTTTCTGTTACAAAATGTTCTGCCCTGTGCACTTCTGTAATTTGTCTTCATCTTATAAATCGTATTACTTGCTGTGTTCATACCTAACAAGGCATTTTGGTCTGGAACTTACATATTTAAAAATAAGAATTACATTTTAATACATTGGAGGTTAGGTAAATGCTTTCTGGTACATGAAGATCCAGGTCAAAGGTTATTACTGGAACTAAAACAAGGTTGTAAGACACACCCCTCCTCATTTCCTGTAAGTATGTGGACGTAAGACATAGAGGCAGGCATCAAGGGACTCATCAGGAGACATGCTCCTCCTCTGGACATTATCCTACCCTGCATCGCTGACTGAAACTCAATGCACATCTGGAGAGAGAGAGAGAGAGAGAGAGAGAGAGAGAGAGAGAGAGAGAGGGTGAGGCCTTTCCTGTTTCCATTGATGCTAATTATACACTTCTGTAAAGGATGGACTAGTCTATATCTCAGGAAGAACTACTACAGACAGACATTGAGAGATCACCACCACCACCACCACAGCATAACACCATGACAAGACACATTGCTATCACATTGCTTGAGGCGTCACTATAGACCCGGGTTCAATCCCAGGCTGTGTCACAACTGGCTGTTACTGGGAGTCCAACAGGGTGGTGCACAATTGGGTTAAGGGAGGGTTTGGCCAGGGGCTCAACTTGTCTGACAGCTGAGTGTGCTGCAATATGAATAATTCATTTAGTTTGAGCTTGAAGAGCGAATGTTCTTCTTCTAAATTAGGTTGTTTGTGAGAGTCTTTATCAGTATAATGACTCCTTCCTGTTTGTAGACAGATTCCTGGAATGATCAGTATTTTCAAAGCTTTTGAGTCTGGATCAAATGTCTCTTATACCCAGAGATGCATTCCTGTTAAACAACATGAGATCCCTGCCAGTCCCTAAGGCATGGATAACAGAACTGCTGATGGCAGAAGAGAAAACATCTCAGCTGGTCCTAAATAGCACCCTTATTTATTTAACCTTTCTTTAACTAGGCAAGCCAGTTAAAGGCCTACCTACAGGGTCAGCCCCTGGAGCAAAATAGGGTTAAGTGCCTTTTCCCTTTTGTCGGCTCAGGTATTGGACTTTTCAGTTACTTTGAATTGATTTGGGCCGGGCAGGTTTGGGGCTTGTAGTGCTGAGTTAAGAAGAAAAAACACAGTGCGTGTCTGCACACCTTTTAGCCTACTATGTTTCAAAGATTAGATAGAATCCTACTCACCGGCCCAACCCATATAAACAGACAGAGAGAGAGAACAGACAGAAACAGAGAGAGAAAAGAACAGACAGAAACTGAAGAAGTGTAGGATATTAATAAGGAGTCTGAAAGATCTGATTTGTAATTAGTATGCAGGAGTTGGAAGAGGAGCGGAGCGAGAGAGAGAGAGAGAGAGAGAGAGAGAGAGAGAGAGAGAGAGAGAGAGAGAGAGAGCGAAAGAGAGAGAGCGAGAGAGAGAGCGAGAGAGAGCGAGAGAGAGAGAGAGAGAGAGAGAGAGAGAGAGAGAGAGAGTGTGTACATCGCTAGGCAACCCCGTGCTAGACAGAGAATGTGCACAGTGGTCTAGTCGGCATGTGGACTGTAATTGTTTGGGTGGCTCTTTGTAATCACACTAACTGTTTTAATTGCTCACAAACATTCAAAACTCAATTTTAGGGAATTGGTGGTCCAAAGCATATGTTTTAACTGAATTAAAAGTTTAAAAGATTGACACGTATTCTGTGTGCAAAACACAGAGCAGCAGACTAGTGATTATGGTTGAGTCCCAAATAGCACCCTTAGGGACACAACCTATGACATTGAGCCCCATCCAGAAAATATAGAGACTAAAGCCTGATGGGTTTAACAGCCCTAATAAATGAGTCTTCAAGAAGTAAGTAAGTTGTAAAAGCTTTGTCTTCTACAGTAAACTGCTGTCATAAACTATGTACATTGGTGGTATTCACACCAGACCCAGAAAACAAGGGTTCACTTCCAAAGAGAGGGAATGCACACACAGAGGGAATGAACACACCGAGGGAATGCACACACAGAGGGAATGCACACACAGAGGGAATGAACACACCGAGGGAATGAACACACCGAGGGAATGAACACACCGAGGGAATGAACACACCGAGGGAATGCACACACCAAGGGAATGAACACACCGAGGGAATGCACACACCAAGGGAATGAACACACCGAGGGAATGAACACACCGAGGGAATGAACACACCGAGGGAATGCACACACCGAGGGAATGCACACACCGAGGGAATGCACACACCAAGGGAATGAACACACCGAGGGAATGAACACACCGAGGGAATGAACACACTAAGGGAATGAACACACCGAGGGAATGAACACACCGAGGGAATGAACACACCGAGGGAATGAACACACTGCACCGAATGTCTCTCTGCTGGTCATCTGCAGTTTGTTCACCTCAGTGGGTTTTAGGGACCACTCGCTCGCTAATTGGCGTCTGACTGACAACATTTTTGCACGATTGTACATGTTGAATCGGTTTGCACTCGGTTTGCCAATAATGGCTGGCACTCTGTTGTACACTCAGCCGGCAAACGCTACCAGTGTGTCCATGGCTTTAGATACACTAGTCTCTAACTCTGCAGTCTTCCCTTCCATACCCTTCAGACAGTACACTAGTCTCTAACTCTGCAGTCTTCCCTGCCATACCCTTCAGACAGTACACTAGTCTCTAACTCTGCAGTCTTCCCTGCCATACCTTTTAGCTTGTGAACATAATTTCTAGGTGAACATGTAGACCAAAATGTAATTTTAGTATACGTTTTTAGAGGCAAATACTACCAGATAAAACCCTCTCTTTCAAACCTCTGGGTGGAAAATTGTTGATAACACAAGATAGACACATGCTATGCTCCGTATTGATGTGCAGTTACAAGAGCAGTCAAAGTGGCTGGCCACAGGGGTCAACCATTCCCATGACACACTGCTCTACACCCTGTCAATCAGAAAGCAGTGCTCTAAACCCTGTCATTCAGACAGCAGGGCTAAAAAACCCTGTCAATGTCAATCAGACAGCAGGGCTCTAAACCCTGTCATTCAGACAGCAGGGCTCTAAACCCTGTCATTCAGACAGCAGGTCTCTAAACCCTGTCATTCAGACAGCAGGTCTCTAAACCCTGTCATTCAGACAGCAGGGCTCTAAACCCTGTCATTCAGACAGCAGGGCTCTAAACCCTGTCAATCAGACAGCAGGGCTCTAAACCATGTCAATGTCAATTAGACAGCAGGGCTCTAAACCCTGTCATTCAGACAGCAGGGCTCTAACCTCTGTCAATCAGACAGCAGGGATCTAACCCCTGTCAATCAGACAGCAGGGATCTAACCCCTGTCATTCAGACAGCAGGGCTCTAAACCCTGTCAATCAGACAGCAGTGCTCTAAACCCTGTCATTCAGACAGCAGGGCTCTAAACCCTGGCATTCAGACAGCAGGGCTCTAAACCCTGTCATTCAGACAGCAGGGCTCTAAACCCTGTCATTCAGACAGCAGGGCTCTAAACTCTGTCATTCAGACAGCAGGGCTCTAAACCCTGTCAATGTCAATCAGACAGCAGTGCTCTAAACCCTGTCATTCAGACAGCAGGGCTCTTAACCCTGTCAATCAGACAGCAGTGCATCCTGTCATTCAGACAGCAGGGCTCTAAACCCTGTCATTCAGACAGCAGGGCTTTAAACCCTGTCATTCAGAAAGCAGGGCTCTACACCCTGCCAATCAGACAGCAGTTATCTAAACCCTGTCAATCAGACAGCAGTGCTCTAAACCCTGTCATTCAGACAGCAGGGCTCTTAACCCTGTCAATCAGACAGCAGTGCATCCTGTCATTCAGACAGCAGGGCTCTAAACCCTGTCATTCAGACAGCAGGGCTCTAAACCCTATCATTCAGACAGCAGGGCTCTAAACCCTGTCATTCAAACAGCAGGGCTCCACACCCTGCCAATCAGACAGTAGTTCTCTAAACCCTGTCAATCAGACAGCAGTGCATCCTGTCATTCAGACAGCAGGGCTCTAAACCCTGTCATTCAGACAGCAGGGCTCTAAACCCTGGCATTCAGACAGCAGGGCTCTAAACCCTGTCATTCAGACAGCAGGGCTCTAACCCCTGTCATTCAGACAGCAGGGCTCTAAACCCTGTCTATCAGACCGCAGGGCTCTAAACCCTGTCAGCCAGAAAGCAGGGCTCTAAACCCTGCCAATCAGACAGCTGTGCTCTCAACTCTGTCATTCAGACAGCAGGGCTCTAAACCCTGTCAATCAGACAGCAGGGCTCTAAACCCTGTCATTCAGACAGCAGGGCTCTACACCCTGCCAATCAGACAGCAGTTCTCTAAACCCTGTCAATCAGACAGCAGTGCATCCTGTCATTCAGACAGCAGGGCTCTAAACCCTGTCATTCAGACAGCAGGGCTCTAAACCCTGTCATTCAGACAGCAGGGCTCTAAACCCTGTCATTCAGACAGCAGGGCTCTAACCCCTGTCATTCAGACAGCAGGGCTCTAAACCCTGTCAATCAGACAGCAGGGCTCTAAACCCTGTCAGTCAGAAAGCAGGGCTCTAAACCCTGCCAATCAGACAGCAGTGCTCTCAACTCTGTCATTCAGACAGCAGGGCTCTAAACCCTGTCAATCAGACAGCAGGGCTCTAAACCCTGTCATTCAGACAGCAGTGCATCCTGTCATGAGGTGGAAATGACCTCAGTGATGGCAGGGCAAACAGCCAATCATGACAACTGATTATATTAGTTAAAGGCACAATACACTTCAAAATCTTTTGTATAAAGTTTTTTCAGATTTTACTAATAACAATAATCTGAAATAAACAGTTACCATATTATCTCTTCATTATCAACAACTATTGTATCACATAAAGAAATTGTTAATTATTCAGTTGAGGACGAGTGATGAGGACAACAGTGGATTTGGGTCAGAGGGAATCTGCTCTGGGGTTGCATCCCAAATGGCACCCTATTCTTTATATAGTGCACTACTTTTGACCAGACCAGGCCCGATAGGGAATATGGTGCAATTTGAGACACTGGGAATCACCCAGCAGGAGACCAGTAGAAATACAACTGATCCACAACATCGACATGTTCTATCTTTCTTTCAGTCTTCTTCCCCATCCATCGCAGAGACACAAAATATCTTCCTCATGTGCTGGGAACTGGAGCGCAAATGGCACCCTTTTCCAATGGGCTGTGGTCAAAAGTAGTGAATAGGGAGCCATTTGGGACTGACTTTAGAATTAGTGAAGCATTTTCCCCCAGATTGGACTCAGGAGCTTGGGGAAACAGGGGATGGGGAGTGTGGGGTGGCCAGGCCAGGGGTAGGGTAGTAGGGTAGTAGAATGGGGCAATTGTCAAGAAAGCCCTCATGTCGAATCTGCTTTAATGTCTTCCTGCAGGGATAGAGTGAATTTCTACAGTAGCATTTAAACCCCATAGCCAATTTTTGTTTGCACAAGAGTGCAGATGGACATTTCTTAGCAGATTACTATCTAATTATTTGGAGCAAATTCTTACTTTCTTTTGTGAAATGCACTTTAAATGAATTGTAATTTGACTAGTTTGTGCACTAATTTACAACATAAATGTATCATTTATAATTGTCAGGTATAAGGCATTTTCCCCAAAAAATTAATTACCCGACTCCGACCGTACCATCCAGTGGTCTGTAATGTGTTCCATCCATGTCAGTCATTCTCTCTCTCTCTCTCTCTCTGTCTCTCTCTCTCTTTCTCTCTCTCTTTCTCTTGACAATATCAATATTCACGAGAAAGATTCATCCTCTCTTTCCCAGTGCCTCTAGATTCATCCTCTCTTTCCCAGTGCCTCTAGATTCATCCTCTCTTTCCCAGTGCCTCTAGATTCATCCTCTCTTTCCCAGTGCCTCTATAATAGCAGACAAGCTCCCACTGATCCATTGTGTCGCAAAGCCTTTCTCATGCATGTCTTGAATGAAAGCCAGAGGCTAAGGATAATCACGTTTAGAAAGGCTTAGCGTCTCTAAACGAAGCTGTACGGTGTTTCTGCCTCTTGTCTCAAACACTATTATTGTTTTACTGGGGAGACAACATTGGGAGCCTCAAATTAGATGTTTGGGAACGTGTACGTAGCCCGTGGATAGGCTATATAAGACCATGTAATGCAGAACTAAACGTGTAGAGCAATGCAAAACTATATTGCCCATATAGCAGCCAAAAAACGTGTTTGGGGTGATTTAAATCCGTGTTGTTTAAATGGAAAGTTTGACAACTGCACTTGTAACACAACTTCAAAATGAACGTTTTTAGATAAATAACATCTACCTGTTGGAATGTCAAGCGCAACGACGCAGCGATTACCGTTTTGGTTTACTTCTCACACAGGTGCCCAGTTCTATCTGCGACGTTTCCTGTCCCTCCCGCCACACACCTGATGTCACCAATTGTCCGTCTTCACTGACGGTTGTCCAACTCTTGCTCGATGTAATGAATTGAACACGTTTCAAACTAAATCGTAGTTACGAGAAGTTGTGACTTCGCTGTAAAGAAGGGACGTTGCAAAATTGGAGGTGCATTATTCTCAGCCTCCAGTGTAGGATTCTTAAAACGGAAATGGCCAGTTGTCAGTGTTGGAGGAGGTTCACTCAGCAGAACAAAGTGGATATTTGCATTTAGCCGAACCTCCCCTCGCCTTTCATAGCTGCCATTGTTTGTCACAGCCCGGGTTCTTATTTGGCTCCCGCACAAATCCTTGACGGTCAGAGCTCAAAGAGCGCAGCGCACCCGGGAGTTGCGCTACTCGGTAATTACAACGTAGTATATGTCGTGGTATGAAACACAACATCAGCCTACTATAGAGACATACCGTTCATCTATGCGCTAATCTAATATCTGAATCATATAAGAATACAGAGAGACAATAGGCCAACAACAAAGAGGGAATTCCAAATGGGTTTGAAATATTGACAAGGGAAATATAGGCGGCAGTCCTTGTCTTCAGTAAAACAAGCTTATATTTTAGGTTGTGGTGTAAAACAGCTCATGAGACATTTATACGTTTTATGAGGCATTTATAAGTTTTATTTTGAAGAACCAATGGCTATATATATTTAATTTCTGTAAAGAATCCCAGATTGCTCATATCAATCCCATCTAAAGAAAATGGCGTCGCTAGTTTTGCTGCCTGCCATTGGATGCATCGGATACATGGATCGGATTATACATTCAATTTGTAACACGTTTTTCATTGACAGACAATCACATAGAAGACAGTCCTCCTGGCAGCAACAGGTGTCCTCTAGTGGCCTTCTCCATCCCTGAACATTGTATTCTGCTATTTCTAACCACACTGTGGCAGTATAGCACCATACTTTGACACAGGGTACAAACAACCATTAACCCTTCTTGGACAAAACAGGGCTAGGAAACGTAAGAATATGAATATATGTTTATTAAAATACATAAACAACAAAGACATATTTGCGTTATTATAATTCATGATGAAATAACATGCACATAAATACAGTATAATTATACAGTAAAATATATATATATATATAATGCTTATATAAGGAGATATTTTTTGCATTAAACTGTCAGTGGTGATTTGATATTGGTCCTCTGGTTCTGGAAGCCCCTGAATCCAACAGCAGGGTTCCGGTTCCAATGAGGAAGTAATAAAAGTAGCCTTTAGAGAACAGCTAAGGAGCAGCACCTAACACCTGAGATACAACGTTGGGAAGGGAAGCTCTCACACACACAGATACACAACCCACTCTGACAGACAGGTAGTGTCCCAAATGTCACCCTATTGCTTAAATAGTGCACTACTTTAAACTAGAGCCCTATGGGCCCTGGTCAAATGTAGTGCACTATAAAGGAAATAGGGTGCCATTTGGGACGAATGAGACAGTACTTAGCTTCTGGGAACAAGCAAATCTATGGGACAACACCAAGGAGGAAATTATGTGACGACCTCTGACCTTTGTCCACATCGAGCTGTACTGTATCTGGTATCCCTTTGTGAACATCCATGTGCAGAGCAGTAGCTTAGTCCAGCAGGACTTTTAAAATCATTTGATTCAGATTCAGAACTGTGCCATAGAAAACATCTTACAAAACTGCACCACCATGTCTTCAGCAACCCTCTACAATCCAATACCCACAGCAGTCAGGTCAGCCACACTCTCAGTTTCCATCAGTGTGTCTGATCCCAGGACATCTCAGGGAAACTGTCTGGCTCTGGCAGCCTGCCTGGCACAAAATGGCCTGTCTGAATGGCACTGGGTTATATAGTGCACTATATTTGGCCAAGGTCTACAGGGTTAGCATTAGGGCTAACCAATAGGGCTCTGGTCAAAAGTAGTGCACTATATAGGGAATAGGGTGCCATCTCAGACTGGGCAGCCTCAGGACAGAAGTGGAGACATGGAGGTTGAGTCAGTCTTTCGACAGACAGGTGTGGTCAGTCGGTCCTTTAACGGTCTCTCAGTCTCTGACTGTTACTGTGACTGACCGAGACTGCGGTCCTACTGGGTCATGTCTGGTGGTGATGGTGGTGGTGGTGATGGTGGTGGTGGTGGTGGTGATGGAGGGGGTGTCTGGTCATGTCTGGTGGTGATGGTAGTGATGGTGATGGTGGTGTTCGTGGTGGTGGTGGTGCTCGTGACGCTGCACCAGAGGCAACAAAAAGGACCCAGGGCTGCCAGGCGGGCCAGACCCCTGCTCCCTCTCCTTCTCCTTCTCCCTCTCCCTCTCAAGGGCAGGGGGCGGCTGGGGAGTCTGCTGCTGCTGATGCTGGGGATGGCAGTGAGGAGACAGGGGCGTTTTGGACGGGGACAGGCCCTGACCTTCCCTGGCTTTGGCCCGGAGACGTTTGCTGTGGCTGTGCTGCAGAGGGTGGTGGTGGTGGCTGGAGGAGGGCGGGGGCTGGTGGGGGAGGTGGTACACATCCTGACCTCCGTGACCCCCAGATGAGGAAGTCCCTGTATGCAGCATGGTCTGGAGAGGAGGAGGGTGAGGAGGGTAGTACCCCCCGCCGTGGCATTTACTGGACTTGCCCCTTTCAATTCCCCCATTGGTCCCTCCGCCGCCGGCTCCTTTAGATGTTCCTCTTGGGGACTTGAGGAAGTGTGACGTGCCCCGACCCCGGGCTTCTACAGGGGTGTAGTTCTCACCGATGACCTGCGAGCGGCGCTGCTGGTGGGCCTCGGGCTCCTGGGAACGAGAGCGGTTCTGGGACTGGGAGGTCCGCACATGGGTCTCCTGGGGGGGCGGGGGAGGGGTGGATCCTGGAGGAGGGAGAGAGAAAGAGAGACACACATACACACATATGGGTAGAGGTACGGTTAGTTCAGAGTTCAAAGGGCATAGTTAAAGGTTTGGGAAACATTGTGATATATAATAAATCCAGTGCCTTCAGAAAGTGTTCACA
The DNA here is from genome assembly GCA_023634145.1 of Thymallus thymallus. NCBI lineage: Eukaryota > Metazoa > Chordata > Actinopteri > Salmoniformes > Salmonidae > Thymallus > Thymallus thymallus. Next base: position 7,000,256 of record CM042416.1, on the reverse strand, counting down.
CAACTTTACTTTTTCCACATTTTGATGTGTTACAGCCTGAATTTAAAATGGATTATATTGAAAACATGCATCCTGTTTTCAAAAAGGCCAAAACAATGTGGCAACGAAATTAACCTTTTGTCCTGAATACAAAGTGTTATGTTTGGGGTAAATCCAATACAACACATTACTGAGTACCACTCTCCATATTATCAAGCATAGTGGTGGCTGCATCATGTTATGGGTATGCTTGGAATCGTTAAGGACTGGGGAGTTTTTCAGGATAAAAAAGAAACAGAATGGAGTTAAATCCTAGAGGAAAACCTGCTTCAGTCTGCTTTCCACCAGACACTGGGAGATTAATTCAGGTTTCAGCAGGACAATAACCTAAAACACAAGGCCAAATCTACACTGGAGTTGGTCACCAAGAAGACAGTGAATGTTCCTTAGTGGCAGAGTTACAGTTTTGACTTAAATCTGCTTGAAAATCTATGGCAAGACCTGAAAATGGTTGTCTAACAATAATCAACAACCAATTTGACAGAGCTTGAAGAAGTTTGAAACGAATAATGGGCAAATGTGGTACAATCCAGGTGTGGAAAGCTCTTAAGATTTATCTAGAAAGACTCACTGCTGTAATCGCTGCCAAAAGTGATTCTAACATGTATTGACTTGGGGTTGAATTCTTATCTAATCAAGATATATTCGTTAAAAAAAAAAATTGTTCTTCCACTTTGATATTACAGAGTATTTTCTGTAGATCGTCAACAAAAAAAGGTCAATTAAATCAATTTTAATCCCACACAACAAAATGTGGAAAATGTCAAGTGGTGTAAATCCTCACTGTGGGCCAGATGTACTAACACTTTTGCGCCCACTTCAGGCGTATTTGTTTCGCAAAGTGCGCATAAAACCATGGCGAGGTATGTACGAACGGGACGCACCGAGATGAAAGCGCAGACTGCCTGTCGCAGGAACTGAAAATGGCAAAATGCGCTTTTCGTGTCATGCATATGCATTCATGGGATGGTCAAGGGGAAAGTGGGAGTGTCACATAAAGAGATGGGAGGGGAAGCGTAAACTGCGCCGTAATTATGTATTCCGCGTTATGTACAGAAAAAGCCGGTGAAAGCGCGCCTCTATTTTGCGCTGAAAATTCTCCGCCTCTTAAAAGCAGGTGTAACTTAGGAAGCGGGTTTCCTGGCATATGCCTCCTGGTGAAATGGCAGCAGTCATTTGGTTTAAGTGTTTTACATTTATTATCTCTGGTAGCTGTTATGTATACCGAAGGGAAATCACAGAAATTGAACACTTTAGTGCTGCAATAATCCCGGACAGTTGTTTACAATCAGCAATGGTATTGGGTGGGTGAATGTTCTATTTTTCAATAGCTAGATATAAATCAAATAAATATAAATGTGACAACAAAGTCCATTTACAATCACGACTATTTAATCTTAAATCAGACTTACATTTTCTAATGTGGACTCAGCAGTATCAATTCCTTCCATGCCTTCCACCTGTTCAGCAACCAGCGTTTGCTGCACAACCTCTTCAACAGTGGTCAATTTGCGCACTTCTGGGGGACCTGAACCAGTTTTCCTGGCCTGTGCCCTGTTAAACTTTTTCTTTGGTACGGCGTTTGAGGTCCTGCCACCTCTTTTTTACCTCTTCCACCTGTCTGCGGGTCGAGGATATTGCATTGATTTATTTTGTGATTTCGGTCCAGATGGCATTCTTTTGTGTGGGTGTGGAATTCCGGGCTTGTATGATGTTTAAATTTGCTGTTACCTCATGAACAAGCAGATCAACCTCGTTATCGCTAAATTTTTGTTTTGGCTGTTTTGCCTGACTTGGTGGCTGATCCATGATGGAAAGAGAGGAGGAGGCCCATTCAATTTTGCGTTTAAATACGCGCAATTTAGGGTATAGTCGGTGGGGACAGGCGCTGATTACCTGATGAACTGCAGGTTTGGTACATAACATGCACACTGAGGTTTCACATCAAGCGCTTTCTGCGTCTTGGCCATGGCCCTATGTACGTACATCTGGCCCAGAATGCTGTTTAATAGACAAGTTCACAACAAAGCCACTTCATTCTCTGGAGATTTAATTTGCTATATGGCTACAACACATTGTAATTGTTTGTTCAGGTGAGAGATAAGCTGAGTGGTACCAACCTTCAAACCTGGAGGTGTAGTTCTCTATGCCGGCTAGGTCCAGATAGTGATTCCTCCTCTCAGTGTTCTCATCCACACAGTAATGCTGTCCCTCTGGGTGGGCTGGCTCACTGCTCTGACCTAGGTGGGCTGGCCTGATGTAGGACAGACGTCTGTTAGGGTGTGTGTGGTAGTGGCGTATGTGTGCATGTGTGTGTGTGTGTGCGTGCGTGCGTGTGTGCTGACCTGATGTGAGAAGAAAGCCGTCTGTCTGCAGATCGGCCTTCATCCTGGTGAAGACGAACTGACTCCCGGTCTGACGAGAGACAACAACATATACATGTAAACGTAAACTACATAAACAACTACAACATAAACAAAAACAGCTCTGTACAACAACTACCTACATCCCATAGAGAGATACAGAATACAGCCATGATATAGAGTTCCCATAGATGTTCACATCTCTCTCTCTCTCTCTCTCTCGGTGCATGCTGGGAGTGTTGGGGTACGTGTGAGGGTGTTCACGAGGAGAGGCTATATTTCTTCTATATACACTTTATTTATTTATTATTTTCTTCCGTTTTCAAAGTTTATGAATGTTTGTTTGTTTGTTTGTTTATCATCTAAAAAATAACATTTGATTTGTTTTGTGAGTGTTTGTGAGTTTTTGAGGCGGCATCGGGATGGCGTCTATCCCTGCGGGGACAGCGTCACAGGTGTCGCTCCGCCATGGAATCAGGTGTGTACCGGCTCAGGGCGTCACTGTTGAAGATGTGTTGCTGGCAATTGGGGAAAAAGTTGGGTATGAAAACATTACTACAGCATCCAGGATGAATAAAGCAGTGGTGTTTTTTGTCGAAAAGGAAGACATATTAAATCAATTGATAAGCGACGGAATTGTGGTGAGTGGTGATTTTCTTATTATCTCACCGCTTATTGCTCCGACAACTAGAGTTACGATATCCAATGTGCTGCCTTTTATTCGAAATGACGAAATTGAGAAAGCTTTGACGCGATATGGAAAAATGGCTAGTAAGATTAAGATGATCCCACTAGGGTGTAAAAACGCTGCTCTAAAACACGTTATGGCTTTCAGACGGCAGGTGTTTATGTTCTTAAATGAACCGGAGTTGGATATTTCGTTCAGAGTCATGCATGAAGGGAAAGCGTATTTTATTTACGCGAACACCGGTAGTATGAAATGTTTTGAGTGTGGCGATATCGGCCACAAAAGGCACACATGTCCACACAAGGCCCAGGTTAGTGAAGTGGAAGTTAGGCCTAGTACTTCTGCTGCTGGTGAGAGTAGTAAATCAGCTTCTGAGAATGTGCAGCCTCAAGCTGGATCACAGAAGAACATTGACAGTGATGGATTGATTGAAAGTCAGACTGAGAACAATCATGAAATGGTTGATTCTGATAGAAATCATGATGTTTCTGAACTGGAGGACGCTAGTGTAACCGATTATGATGCAGCTACGGTTAGTGTTGAAAAGGTTTCTAATGAAAATTCTGAAATGTCCAATTCTGGTGAAATGAGTACTGATGCTGATTTGGGGATGAGAGATGATGATGCTTTCTCTGATGTATCTGACATTGGATCACAGTATGGTAGTGTGGACGATGTGTATACATTGCAAGATATAAATAACTTCCTGGATGTGACCTTTGGTAGAACTATTGAAGTTAAAGAATCTTTTCCTGATGAAAATAAATTCATTCATACAGTGAAATTGTTGAATAGAAATGTTAGCTATGAGGCTTTAAGTAAACAAAAAAGGTTCAGGTTGAAGAAGATGATAACAAAGCTAAGAAGGGATAAAGTGAATGCTTCACAAAACAAGTCAAATGTTTAAGTCACACGGGGTGAATATTTCTCTTGGCTTTTTTGTTATTTTTCTATCCTCTTTATATTTTCTTTCTTCTATGGAGCTGTTGAGGGTGGGCTCTTTAAATATGAATGGGGGTAGAGATAGTAATAAATTAGCAATGGTATCAGAGTTATTTAGTATAACAAAATGTAGCTTTCTTACAAGAAACTCACACGAGTGTAGAAAATGAACTTGAATGGAGTAGATGGTGGAAAGGAACAAGTGTTTTGAGCCATGGGACAAATACAAGTGCTGGCATAGCCATTTTATTTTCTAAAGGAATGCATGTTAATATTTTGGTTGTCGAAGAAATTGTAAAAGGAAGAATATTGCTGTTAAAAATGGAATATGAAGGATCTGTGTTTGTACTGATAAATGTTTATGCACCCAATAATGGACCTGAGCGTGTGAGGTATTTTTTAAAGTTAAGGAGTGCTATTCAGAAAATTGATGACAATGTTTGTACTATCATTGGAGGTGACTGGAATTGCACTATTGATTTTATTATTGATAGAAATGGAGAAGAACCCCATCATGAATCAAGTGTTGTATTGTCAAAAAATTTAAAAGAGTTTGAATTAATAGATATTTGGAGAAGAAGAAACACAGGAATCAAACAGTATACTTGGCTCAAAGCATCTAACAATAGGGTTAGTAGAGCTAGATTAGACAGATTCTATATAGGTAGAGAATGGAACAATAAAATTACGGATGTTTCTATTTTACCCGTTGGGTTTTCAGATCACCATTTGATATTATTTGCTTTGAATATGAAAAGAACTTCAAAACCAAATTATTTTTGGCATTTCAGTACTAAACTATTGCAGGATGCTTTATTTTGTGAGAATTTTACATTCTTTTGGAATAACTGGAAGTTAAAAAAGGTTTCTTTTGAAAATGTGCTTATGTGGTGGGAGGTTGGTAAAGCAAACATAAGAACCTTTTGTCAAAATTATAGTTCACATTCTACTTCTATGATGAAAGCAGCAATACAAAAACTTCAAAGGGATATACAAGCTTTGGAGAATATTCTTGTGATAAATAATGATGATGGAAAGATAAAAAATGAACATTTGAATAAAAAGAAAGAACTTGGTTCACTATTACAAGAACAAGTGAAGGGAGCATTAATAAGAACAAGAATTTGTTCTTGATTATCGGAAATTTCAATAAGCATTTTGCTACGGCTGGCCATGCTTTCCACCTGGCTACCCCTACCCCGGCCAACAGCTCTGCACCCCCGGAAGCTACTTGCCCAAGCCCCCCCCGCTTCTCCTTCACCCAAATCCAGAAGGCTGATGTTCTGAAAGAGCTGCTAAGTCTGGACCCCTACAAATCTGCTGGGCTAGATAATCTGGATCCTCTCTTTTTGAAATTATCAGCCAAAATTGTTGCAACACCTATCACTAGCCTGTTCAACCTCTCTTTCGTATCGTCTGAGATCCCTAGAGATTGGAAAGCTGCCGCGGTCATCCCCCTCTTCAAAGGAGGAGACACTCTAGACCCAAACTGTTATAGACCAATATCCATCCTGCCCTGCCTTTCTAAAGTTTTCGAAAGCCAAGTTAACAAACAGATAACTGACCACTTCGAATCCCACCGTACCTTCTCTGTTATGCAATCTGGTTTCCGAGCTGGTCATGGGTGCACCTCAGCTACGCTCAAGGTACTGAACGATATCATAACCGCCATCGATAAAAGACAGTACTGTGCAGCCGTTTTCATCGACCTGGCCAAGGCTTTCGACTCTGTCAATCACCGCATTCTTATTGGCAGACTCAACAGCCTTGGTTTCTCAAGTGACTGCCTTGCCTGGTTCTCTAACTACTTTGCAGACAGAGTTCAGTGTGTCAAATCGGAGGGACTATTGTCCGATCCTCTGGCAGTCTCCATGGGGGTGCCACAGGGTTCAATTCTTGGGCCAACCCTTTTCTCTATTTACATCAACGATGTCGCTCTCGCTGCTGGTGACTCTCTGATCCATCTCTACGCAGACGACACCATTCTGTATACATCTGGCCCCTCTTTGGATACTGTGTTTACTAACCTTCAATCAAGCTTCAATGCCATACAACACTCCTTCCGTGGCCTCCAACTGCTCTTAAACGCTAGTAAAACTAAGTGCATGCTTTTCTATCGTACGCTGCCAGCACCCGCCCACCGGACTATCATCACTACTCTCGACGGGTCCGAATTAGAATACGTGGACACCTACAAATACCTAGGCATCTGGTTAGACTATAAACTCAACTTCCAGACTCACATCAACCATCTCCAATCCAAAATTAAATCCAGAATTGGCTTTCTATTCCGCAACAAAGCCTCCTTCACTCATGCTGCCAAACATGCCCTTGTAAAACTGACTATCCTACCGATCCTTGATTTTGGTGATGTCATTTACAAACTAGCCTCCAACACTCTACTTAGCAAATTGGATGTAGTCTATCACAGTGCCATCCGTTTTGTCACCAAAGCCCCATACACTACCCACCACTGCGACCTGTATGCTCTCGTTGGCTGGTCTTCATTATATATTCGTCGCCAAACCCACTGGCTCCAGGTCATCTATAAGTCTTTATTAGGTAAATCCCCGCCCTATCTCAGCTCACTGGTCACTATAGCAACACCCACCCGTAGCATGCGCTCCAGCAGGTATATCTCACTGGTCACCCCCAAAGCCAACACCTCCTTTGGCCGCCATTCCTTCCAGTTCGCTGCTGCCAATGACTGGAACGAATTGCAAAAATCATTGAAGCTAGAGGTTCCTATCTCCCTCAATAACTTTAAGCATCAGTTATCAAAGCTGCTTACCGATCACTGCACCTGTATATAGCCCTTCTGTAAATAGCCCACACTACTACCTCATCCCCATATTTATTTTTTGTTTATTTTCACTAATCTTGCACACCAGTACCTCTATTTGCACATCATAATTTGCACATCCTTCATTCCTGTGTTAATGATGATAATTCTGTAATTTTATTTCACCACTATAGTCTATTTATTGTTCTACCTCTTAACCTTACTGCATTTTTGCACTACATTTTGCACTCTGTATATAGATTTTTATATTGTGTTTTTGACTGTTTGTTTAATGTGTAACTCTGTGTTGTTATTTGTCACACTGCTTTGCTTTGTCTTGGCCAGGTCGCAGTCGCAAATGAGAACTTGTTCTCAACTGACCTACCTGGTTAAATAAAGGTGAAATAAAAATAAAATAAAAAAAGACATGGATGCCCCTTCATCATATTTTTTTAATCTTGAAAAGAAAAGTGTCCAACAAAAGCAAATGTATCATCTTCGGCGGCCTGATGGGGTCATAACCTCTGACCCTTTGGAAATAAGGAAACTGGCAGTTAATTTCTATCCAGACTTGTATGATATTGAGACTTGTGATCTTGAATGTGTTTCCGATTTGCTGAGTGATCTACCGAAGCTGTCAAACAAACAGAAAGAGTCTTTGGATGGACAGATTACTTTTCAGGAGATCACTGAGGCAATGAGACAGTTATCACATGGCCGTTCTCCAGGAATTGATGGTTTACCGGCAGAGTTTTATCAGACATTTTGGAATGTACTTGGAAGTGACTTGTATGAAGTTTTATTGGAAAGTATAAGGTATAAGATACTTCCTGTAAGTTGTCGAAGAGCAGTACTTTCTTTGCTCCCTAAAAAGGGGGATTTGTGCCTTCTAAAGAACTGGAGACCTGTCTCTTTACTGTGCATGGACTATAAAATACTTTCAACATTTTTAGCAAATAGGATGAAACATGTTTTGGAAGTTTTAGTTCACAGAGATCAAACATATTGTATTCCTAATAGGTCAATTATGGATAATCTTTTTTTGTTAAGAGATGTCATTGATCTGAATCAATTCAATAATGTTGACCTGGGTGTGCTTTTGTTAGACCAAAAGAAAGCTTTCGATAGAGTCAATCATACATATCTTTTTGAGGTTTTTAAAAATGTTGGGTTCGGGAAGAATTTTATATCATATATTCAATTGTTATATTCTGAAGTTTTTGTGATTGCGAAAGCTGGTGGAGGATTGAGTGCACCAATACCTGTATTAAAAGGGATTCGGCAAGGCTGTCCACTGTCTGGACAATTATATAGCCTTGTTATTGAGCCATTGCTGTGCAGGCTAAGAAGGGATCTCAATGGAATTAATGTCATGCATGGAATCTCAATATCAGCTTATGCTGATGATGTTACTGTTTTTATTTCAAATCAAAATGATGTTAATATTTTAACTGAAACAATGAGAAATTATGGAAAGGCATCATCAGCTAAGGTAAATTGGGGAAAAAGTGAGGGACTTATTATTGGTCAGTGGAAAAGTAGGCAAGGACCTCCAAAATTACCTGGTGGATTGTTGTGGGAAAGAGATGGGCTGAAAATGCTAGGGTTTTTTTTGGGAACTAAACAATTTCAGAATAAAAATTGGGAGGGAATGCTGGAAAAGGTGTCTGCCCGATCGCTATTACCATTGATGTCATACAGAGGAAGAGTTCTGGTTGTGAATAATCTGGCTGCCTCAACTTTATGGCATAGACTCATTGTAATGGAACCACCTGAAGATTTGATTTGCAAAATACAGAGGACATTTGTGAAGTTTTGGATTAGAACATTGGATTAGAGCAGCAGCACTCTACCTTCCCGTTTACGAGGGAGGTCAAGGTCTGGTGGATGTGCGGAGTAAGATATGTGCTTTTAGAATACAAGCAGCACAGAGATTCCTGTATTATAAGGACTTAACTTGGACTGAGACTGCAAAAACAATTCTACAAAAAGCAGGTGGTCTTAAATTAGACCGACATCTGTTTTTAATGGAACTGGATAAAGTGAACTTGTCTGAGGTTACACCTTTTTACCGGTCAATGCTGCACTCTTGGAGAACTGTTTTTAAAGTGGAAAGAGATATTGATGAATCTGGGAGTTGGATACGAGAGGAATGTTTGTTTTTCAACCCAATGATTCAGACAAGACTTTTGTCATCTGTAAGCGTGCGTGCGTGTTTAAAAAGACATGGAATTGTGAAGTTGGGGCAACTTTTAAATAATGACCGATGGGAATCTGTGGAAATCTTGAAAGAAGTGACAGGATTAAAGTCCTCGCGCTTGACCGAAAAGCTGGTGGAGGAAATTGTCAATGCATTACCAAGTGGCTATAGGAAAAACATTGGACAAGGTATTCCGTCAGACATAAGCAATGAGCTGGACTTTCCAAAAATAAGAGTTGCTGCAGTTGTCGGCGAAAGACAAGAAGATGAATCCGCAGGTTCAATTTTATCTTTTAAAACTCCACAGCTGGACTTGTTTGAAACGACATCAAAGAAAGCCATATATAACATTGCAGTTAAAGTTTTGCATCAAGTTTCACTCAGAGGACAAAAGATATCAAGGTGGCCAGTTTTGTTGAAGCCAGAATTTCTTGTAAGAGATAGATGGAGAACTCTGTATAAACCTCCAGTCGAGAAAAGAACAGCGGATCTTCAATGGAGAATTATTCATGGTGCAATAGCCACAGACAAACATGTGGCACACCTGAACCCAGCAGTAGGGGTGTGGTGTAGCTTTTGTGGGGAGGAAGAGAATTTAGAACATTTGTTTTTAAAATGCAAAAGATTGGAAGGTCTTTTTGATGATCTAAATAAATTGTTTCAAGCTTTTGGTGAAGAATTCTCAGAGGAAGTTTTTATAGGGGGTGTGAAATATAATTTTTCAAAAAGAAGGAAGATGTGTCTGTTAAATTATTTAATAGGAACTGCGAAATTGGCAATATGGAAAACCAGGAAAAATCAAGGATTAGAGCTTAAAAGTATCAATGTTGAAGTGATGTTTATGAAATTAGTAGCTGGTAGACTAAAAATAGAATTTGCATGCTATAGTCTTGTAAATAATGAGATGGGTTTCAATGATCTGTGGTGTGTTAATGATGTTTTGTGTGTTGTTTCTGGTAGACATCTGGTTTTGGAAATGTAATTTTTTTTCTTTTTAAACTTTATTAATTTTAAAATATATATCATGCGAATTGTTGAAGATTATTAAGTGTTGTTTTAAATAACGTTTTGTAAACCTCTCTCTCTCTCTCTATGTCTCTCTCTATGTCTCTCTCTATGTCTCTCTCTCTCTCTATGTCTCTCTCTATGTCTCTTACCTGGTCCAGGGGTGATGTGGTCTCTTACCTGGTCCATGGGTGATGTTGTCTCTTACCTGGTCCAGGGGTGATGTGGTCTCTTACCTGGTCCAGGTGTGATGTGGTCTCTGCAAGCGCTGGGATCTGGTGTGACGGTCAGTTTGACCCGTAGGGTCTTCCTCTTAGTGTGGCAGGATGAGTGATTGACTGAGGCGTCCACCACATCATAGATGGTGTGCATCAGACTGGACATGTCCTGGGGAGGAGGAGGAGGAGGAGGAGGAGTGGACAAACACAGCTTATTATTACACGTTATAACACATTATAACCTTCTCAGTAAGGACAAAGATAAAGGCTCCACTGTTCCTTATATAGTGCACTATGTTTGACCAGGGCCTATAGGGCTCTAGTCAAACGTAGTGCACAATGTAGGGAGGAGGGTGCTATTTGGGATGCAGACATAGACATATGGGCCCTGGTCAGCAGCATACCACCCTGCATCCCACTGCTGGATTGCCTCAGAAGCTAAGCAGGGTTGGTCCTGGATGGGAGACCAGATGTTGCTGGAAGTGGTGTTGGAGGGCCAGTAGGAGGCACTATTTCCTCTGGTCTAAATAAATATCCCAATGCCCCAGGGCAGTGATTGGGGACATTGCCCTGTGGAGGGTGCAGTCTTTCAGATGGGACGTTAAACGGGTGTCTTGAATCTCTGTGGTCACTAACGATCCCATGGCACTTATCGTAAGAGTAGGGGTGTTAACCCTGGTCTCCTGGCTAAATTCCAGATCTGGCCCTCATACCATCATGGCCTCCAAATCATCCCCAGCTTCTGATTGGCTCATTCACCCCCGTAACTATTCCCCAGGTTGTTGCTGTAAAGGAGAATGTGTTCTCAGTCAACTTACCTGGTAAAATAAGGGATAAATAAATAAAAATAAGCCTTACCTCTTTAGTAACTTTGCCACTGTTGTCAAAGTCGTAGAGGGTGAAGATCCATTCCTGACGGTTATCTTCCTCCACTGATACATCACACTCTAGGTCCTGTCGGCATGGTGACACAAGAAACACTCCTTATTAATAAGAAAGCCTGCCTCCTGTCCAGGGGTGTATGTGTGCATCACTCTGCCTCACGCTACAGGGCCATTCTGGCTGGGACAAGGCTTATTTGTCCAAGGCTTGCTTACTTAATAACAAAGATACAACCCTATGGGCCGTGGTCAAAATGAGTGCACTATATAGGGAATAGGGTGCCATTTGGGACGCATCCTGGTCATCCCCTTTGTATAGAAAGACAGTGACTTTAACAACCAGCAGAGGGCAGCAGAGTCAACCCTTTCCTTTCCTACTGCAGCATTTCTTCTCTCCACACAGTATCACTCACTCTCCCCTGCTGGCTGCTTTTCCACAGTCACTCACTCACCCCTACTGGCTGCTTTTCCACAGTCACTCACTTTCCGCTGCCGGCTGCTTTCCCACAGTCACTCACTCTCCCCTGCTGGCTGCTTTCGCACAGTCACTCACTCTCCCCTACTAGCTGCTTTTCCACAGTCACTCACTCTCCCCTACTAGCTGCTTTTCCACAGTCACTCACTCTCCCCTACTAGCTGCTTTTCCACAGTCACTCACTCTCCCCTGCTGGCTAATTTTCCACAGTCACTCACTCTCCCCTACTAGCTGCTTTTCCACAGTCACTCACTCTCCCCTGCTGGCAAATTTTCCACAGTCACTCACTTACCCCTACTGGCTGCTTTTCCACAGTCACTCACACTACCCTACTGGCTGCTTTTCCACAGTCACTCACTCTCCTCTGCTGGCTGCTTTTCAAAGCAGGAATATAAACCAGTAAAAGAATCACATTCAGCCAAAGCCCTTTTCCTGCCACAACATGCAGTTGGAGAAGAGAGGTTTAGGGCAAAGGGGGAGGTGCAGTTGAGAGGGAAGAAGAAAGGGGGAGGTGGGGGAGAGAGGGAAGGGGAAAGGGGGAGGTGGGGGAGAGAGGGAAGGGGAAAGGGGGAGGTGGGGGAGAGAGGGAAGGGGAAACGGGGGAGGTGGGGGAGAGAGGGAAGGGGAAAGGGGGAGGTGGGGGAGAGAGGGAAGGGGGAGGTGGAGGAGAGAGGGAAGGGGAAAGGGGGAGGTGGGGGAGAGAGGGAAGGGGAAAGGGGGAGATGGAATGCCCCACCACCACAATATAACCTCATGGCTTTCTTCCCGTTCCAGGAAAAAGACTCAGTTACAGCTTTCTGGAAGTAACTTTGATTCAGAGGTATCTGGTAACATGACTGTAATTGGAAAAACAAACGTTCAGAGCGGCAGGCAGGCAGAGAGGCTGTGCTGCAGGCATAGAGGGGGAGCTAGCTGACAGAAAGAGAGAGAGAGAGAGAGAGAGAGAGAGAGAGAGAGATAAGGACTGTGAGGCATTGTGTTTAGAGGAGGGAGGAGACCCCTGGGAGAAGAACAGTTCATTATGGCTCAGTAATATCTCCCTTCATATTACTTCAGTCAGAGGTTCTGAGTGTTTCTTATAAACATGTTAGCATGTAATGTACACTACATTCAAAATATAAGATCTAGAGGAAGATGTAACAAAGACTAGTGTTTAACTTACATCCAGGCTGATGCGTTTCTTCCCAGAGGCTTTGCCTGCGTCCCCTCCTCTCAGCAGCTGCCTTTCTGGCTCTGGGTCTGAGTGGGGGTACTGCAGGTAACTGTCACAGCCCTCAGCAGCCTTCTCTGGAGGCAGCACCACTGGAACAACACAACAACACATTTTAAACATCTTTATCTTGGTCTTTATTCAGACCCCATTAGCTGACGCCATGACGACAGCTAGTCTTCCTGGGGTTCTAAACACAACAGAGACATAACAGACATGAGACTGTACAACTATTTATGACTTCTACTTGGAATAGGAAATACGTTAGGAAATACGTTAGGAAATACGTTAGGAAATAGGTTTTTCATCATGGACTCTTATAGAATTTGGACTCAAGATTGTTATTCTACTGTACAGTACATACAAGTAATGTATTCATTTTGCAGTATCATTGATTGTGCCGCATGTAACTAACACATTCAAAGTGATGGCAGATCAGTGTCCGTATTAGACTTTTAGATCATAATGAATAATAATATATCGACGATCCTAGATCAGCACTCCTACTCTCAGATGTGGATACGGGCCCAGATCTGTGCTCTGTAGATGAAAGCATTTATTCAAATCCTACCAGTCTGAAACATTGAAACATTTTTTTCTACTCACCCTCTAGGGGGCAGTGATGGTCTAAGAATTGTCTCTCTTTCAGCTCACTATGTGGAAATTCCTAGGAGGGGAAGAGTGGCAGGACAGAGGGGTAGAGAGAGAGAGAGGGAGCAGAGAGAGAGAGAGAAGGAGCAGAGAGAGAGAGAGAGAGAGGGAGCAGAGAGAGAGAGAAGGATCACAGAGAGAGAGAGAGGGAGGAGAGAGGGGTAGATAGAGAGAGAAAGGGAGGAGAGCGGGATACAGAGAGAGAGGGAGCAGAGAGAGAGAGAGGGAGGAGAGTGGTAGAGAGAGAGGGAGCAGAGAGAGTGACAGAGGGAGGAGAGAGGGTTATTTGGCATGAGGGCCTGCTATACAAATTGTTGGAAAGTGGTGTTGGGAAGGAAACATAGGACATTATAAATCCATGTACACAAACAAGTGTGTGGTTAAAATTGACTAAAAACACATTTCTTTCCACAGGGCCGGGGGGTGAGACAGGGTTGCAGCTTAAGCCCCACCCTCTTCAACATATATATCAACGAGTTGGCGAGGGCATTAGAACAGTCTGCAGCACCCAGCCTCACCCTACTAGAATCTGAAGTCAAATGTCTACTGTTTGCTGATGATCTGGTGCTTCTGTCACCAACCAAGGAGGGCCTACAGCAGCACCTAGATCTTCTGCACAGATTCTGTCAGACCCGGCCCTGACTGTAAATCTCAGTAAGACTAAAATAATGGGGTTCCAAAAAAAGGACCACGAATACAAATTCCATCTAGACACCGTTGCCCTAGAGCACACAAAAAAAACGATAGATACCTCGGCCTAAACTTTATGGTTGTGAGGTCTGGGGTTCGCTCACCAACCAATAATTCACAAAATGGGATAAACACCAAATTGAGACTCTGCATGCAGAATTCTGCCAAAATATCTTCAGTGTACAATGTAAAACACCAAATACTGCATACAGAGCAGAATTAGGCCGATATTCACTAATTATCAAAATCAAGAAAAGAGCCCGTTTAAATTCTACAACCACCTAAAAGGAAGCGATTCCCAAGCCATCACCTACAGAGATAATTAACCTGGAGAAGAGCTAGAATGCTATTTGGCCCTAAACAGATAGTACAGAGTGGCAGAATACCTGACCACTGTGACTGACACAAACTTAAGGAAATCTTTGACTGTTTACTGACTCAGTGAGCATAGCTTTGCTATTGAGAAAGGCCACCGAAGGCAGACCTGGCTCTCAAAAAAAGACAGGCGATTTGTACTCTGCCCACAAAATGAGGTGGAACTGAGCTGCACTTCCTGCCAAATATATTACCATATTAGAGAGGAAGGAGAGGGAGAGGGAGGAGAGAGGGGTAGAGAGTAGGAGAGAGAGAGAGAGGGTGAGAGAGAGAGAGGGGTAGAAAGTAGGAGAGAGAGAGAGAGGGTGAGAGAGGGAGGAGAGGGAGAGGAGGAGAGAGGGGTAGAGAGTAGGATAGAGAGAGAGGGTGAGGGAGGAGAGAGGGGTAGAAAGTAGGAGAGAGAGAGAGAGAGAGAGGGTGAGGGAGGGAGGAGAGAGGGGTAGAGAGTAGGATAGAGAGAGAGAGAGGGTGAGAGAGGGAGGAGGGGGAGAGGGAGGAGAGAGGGTAGAAAGTAGGAGGGAGAGAGAGGGTGAGAGAGGAGAGGGAGGAGAGAGGGGTAGAAAGTAGGAGAGAGAGAGGGTGAGAGAGGGAGGAGAGGGAGAGGGAGGAGAGAGGGGTATAAAGTAGGAGAGAGAGAGGGTGAGAGAGGGAGGAGAGGGAGAGGGAGGAGAGAGGGGTAGAGAGTAGGATAGAGAGAGAGAGAGAGAGAGAGAGAGAGAGAGAGAGAGAGAGTGAGGGAGGAGAGAGGGGTAGAAAGTAGGAGAGAGAGAGAGAGAGAGAGAGAGGGTGAGGAGGAGAGAGGGGTAGAGAGTAGGAGAGAGAGGGAGGAGAGGGGTGAGGGAGGAGAGAGGGGTAGAGAGTAGGATAGAGAGAGAGA
>CM042416.1:6977043-6984620 GCA_023634145.1 Thymallus thymallus | reverse complement strand
TCTCTCTCTCTCTCTCTGTTTTATTGGCATGGGAAACATATGTTAACGTTGCCAAAGCAAGTGAAGTAGATAGTAAACAATAAACATGAACAGTAAACATTACACTCAGAAGTTCCAAAAGAATAAAGACATTTCAAATGTCATATTATGTCTATATACAGAATACAGTGTTGTAACGATGTGCAAATAGTTACAGTGAAGTACAAAAGGGAAAATAAATAAACATAAATATGGGTTGTATTTACAATGGTGTTTGTTCTTCACTGGTTGCCGTTTTCTTGTAGCAACAGGTCACACTGTGGTATCTTACCCAGTAGATATGGGAGTTTATCAAAATTGGATTTGTTTTCAAATTCTTTGTGGATCTGTGTAATCTGAGGGAAATATGTTTCTCTGATATGGTCATACATTTGGCAGGAGGTTAGGAAGTGCAGCTCAGTTTCCACCTCAGTGTGTGAGCAGTGTGCACATAGCCTGTCCTCTCTTGAGAGCCTCCTCTCTCTCTCTCTCTCTCTCTCTCTCTCTCTCTCTCTCTGCTATCCCTTTGTTGGCTCTATATGCCAAGTAGTTTGCAGTTTAATTCCAATAGTTCTCAGGACTCATTTATGTTATATGATACTCTCTTGGTCAACCTTTTATATGACCAATAAAGTACACTCTAACATTTATGGGGCCACATTTCAAAAGTGAATAGGAAAAGTAACGACATGGGTACTTCTGACAGTTTGAATAAAACAGATAAGTCTGCTAACACACAGGACTATGGTTACCTCCCAAATGGCACCCTATTCCCTATATAGTGCACTACTTTTGAGAATACGGTGCCATTTTGGGACAGTACCACCAGTGGATCTTGCCAGATGTAAGACACCTAGCAATGCCAGACATCAAGACCTGCATAGTTCTATTTGTTCTTCAGAATACTAACTGGTTCATTTAACCTTTATTTTTTCACAACAGTTTCTGTCATAGAGCACCATGTTCAGACCAAGGTAGGCAAAAAACATGAAACACACACACACACACAGCACACACACACACACATGCACACCACACCATATACACAAACACACACCACACACACACAATCGCACACACACAGGATTAGCAGCATGTCAATGTGAGATCCCACATATGATGACGTTGTTCCACTTATGTTATGCATGTTTTTCAACCATAGAAGCGGTGAAAGAAGCAAACCAGTCCCCCTTCCTCTAGGAACAAGATGGCGCCGACAGACACAGGCGCCCTGTTACTAGCTCCTAGACAACTTTTGCAAGCATTTTACTGCACTCTTTATACATGCTGTAAACTGTGTATGTGACAAATAACATTTGATTTAATTTGCTTCTGTGATCACATACTACAAAAATCTGGTCAGATTCTGTTTGAGGTATTGCAGCATGAGAGCCCTCAGTTAATGATTTGGCAGCAGACCAGTCCCATAGCTCACTACTACCACTAGAATTACAGTTCCCTGTGGGACGACTCACTACTACCTTAGAAACAGGATGTTAGAGGCAGGGGCAGGGGCAAGGCTCCGACTGGTCCAGTCACATAACCCGATTCATATTACTAAAATTATTCCCTACTACTACAAATTCCCTACTACAGTTCTCTATGGGATTGATAGGTCACTTCTGAGTCCCAAAGAGAGAGAGAGTAGTCCAGATCCACATGACTGCTAATGAAGGGGAGACGTTCTGCCTGTGATCAATCACCCAGTAATGTAGCATGACCCCTAACAACACCTTCATCTGGGAGACACAGCAGGATAATAGAACGTTTTGTACTGTACAATTATAAGGTTTAGCCCTGAGGGAACACTACCCGGGGCAGTCATTCAGAGAACACTACCCGGGGCAGTCATTCAGAGAAACACTACCCGGGGCAGTCATTCAGAGAACACTACCCGGGGCAGTCATTCAGAGAACACTACCCGGGGCAGTCATTCAGAGAACACTACCCGGGGCAGTCTTTCAGAGAACACTACCCGGGCAGTCATTCAGAGAACACTACCCGGGGCAGTCATTCAGAGAACACTACCCGGGGCAGTCATTCAGAGAACACTACCCGGGGCAGTCATTCAGAGAACACTACAACCCGGGGCAGTCATTCAGAGAACACTACCCGGGGCAGTCATTCAGAGAACACTACCCGGGGCAGTCATTTAGAAAACACTACCCGGGGCAGTCATTCAGAGAACACTACCCGGGGCAGTCATTCAGAGAACACTACCCGGGGCAGTCATTCAGAGAACACTACCCGGGGCAGTCATTCAGAGAACACTACCCGGGGCAGTCATTCAGAGAACACTACCCGGGGCAGTCATTCAGAGAACACTACCCGGGGCAGTCATTCAGAGAACACTACCCGGGGCAGTCATTCAGAGAACACTACCCGGGCAGTCATTCAGAGAACACTACCTGGGGCAGTCATTCAGAGAACACTACCTGGGGCAGTCATTCAGAGAACACTACCTGGGGCAGTCATTCAGAGAAACACTACCTGGGGCAGTCATTCAGAGAACACTACCTGGGGCAGTCATTCAGAGAACACTACCTGGGGCAGTCATTCCAGAGGTCCAAACACTAAATGTATGGTACGTTGAGCTGAGCAAACTTGACAGACATAGACCCACAATTAGGGTTGATCAATTCTGTTAACTTTCCAGAAATTCCCAGGATGTCCAGAAACTCGGGTTAGGTGTTTCCCGAATTTCCTCTCTCCCTCCCTTATATCTCAGTCTCTCTCCTCTCTTTCTCTCTCTCCCTCTCTCTCTTTTCAATCCACTGCTGTCTCCTGTAAGCCAGTCAGTCAGCCAGTTGACAGGAGACAGCAGTGGATTGAAAAGAGAGAGAGGGAGAGAGAGAAAGAGAGGAGAGAGACTGAGATATAAGGGAGGGAGAGAGGTTAGCCAGTCAGTCAGCCAGTCAGCCAGTCAGCCAGCCAGTCAGTCAGTCAGTCAGTCAGTCAGCCAGCCAGCCAGCCAGCCTGGGAGACCAGACCCAGACCACAAAACATTCTTGACACTGGCGAGAAAACAGGTTTAATTCCAAGCTATGAAGTTCCTCACAGTCCTGGAACTGGACAGGGGGTCGACACCCACATTCCATCCTGGGGATTCCTAAAGATACACCCCTCTGGGAACAGGAAGTGGAAAAGACTCCATTCTGCTTGTAGAACAAACAAAGAAGAAAATAAGGAAATGCTGCTAAGGTAACAATAGTAGGTTATAGACAGAAGGTGTTAAGGTACACAATAGTAGGTTATAGACAGGAGGTGTTAAGGTACACAATAGTAGGTGTCCAGTTTCTTTTAAGGTGCAAAAAACATTCACCTGATGTTATAAGAATGTTCCTAGAACACATTTCTTCTGTAATCCGCACAACTGGACAGTTTTTGAGTTTTGAGAACATATCTTTTGTGATGTCCCCACAATGTTCTCACCAGCCAGTTCCCACAATCTAATGAAACATTCTGGGAACCTTTAAAGAACAGATTAAATGTGTTCTAGGAACGATTTTGGTTTGCTGGGGAGAGGATATAAATATGAACATAATAGACGGTGATGGAAAAAGCTCTCTATATAAATATGAACATAGTAGACGGTGATGGAAAAAGCTCTCTACATAAATATGAACATAATAGACGGTGATGGAAAAAGCTCTCTATATAAATATGAACGTAATAGACGGTGATGGAAAAAGCTCTCTATATAAATATGAACATAATAGACGGTGATGGAAAAAGCTCTCTATATAAATATGAACATAATAGACGGTGATGGAAAAAGCTCTCTATATAAATATGAACGTAATAGACGGTGATGGAAAAAGCTCTCTACATAAATATGAAAATAATAGAAGGTGATGGAATAAGCTCTCTATATAAATATGAACATAATAGACGGTGATGGAAAAAGCTCTCTACATAAATATGAACATAATAGACGGTGATGGAAAAAGCTCTCTATATAAATATGAACATAATAGACGGTGATGGAAAAAGTTCTCTACATAAATATGAACATAATAGACGGTGATGGAAAAAGCTCTCTATATAAATATGAATGGAAACCATTTCATTGCTGCAATAGAAGATCTTGGAATAAAAAGGGAAAACAAAAAGGGGAAAACAATTCCATAGTTTAGAAAGTAACATTCCGAACGTTACAAGTCATAAAAACATTCAGAAATAAAGTCAACTCTGGAGTCAGTGTGAAATAGAAGATAAAAAAAGATATTCCACAGCAACAGAAAAAGTACACACAGACACACACACACACACACACACACACACAAACACACACACACACACACCCAGACACACACACACACACACACACACACCCAGACACACACACACACACACACACACACACACACACACAACCCAGACACACACACACACCCAGACACACACACACACACACACACACACACACACACACACACACACACACACACACACACACACACACACACACACACACACACACACACACACACACACACACTCACTCACAGACAGACTGAGCATGACCATGTGTGCACTTCAGTGACCTGACAGACCGTCTGTGTGTTTCTGAAACACTGTTCCCCAGTGTGAAGTTCTGGAACGTAATTCATCCATAGCACAAGAAGAGATCAAAAGGCTACAGTGCAGAGGGAAGCCCTCCCCCTCCTTTTCCAGCCTAGCCTTGGGCACACCCACCCACACACACACACACACACACTGACCCACCCACCCAACCCAAGCCCACCCACCCATACCAACCGACACACCGCTCCAGAATCTTCCAAAAGTGTTCAAATGGGTTGAGATCTGGTGAATGAGACCAAGTCGTGCCATGTGGATGGGTGCAATGTCATCCTATGGGGGCATAGCCATGGTAGCCAAGATAATGGCCAAAATAATGGCCTGCCCAGCATGTATATACACAACCCTAAGCATGATGGGGTGTTAATTGCTTAATTAACTCTGTGTGGACGCACCTGTTTTCAATATACAAGTGTTTCCATTATTTTGGCAATTACCTGTATAGTCCTACATATTGATAGAGGGTTTATTATCTAACATATAGTCCTACATATTGATAGAGGGTTTATTATCTAACATATAGTCCTACATATTGATAGAGGGTTTATTATCTAACATATAGTCCTACATATTGATAGAGGGTTTATTATCTAACATACAGTCCTACATATTGATAGAGGGTTTATTATCTAACATATAGTCCTACATATTGATAGAGGGTTTATTATCTAACATATAGTCCTACATATTGATAGAGGGTTTATTATCTAACATACAGTCCTACATATTGATAGAGGGTTTATTATCTAACATATAGTCCTACATATTGATAGAGGGTTTATTATCTAACATACAGTCCTACATATTGATAGAGGGTTTATTATCTAACATATAGTCCTACATATTGATAGAGGGTTTATTATCTAACATATAGTCCTAAATATTGATAGAGAGTTTATTATCTAACATATAGTCCTAAATATTGATAGAGGGTTTATTATCTAACATATAGTCCTAAATATTGATAGAGGGTTTATTATCTAACATATAGTCCTACATATTGATAGAGGGTTTATTATCTAACATATAGTCCTACATATTGATAGAGGGTTTATTATCTAACATATAGTCCTAAATATTGATAGAGGGTTTATTATCTAACATACAGTCCTACATATTGATAGAGGGTTTATTATCTAACATATAGTCCTACATATTGATAGAGGGTTTATTATCTAACATATAGTCCTAAATATTGATAGAGGGTTTATTATCTAACATATAGTCCTACATATTGATAGAGTTTCTGTTAGAGGAGGACAGCAGCAGTAGAGAATGAGGGAGGGTGGAGGTTAAGGAGTAACACTCAACAGTGTGATTAAGAATGGAGGGTTTGTTGAGTACTTGGAGTAACACTCAACAGTGTGATTAAGAATGGAGGGTTTGTTGAGTACTTGGAGTAACTCTCAACAGTGTGGGGGTAAAGGTCAGATGTTATGAGAGCTGCTCAGCGTGGCAGCGCTAGGGGGTGAAGGTCAGATGTTGTGATACACTGGCATTCTTCACGAGATTGGATCGGTCAGGCTCATATCAACATGAAGGAAAGGCTGCTAGCAGTAAGGATTGTGTGTGTGTGTGTGTGTGTGTGTGTGTGTGTGTGTGTGTGTCTGTGTCTGTGTGTGTGTGTGTGTGTGTGTGTGTGTGTGGTGCTGTCTGAGACATGTGACAGGTTTCTGAAGACTTATTGCTAGTTCTCACTGTTCTATCTAGGGGACTTTTAACAAACAATACACTTTAAGTAGTGGTCTGGTCTCTACCAGATCTCCCCACTGCGTCCCAAATGGCACCCTATTGGGCCCTGGTCAAAAGTAATGCACTATATAGGGAACAGAGTGCCATTTGGGACGCACACATGGGCAGTCAGATATTAGTATTTTCCCTCTCCCTTTCTGTGAATGAGCCACAGTAACAGGGGCGAGCTAGCTACCTCAATGAGACCTGCTGTTTCTTTAAAATGAGCCTTTGGGGTGAACATGTAACAGGGCAGACAGGCTCAGGCCAGCTTTGAAGTGGACGGGCATGGGGAAGAAATGAGTGGAGGGGTTTCAGGGTGTGGAGGAGGTTCAGTGTGTGGAGCGGGTGGAGGTGGTTCACGGTGTGGAGGGGGTTCAGTGTGTGGAGGGGGTGGAGGGGATGGAGGTAGTGAAGGGGAGGAGGGGTGGAGGGGGTTCAAGTGGTGAAGGGTGTGGATGGGGTGGAGGAGGGAAGGGTGTGGAGGGGGGTGGAGGGGGTTCAAGTGGTGAAGGGTGTGGATGGGGTGGAGGGGGTGAAGGGTGTGGAGGGGATGGAGGGGGGTTCAGGGTGTGGAGGGGTGGAGGGGGGTTCAGGGTGTGGAGGGGGTGGAGGGGTGAAGGGTGTGGAGGGGGTTCAGGGTGTGGAGGGGTGGAGGGGGTTCAGGGTGTGGAGGGGTGGAGGGGGTTCAGGGTGTGGAGGGGGTGGAGGGGTGAAGGGTGTGGAGGGGGTTCAGGTGTGGAGGGGTGGAGGGGGTTCAGGGTGTGGAGGGGGTTCAGGGTGTGGAGGGGGGTTCAGAGGATATAGGCATGCAACTGTACATGATGTCCACGTAAGGATGTGAGAACCATGAGATACTAACGCAACGCTTCTAATACATCTAAAGTTCACTGAAAACAGAAAACAACCCTACAGAAAACAACCCTACAGAAAACAACCCCACAGAAAACAACCCCACAGAAAACAACCCCACAGAAAACAACCCTACAGAAAACAACCCCACAGAAAACAACCCTACAGAAAACAACCCTACAGAAAACAACCCCACAGAAAACAACCCCACAGAAAACAACCCTACAGAAAACAACCCCATAGAAAACAACCCTACAGAAAACAACCCTACAGAAAAGACAAAGAAAAAGCGAGAACAGCTATTCTTTCAGGAGGCACATCTGGAGTCCAGCCAGTCAGGTAGGCCAGGGGGAGAGCAGACCCCACCCCACCCCCCAGCCCACCCCAGCCCA
>CM042416.1:6257043-6344543 GCA_023634145.1 Thymallus thymallus | reverse complement strand
ATTAGGGAGTTCAGCTTTAGAAGGCAGCTCTCTCAGATCCATTAGGGAGTTCAGCTTTAGAAGGCAGCTCTCTCAGATCCATTAGGGAGTTCAGCTTTAGAAGGCAGCTCTCTCAGATACATTAGGGAGTTCAGCTTTAGAAGGCAGCTCTCTCAGATCCATTAGGGAGTTCAGCTTTAGAAGGCAGCTCTCTCAGATCCATTAGGGAGTTCAGCTTTAGAAGGCAGCTCTCTCAGATCCATTAGGGAGTTCAGCTTTAGAAGGCAGCTCTCTCAGATCCATTATTGAGTTCAGCTTTAGAAGGCAGCACTCATGACTTGTTACTTTTGAAAGCATATAATCTATAAACTCATTAAATGCTGCTACTGACTTGTGTTAAGGGGAGCACCTGTGCTGAGGAATCCGAACGCTGCAACCCTGGTGTTGACGGTAACCACAACGATGTTGCCGACGGCAGCCAGGTAGGAGCCGTCCAGTAGAGGTGGTGTGTCATGGCTGGCTGCTCCAGACGGGTTATGGAAGAACACCAGGACCGCTGCGCTCCCTCTCTGTCAGAGGAAAAGACCAGAACAGGAATGACACGGCAGACCAACGGTCAATCTGAGGGACCAGTAGTGGAGGGGTGTTTGAGGTGTCTAGGGTTTACTAAAGGAGAGGTCAACAGGGCTTCTAGTGCAACAAAACTCTCTAAAGGTACACTGTGACTTACGATGCCGCTGGAGACGAAGAGGTTGAGGTACAGACAGTCCTCACTGGTGGCTGATGACTCTACAGCTCCAGGCTGCAGACAACTGGGTCTGCCATGGGAAACATCCACAACAACCAGATTATAGGAGATATTAACACACTGCATGTGGTGCAGAAATGTAACTAACAGACAGACAGACAGACAGACAGACAGACAGACAGACAGACAGACAGACAGACATTATAAGACAAATACATACATACACACACACACACGGAGAACATTTCAAATAAAACCTTATAGGGGTCATGAGGCTTATATACAATACAAACACACTGCGAATATGGGACCAACACAGACAGACAGACAGACAGACAGACAGACAGACAGACAGACAGACAGACAGACAGACAGACAGACAGACAGACAGACAGACAGACAGACAGACAGACAGGCAGGCAGACAGACAGGCAGGCAGGCAGACAGGCAGGCTGACACAGACACAGACACAGACACACACACACACACACACACACCTTTATAACTCATCTATAAAACCTTTATAACTCATCTTGAAAACATGTCTTCCTCCACAGAGTCATTGTTTACCTGGTAATTGTGGCGTTCCATGTGCCACTCCATTCAGCAGGCTGTGGGGGGGGGGGGGGCGAAACGGAGAGCTCTGATAGGAGGACGAGCGTACGGAACTCCCAAGAACTGTCTGACTGTTTTCATGTCTGACCCGAGCAGCGTTGTCCCAGTCTCTCCCTGGAGCGTTCCGTGAGCCGGGATAAACACTGACGTCAACTCTGCCTTTAGTTCTGGATCCCACGGAATAAATAACTATCAGTCAGAGGGAATCCTGAACTTTTTGGTATGAAGACACTGTCTGCACTGGAATCACCCAGCTGTAAAACTCCTTCAGCACCTCTTGGAAGATAAATAATGCTTTATGATAATAATGGTCATTACAATAAGTAGGCTGCAGTGACTGACATTGTCTAATCCACCAATGAATATCTCTATTTCTTCAAACACTAGCCATATCAGCAGTAGTCATCAGAACTCTCTGTGTCTAGTGCAGCTAAATACGTCTTTCTAATTAACCATTAGTCCTTTACCAGCTAAAAAGACTATATTCTATGAGAGTGGGCAAGGGTCAGGGATGTATAGTGAGCCAGGGTCAGGGATGTATAGTGAGCCAGGGTCAGGGATGTATAGTGAGCCGGGGTCAGGGATGTATAGTGAGCCAGGGTCAGGGATGTATAGTGAGCCAGGGTCAGGGATGTATAGTGAGCCGGGGTCAGGGATGTATAGTGAGCCAGGGTCAGGGATGTATAGTGAGCCAGGGTCAGGGATGTATAGTGAGCCGGGGTCAGGGATGTATAGTGAGCCAGGGTCAGGGATGTATAGTGAGCCAGGGTCAGGGATGTATAGTGAGCCAGGGTCAGGGCTGTATAGTGAGCCAGGGTCAGGGATGTATAGTGAGCCAGCAGAGGATGCATTTAACACATTGTCCCATAGGGCTCTGTGTAAAACTAGTGTCCTACATAAGAAAAAGTATCATAGGGCTCTGTTTAAAACTAGTTTCCTACATAAGGAAAAGTCTCATAGGGCTCTGTTTAAAACTAGTTTCCTACATAAGGAAAAGTCCCATAGGGCTCTGTTTAAAACTAGTGCCCTACATAAGGAAAAGTCCCATAGGGCTCTGTTTAAAACTAGTGCCCTACATAAGGAAAAGTCCCATAGGGCTCTGTTTAAAACTAGTGCCCTACATAAGGAAAAGTCCCATAGGGCTCTGTTTAAAACTAGTGCCCTACATAAGGAAAAGTCCCATAGGGCTCTGTTTAAAACTAGTGCCCTACATAAGGAAAAGTCCCATAGGGCTCTGTTTAAAACTAGTGCCCTACATAAGGAAAAGTCCCATAGGGCTCTGTTTAAAACTAGTGCCCTACATAAGGAAAAGTCCCATAGGGCTCTGTTTAAAACTAGTGCCCTACATAAGGAAAAGTCCCATAGGGCTCTGTTTAAAACTAGTGCCCTACATAAGGAAAAGTCCCATAGGGCTCTGTTTAAAACTAGTGCCCTACATAAGGAAAAGTCCCATAGGGCTCTGTTTAAAACTAGTGCCCTACATAAGGAAAAGTCCCATAGGGCTCTGTTTAAAACTAGTGCCCTACATAAGGAAAAGTCCCATAGGGCTCTGTTTAAAACTAGTGTCCTACATTAGGAAAAGTCCCATAGGGCTCTGTTTAAAACTAGTGTCCTACATAAGGAAAAGTCCCATAGGGCTCTGTTTAAAACTAGTGCCCTACATAAGGAAAAGTCCCATAGGGCTCTGTTTAAAACTAGTGCCCTACATAAGGAAAAGTCCCATAGGGCTCTGTTTAAAACTAGTGTCCTACATTAGGAAAAGTCCCATAGGGCTCTGTTTAAAACTAGTGTCCTACATAAGGAAAAGTCCCATAGGGCTCTGTTTAAAACTAGTGCCCTACATAAGGAAAAGTCCCATAGGGCTCTGTTTAAAACTAGTGCCCTACATAAGGAAAAGGGTGCCACATTTGGGATGCAAACATTAAAATGTATTTTAATGCCAAAATGACAGAGCTCTCTAAGCATCCAATTACAACACTATCTTGTGTACTAGATAGTAATGAGAGCAGTTCAAAGCCTGTGCTGGAGCAGTTGGAGACAGCACCTCCTCTGCCTAATGGCCAGGTTTATAGCCACTGGGGGCTATGGAGGAAGTTTGTCTAACTAAAGGCTAAGTGGAAAAAACAGTGGCTTGTAAACATTTAAGCACGTCAGCACAATGAAAGCTCACAAAATAGCCATGTTAGTTTGTCTCTTTGATGGGAGGGAGGTTCCCTTTGAACGCACACAAATGTGAAATGGGTTGTTGCCCAAATAGCACCCCATAATGCACTATTTTTTTACAGAGCCCTATGGGCCCTGGTCAAAAGTAATGCGCTATATATAGGGAATAGGCTGCCCTTTGGGACGTGAAAGGCTGACGTGTTCTATTCAACCGTTTAAAGAAGGATGACAGCAGGAATTAACACACTGTTGTCTGTTTACTGTAGCTGACGTATCAAACTAACAGTGTGATGTATAGCACATTTTAACTCATGAGGTGAAATATTACCTGCACTCTTACCATTCTTTGAAGGAACACGTAGTACGAAACGGGGGCACAGTCGTGGAGATTTAGTCCACTGATTCACTGAGGGGAAGGGGAACAATGGAAACATTTGACTCATTACGTAATCAATTCCTTAGTGATAAGAAACCAACTTGGCTAATAAATGTGTCTGCTAGATCATGTGACGATGCAACACCAACTGTAGTAGAAATGTATCACGCTGCGTCCCAAATGACACCCTACTACACGAAATAGAGACAGGGTGCCATTTAAAACAGAAACAAATGTGTTAGCTATAAGAAGACAACAATTACCAGAGTCTGAGAATTTCTCAAAAAGGTATTTGGGGCGCAGACACAATTTATAGTCTCCGTAATCCTTACCAGGTGACAAAATGAAAGCAGACAATGAGATCAACAGCTGAAGCATAATAACACATGTATCTGGTTAAATCAGTGAGCAGCGTCTCATTGGCTGTGTCCAGAATGGCACACTATGGGCTCTGGTCAAAAGTAGTGCACTATACAGAGAAGGTGCCATTTGGGACGCATGGATTGTAACCAGAGCAAAGCTGCTGTCACTATTTCCGGAAGTGAAAGTAACATTAAGACATCAAACCTAAAGGTAAGAGACAACTCAAGATGTTGGCCAGATGTTCTTCACGATGGGTTTCATGCCAACTCACTGAGTAAGCTTCCATCAAGATGTGTGAGTTCCAAATGGCAACCTATTCCATTTATAGTGCACTACTTTTGACCAGGGACAATACGGAATAGGGTGCCATTTGGGAGTCACCCTAAACCTACTTATCGTCAGATATATACACACCTGGTTTCTCGTACCAGCCGAGCGGATACACCCCGGTTTCTACTTTGGAGGGGGTGCAGTCCTGGACTCTCCAGGTTGTCCTCTCACCTTCACCACAGGTCTGGATGCCAAAGCTGTTCAGAGTCAGGCAGAGAACGTCTGATCCTGGATGGAGAGAACACACACTTCAGAGGTAATATTCCTGTTTCCTTTGGACTTTAGAGTTACATTTGGATTGTTTCCCTCTTCTCTCTCGCCACTAGAACTTCGGAGCATTTGTCAGCAATGTAAAAACATCTCAGTAAATAGCTTGACTGAAATAACAACTGACCAGGTGACTGGGTGTCCCTGACGTATCCGATTCCACGGCAACACAGGTCTTCATCACATCTCCGTTCACATTCAAAGAACCTGTTACAAACACAAAGCAAGCACACAGTGTTTCTTTGGGAAACTAAACAGGAATTGATAAAGACTTTAATGTCATTATCCTACTACTCATTATCCTACTACTCATTATCCTACTACTCATTATCCTACTACTCATGCAGTAATTTGTTTTTTACTGATTTTTGTGATTGCTTGAAGTAGTGAAATATGTTTTATTGGGGGTGATGGTGGTACTGAGAACAGAACCAGTGGGACCCGGGTAACACTGCCCTAAGGCCTCTTACCCCAGAACCAGTGGGATCCAGGTAACACTGCCCTAAGACCTCTTACCCCAGAACCAGTGGGACCCGGGTAACACTGCCCTAAGGCCTCTTACCCCAGAACCAGTGGGATCCAGGTAACACTGCCCTAAGACCTCTTACCCCAGAACCAGTGGGATCCAGGTAACACTGCCCTAAGACCTCTTACCCCTCAGTGATAGGCTTGGCACTCAGGTTGACACGGCTACGGACGGAATAAGACACCATCTTCTTAAAGGGAACACGGCTGTAGAAACTCTCCACACTTCCAGTCAGATCAACTGTTAAAACACAACAGACAGAACAACACAAATGAGCTCCTGAAATAATAGAACATTTCATATTTCTGGAGAAAAAATGTGTGTGATTCAGTTGGTTTAATGGAGATTAATTGAAAAAAATGTAGAGGCTAATGTTTTATTCTGGCAAATAATTTGGTAGTGAGATAAGTTAAAGAAGCATACAGACCAAGCACCTACCAGTGATCTCACCCTGCAGCACATCACTTTCCACCAACAGAAAGAATCATGCATACCCTTTGCCTGACTGGACTCTGTCTAACTGAGCTCAATGTTTACCTTACCAGTATGATTCATTATGACTGGGCTACAGTACAGTACCCTGGCCAGTGTTACTGGGTCTGAGTGAATCTGGCTGAGGCCTTGAAGTACAGGATGTACCAGAGAGAGATCTGTTCCTGTCTGAACACTTCAGATGTCAACAGCCCAGAACCCTTTAATGAGAGGAAATTAGGGTTTAATGACACTTACACATATGAGCAAATCAAGGAGAGACTAGCTAGCTTGGAAGATAGTTTTGTAGAGAGGGAAGAACAGTTTTGGACAACATGTTACTGACCCATTAAGCCGACTCATTAGCATAAGGCGTAGCCTTTTGGTCTAGTGGGCGTTTTCTATACTTACAACATGTTTCTCATAACAACAGACAACTGGTTGCTGTTAAACGTGATGAGTTGGGGTCTCTTGTCATATCATGTGATCTTGACCTGATAAAGTCTTTCCTGCCATGACTAAGAGACTACAGGTGACAGGTAGCAAATAATTTCCCTCAAATCAGGTGGATTGTTTTCTTTCATTTTCCATCTGGTCTGCCCCTATAAATGACTCCAGTACACCGGCGGCAGACTCACGTCAGAGTGAGAGAGAAGTGAGAGTATTATTATATCAGTATGCATTATCCCCACCCTCCCCTCTGTGGTTCTAGTGATGAGAGTATTATTATATCATTATGCATTATCCCCCCTCCCCTCTGTGGTTCTAGTAATGAGAGTATTATTATATCATTATGCATTATCCCCCCTCCCCTCTGTGGTTCTAGTGATGAGAGTATTATTATATAATTATGCATTATCCCCACCCTCCCCTCTGTGGTTCTAGTGATGAGAGTATTATTATATCATTATGCATTATCCCCCCTCCCCTCTGTGGTTCTAGTGATGAGAGTATTATTATATAATTATGCATTATCCCCCCTCCCCTCTGTGGTTCTAGTGATGAGAGTATTATTGTATCATTATGCATTATCCCACCCTCCCCTCTGTGGTTCTAGTGATGAGAGTATTATTATATCATTATGCATTATCCCCCCTCCCCTCTGTGGTTCTAGTGATGAGAGTATTATTATATCATTATGCATTATCCCCACCCTCCCCTCTGTGGTTCTAGTGATGAGGTAAATCTAAACTCTGGTTAGAGGTGATTCATCGTCTCATTACGGAGATGCAAGATGTATTCCTGGAAACTATTCACCAGTCTCTCAAGCATCTGTTAGTCTCTTCACTGCTTGTGTTTAGACTTGAAAATGTTTTCAGAGTTGGATTGGATGGGGAAAATGACACTGGACTGGAGTAGTGCACTGGACTGGAGTGTGGAGTGGACTGGATTAGTGCACTGGACTGGAGTGTGGAGTGGACTGGATTAGTGCACTGGACTGGAGTGTGGAGTGGACTAGCTTGGTACTGGACTGGAGTATGGAGGGGACTGGATTAGTGCACTGGACTGGAGTGTGGAGTGGACTAGCTTGGTACTGGACTGGAGTGTGGAGTGGACTAGCTTGGTACTGGACTGGAGTATGGAGGGGACTGGATTAGTGCACTGGACTGGAGTGTGGAGTGGACTAGCTTGGTACTGGACTGGAGTGTGGAGTGGAGTGGATTAGTGCACTGGACTGCAGTGTGGAATGGACTTGCTTGGTACTGGACTGGAGTATGGATGGGACTGGATTAGTGAACTGGACTGGAGTGTGGAGGGGACTGGATTAGTGCACTGGACTTGAGTGTGGAGAGTAATCCACTGTGTGTCAGTCTGGGTAGAGTTAGTTACTGGGTGTCAGTCTGGGTAGAGTTAGTTACTGGGTGTCAGTCTGGGTAGAGTTAGTTACTCGGTGTAAGTCTGGGTAGAGTTAGTAAGAGCTGCAGAGATCTTTAAGAGCAGTAGAGATGACATACAGTGGGGAGAACAAGTATTTGATACACTGCCGATTTTGCAGGTTTTCCTACTTACAAAGCATGTAGAGGTCTGTAATTTTTATCATAGGTACACTTCAACTGTGAGAGATGGAATCTAAAACAAAAATCCAGAAAATCAAGTAAATTAATTACTTAAAAATCATACAATGTGATTTTCTGGATTTTTGTTTTAGATTCCGTCTCTCACAGTTGAAGAGTACCTATGATAAAAATTACAGACTTCTACATGCTTTATAAGTGGGAAAACCTGCAAAATCGGCAGTGTATCAAATACTTGTTCTCCCCACTGTACATCTGTCATAACTGAATATGTCTGTTTTCAGAGCTGCAGAGATCTTTAAAAGCAGTTGAGATTACATACATCTGTCATAACTGAATATGTCTGTATTCAGAGCTTCAGAGATCTTTAAGAGCAGTTGAGATGACATACAGCTGTCAGGGAGGGAGCGAGAGAGAGAGAGAGAGAGAGAGAGGGAGGGAGGGAGTGAGAGAGAGAGAGAGAAAAGAGAGAAAGCAGATGCTCTTCAGAGAGCTGTATTTAACTTGATCTCCAGAGAGCTGTATTTAACTTGCTCTCCAGAGAGCTGTATTTAACTTGATCTCCAGAGAGCTGTATTTAACTTGATCTCCAGAGAGCTGTATTTAACTTGATCTCCAGAGAGCAGTATTTAACTTGATCTCCAGAGAGCTGTATTTAACTTGCTCTCCAGAGAGCTGTATTTAACTTGATCTCCAGAGAGCTGTATTTAACTTGATCTCCAGAGAGCTGTATTTAACTTGATCTCCAGAGAGCTGTATTTAACTTGATCTCCAGAGAGCTGTATTTAACTTGATCTCCAGAGAGCTGTATTTAACTTGATCTCCAGAGAGCTGTATTTAACTTGCTCTCCAGAGAGCTGTATTTAACTTGCTCTCCAGAGAGCTGTAAATAACTTAATGGTGCACTCAGATTAGCTGTGGCCACCAGTAGGACCATTGGATGTGTCCCAAATGGCCATAGGGCTCTGGTCAAAAGTAGTTCACTACATAGGGAATAGGGTGCCATTTGAATCACAGCGTCTGACACAGTTGACTAACTCACTTAGGGCACAACATACTGAACATAGAGAATTCTGAAGAAGTCAGTGCTGCTCTGTTACCGGTATGCACTATGTACATAAACACAGACAGGAAACCTTCAAAACTGTTTTTGTAAACTTCTTGCCAATTCACACAAGCTGAGAGATAAAAGCAAGATATATTATAACAACAGAGAAGAGTGGTTCCTTCCAACTGCAACTAAATGGATAACCTTGGAAAGGCAGCCTGCTGTCGTTTGAGCCCGAGCAGGATCACGCTACCAACATTACTCACAGCTCTCAACTGCAGAGCTGCTCAAGTGTAAGATATGTGTCCCAAATGGAAATCTATTCCCTACAAAATGCATTACTTTTAATGAGAGCCATATGAGCCCAGGTCAAAAATAGTGCATTATATAGGGAATAGGGTGCCATTTGGGACGCAGCCTAAATAAGCGTGATCTCCCCGATCTAAACACATCCTCTCTGTTCCATCTTCTAAGAGCCAGAGCCTGTCCCAATATATAGTGTGGTACTTTTGACTAGGCCCCATAGGGATCTGGTCAAAAGTAGTACTTTATATAGGAACAAGAGTGCCATTTGGGACGTAGCCAGAGCCTAGCAGTGGCAGTCATCCTAACTTCTGATATACAGCCTGTTGACCTGTTGCTAGGAACAACAAGACCAAAACAAGCCTAGAATCACAAACAGCGAGGCTGCTGGGATTCCAACTTCATCAGTCATTGTAAAGCAGAGGGAGGGAGGAAGGACGGGAGGACAACACTAGTAACGGTTGGGCTTCATGTTCAGATGATTGATAATAGTTTTTGATTGATAATAACCTGTGTAGTATATCAAGTGTTTTTCTAACTGAGTGAAGTGACAGTGAGTAATTTTGTCTAAATGTTTACATAGAAGGCTTTCAGGGTAATTGGGCTAACCTCCCTTATAAAGACTCACCCTTCTTGGTGTGTGAGGTGTGGGGTTGCTGGATATACAGTATAAGGACTCACCCTTCTTGGTGTGTGAGGTGTGAAGTTGCTGGAGATATAAGGACTCACCCTTCTTGGTGTGTGAGGTGTGGGGTTGCTGGGGGAGCACAAGGCTGCAGGCCTGTCTCAGGGGTTTGTCGTAGGCCCCACACACCTGGGTGTCTGGATACAGGGTGCAGGTAAAGTACACTGAGCTCTCATCTCTCAAATCAGCCACGTGACACAGCTCCTCCTCCTCACAGCCTGGAACACACAGAGAACACATGATACCCACATTATATAGTGCTATGGGTTGATGCGATATGATGGCATTGGGAAACTACTAAAATGTTCAGTGTATGAAATTCAACGTGAATAGCTTTTGGAAAAAGATATGAAGCTGATATATCCTACGTTTCAGACACCACAGCTGAGCCTCCTGTGCAGATCCAGTATTGCAGGCTGGGAATGTCCAGTTCAGAGTCCACAACAACAGCAATGCTGTCCAGGGCCACAAACGTCTCCTTCACTGCATCTATGTGATGTGACAGAATGAGGTACAGTGTAAGAACAAGTTGGTTTAGGTTTTGGCCCCTAGGATAAATAAATAGACTAAACTAACCTGACAGAAGGACTCTGGGGGCTTGTTGTGGGAGGACGCTGCTACAGGCTGAGTAGAGTAACACTTCATAACCACATAGTTACAGAGTAGAGTAACACTTCATAACCACATAGTTACAGAGTAGAGTAACACTTCATAACCACATAGTTACAGAGTAGAGTAACACTTCATAACCACATAGATACAGAGTAGAGTAACACTTCATAACCACATAGTTACAGAGTAGAGTAACACTTCATAACCACATAGTTACAGAGTAGAGTAACACTTCATAACCACATAGAGATACTTTAATAGCTAAATGTGTGTATGATATCATTTGGGGTAATAATAGTAATTCCCTTAAAATACAGTCCTTAGTGCGCAGGGTTTAATTACAGACAACTGCACGTATTGCACATTCAATATACTAAAAGCAATGAGAAAAGGTGCAACTGACAGGATACTAATATGCATTCCTGAGTGAATGCCTACGTAAGTTAGGTCCAAGAATTACTTACAATATTGCACGTGATATGATATAACAACTGTACATGAGTATGTATATACAGACCTGTATGAATAAATAGGTCCTGAGTGAATAAGTGCTGACAGACCAGAGTTACTCACGGATGGATGCATAATTGTTAAACTAGGTCCTAGCACCCCAACAGTTCCAGATCTATGTTGCCGACGGCACGGCACCCCGGTGAGGCATTATATAGTCTAATAGACGCCGGCAGGAAGGACCTCCTGTAGCGCTGTCTGGCACACCGTGGTGGGATCAGTCTGTGACTGAAAGTGCTCCTCTGCGTCATAACCATAGCGTGCAGAGGGTGGGTGACGTTGTCCATGATGGCCAGCAGTTTGGCCAGGATCCGTCTCTCCGCCATCTCCTCTAGAGTGTCAAGGCTCATCCCCAGGACAGAGCTAGCCTTCCTGATCAGCTTATTTACCCGAGAAGCATCACCGGCTTTGATGTTTGCTCCCCAGCACACCACTGCAAAAAAGATGGCACTGGCCACCACAGACTGGTATGCAGTAGTTTACTGCACACGTTGAAGGACCTGAGCCTCCTCAGAAAGTAGAGTCGGCTCTGGCCCTTTTTGTACAGGGCCCTGGTGTTACCAGCCCATTCCAGCCTGTTGTCCATATGGACTCCCAGGAACTTGAATGACCCAACCATTTCCACATCCATCCCCTGTATAGGGACTGCAGTCAGTTGTGCCTTGGTTCTCCTGAAGTCCACCACCATCTCCTTTGTTTTGCTGATGTTGAGCTGAAGGTGGTTCTGCTCACACCACAACACAAAGTCACTGATTGTGCTCCTGTACTCCTCCTCCTGCCCACCCCTGATGCACCCTACAATAGCAGAGTCATCCGGGAACTTCTGTAGGTGGCATGTTTCAGAGTTATATTTGAAGTCTGAGGTGTAGAGGGTGAACAGGAAGGGGGACAGGACCGTTCCCTGGGGGGCCCCTGTGTTGCTCACTGCCCGTTCTGACACACAGCTCTGTAGTCGCACAAATTGTGGCCTACCGGTCAGGTAGTCCGTGACCCAGGAGACTAAGGGTGCTTCCACTTTCATCCTCCTCATCTTCTCACCCAGTAGCAGGGGCTGAATGGTATTGAAGGCACTGGAGAAGTCAAAAAACATAACCCTCACTGTGCAACCTGCGTTGTCCAGGTGAGAGTAGGCCCTCTGCAGAAGGTAGATGATTGCATCATCCACCCCGATGTTGTGCTGGTATGCAAACTGCAGGGTGTCCATTGATGTACACACCAGGGGTCTGAGGTGAGCGAGGACTAACCTTTCCAGGGTCTCCATGATGTGGGATGTTAGCGCTACAGGTCTGAAGTCATTCAGGAGAGTGGGGTGTGCCTTCTTGGGCACTGGGACGAGGCAGGATGTTTTCCACAGCACAGGGACCCTTTCTAGGCTCAGGCTAAGGTTGAAAAGACGCTGGAGTATTCCACACAGTTGGTCAGCACAGACCCTAAGCACCCTTGGGCTGATGCCATCAGGGCCCGCCGCTTTCCACTGATTTAGTCTCTCCAGCTCTCTCTTCACTTGGTTGGTGGTGAAAGCCAGCCCAGGTGGGGAGGTGGGGGGAAGGGGGGTGTTGAGGATCAGTCCAGGGGGAGCAGGGGCGGAGGTGGGGTCACTGATTGTCTCAGCAGAGGTGTTGTGAGTAAAGTGGGGGTGGGACAGCCGTGAGGGTGTGTGGTCTGGGGAGCTGGAGGGGAGGTGGACAGGGCCAGTATCAAACCTGTTAAAAAAATTGGTTCAGCACATTGGCTCTGTCCTGGGTCCCCTCCGTCTGCCCACTGTTTGACTTTTTGAAGCCAGTGATATTTCTCATGCCCTTCCACACCTCTCTCACCTGGCTCTGCCTCAGCTTGTCCTCCATCTTCTCCTTATACACTCTCTTCCCCTCAGCAATCCGCAACTTCAGCTCCCTCTGGACGCATTTCAATTTGTCCTTGTCCTTGTCCCTCTCCTTGAAGGCCCTTTTCTTCTCATTTAGCAGGGCCTTCAGGTCGCTGGTGACCCAGGGTTTATTGTTTGGGAAACAGCGTACCTTCCTGGTGGGTACAGTGTTGTCTACACAAAAATTAATATAGTCTGTTATGCAGTCAGTAAGTCCATCAATGTCCTCCCCATGAGCCTCACAGAACACATCCCAGTCTGTTGTTTCAAAGCAGTCCTGTAGGGCCTCATTCGCCTCCGGGGACCATCTCCTAATGGTCCTGGTGGTTGCAGGCTGCTGTTGGACCAAAGGCCTGTAGAGTGGTGTGAGGTAGACAAGGTTGAGATCCGATCTACCGAGGGGAGGGAGTGCAGTGGAGTTGTATGCGTCCTTCACATTAGCATATAACAAGTCCAGAGTTGTATTATTCCTGGTTGGGCACTTCACGAACTGTTTGAACGTGGGCAGCGTTGCAGAGAGAGATGCATGGTTAAAATACCCCGAAATGGCAAAGAAAGCACTGGGATGCGCTGTCTGTAACCTCGCGATAACAGAGTGGATGACGTCACACACTGCGTTTGCGTCAGCAGAGGGTGGGATGTAAACAATATTAGCAATGGCCGCCGTGGATTTCCCAGGAACCCTTTGGTCTGGAAATCACAAGGAAAGGGACACTTGAAAAAGTTCTAAAATCCCCCACAATATCAAACAGCAGTTACAGATGACAGTTTAGAACACGGCAAACCTATTATGTCAATTTCGTTGTTGATTTGTTCTGGAATGAATAATTGAATATAATACAATAATAACATTTCTGAGAGATTATAGCCATGTTCCCCATTTGATTAGATTAGCCCTAATAACCCTGTAACCCTCTTTTATCTCCTGTTGTGTGAATCAGTTGTCCAGAGCTAGCAGTGTGGGTGATGCCTGATCAAAGCACTGTGTAGAACAGAACAACATAGCATAGGTTGTTTCCCAAATGGCACCCTACACCCTTTATAGCACACTACTTTTGACCAGAGCCCACAGAGCCCTATATAAGAAATAGGGCGCCATTTGGGACGGGCCCATACTGTGGAGGGAGACAAAGGCAGATTGTGGTCATCCGTACTTGCTCAGAGGTTTTGCACTGGATGTTAGCAGCGTCAGTGCTGTAGAGTTCACAGTGAGTTTGTCCTTCTTCTGTGTAAAGGACAAGGTAAAGACAAGCCTGGACCGGGGCACAAGCTGGGGATCGACACAAACATCACCAAGGGTTTACATTAGTGATTTTGGTGTTTAAACACTTGTAGTGTGTCCGAAATGGCACCCTATTCCCTACAGAGTGTACAACTTTAGGCCTCTAGTAAAACGTAGCACACTATACAGAGAATCAGGTGCCATTTGGGACACACCCTTGTATTGCGGAAAGGCGACAACCTATCAAAAAAATGTAACTTTCCACAGTGACCTCACCTGACACACACGTCCTGAGTTGGTTCTCCATGGCAATGTCTGATGTCTCTGAGCTGAGCACAACATAGCCTTCTGTTGCTATAGAGAACGCTGACCTGGAAACTGTCTCAAACCTCTCCAGAACTGCAGAAGGAGGAAGGGAAATATTAGAAAGTCCAACAAATGAAGGAGGCTTGACAAACTTTGAATAAAAAGTACAAGAAAGGTTGAAACTTTGAACTATTGACCAAGAGCATAGCAGCACTTCCAGAGGTAAAAAATAATAAAAATAAACACCTTAACCTCAGTTGTCAGCGGTTAAAATCCTAATTATATTGTTGAGGATGATTCTTAGGTTCAGTCCCTCTATAGCGGTCCTCAGACAGAACCTGAGACACAGGAAGTGTTCCAACTGGCACCCTATACAGTACACTACTTTTGACCAAAATCCAATGGGCCCCGGCCAAAAGTAGTGCACTACATAGGGAATATGGTGCCATTTGGGACGCATACAGTGTGACTCAGATATCTGTTGATGTTTCAGCCATGTGTTAAAACACTGGTCCATAAAAACACTTCAAATAGACCTGAGTCACCTGACTAAGACCTTCATGCTCAAACTATTGTTTGTTTCCATTCCACAGAGACAATACATTCACTTTCTGGGGCAGCAACACAAGATACTCTTTGTTCTTAAAACGCTGACCCAGACAGTACCTGAACATTCTCCCTCAGACAGAGGCTGGACAGTGGTTGTCCACTCCAGCTGCTCTCCACTGGACGTCACACAGCGCCACCTCCTGGTCTGGATATCCTGCTGGGCCGACAGGAAGTCCCCTCCCTCTGAACACCTCAGGCCACTGCGCTGGCACTCTGTCAAACCTGGACATTACAAAACACAGATATACACAACAGTAGTGAATTGAGCAGTTGAGCAGTTATGCTGCCTATGTTTAGGGGATAGTATGATGGTTGTAGATCTTAGTAAATACCAGAGATCTACATAATAACAAATATACTCCCCCAATGCCCTCTAACACTGGGTAAGCTGAGCAACAGGAAGCGAGTGTCAGTAAGGAACCCAAAGTGTTCCATGTTTCCCATCTCCTCACTCACAGTGTGTGGCAGTGGAAGCTCTGTTAGCAGAGGTGCCTGTAGGACACATAGTACAGAAGTCTGTCCCTTCCTGGTCTTGGTAGGAGCCCTGAGGACAGGGAGAACACACACCTCCACTGGAAAACCTACCCGCAGGACACACCACTATGGGGGGGGGGGGAGAGAAAGAGAGAGAGGGAGAGAACGAGAGAGAGTGAAAGGGAGAGGGAGAGAGGGAAAGAGAGAGGGAAAGAGAGCGGGAAAGAGAGAAAAGGTTAATATTGCTGTCTAAAAGGTAGTGACTTTTAGCAAATCAGTAAGTATGCAGTTTTATTTCATATTAACTGATTGATCTCCCTGATATACACTGGTTCAGGCCAGGTTGTGTTTTAGGGGGACAGGTAATAAGGACGTACCACATCCTGTTCCAATACGCTGGTAGCCATGGGAACAGCCGAAGCCAGGTGCTGAGGTAGAGAGGAACGGTATGGGTCACTACCCATCAGGCCTAGCAGCCTGTCCTCACTGAGCGCCACGTCTGGAAACAGATGATTCACTAATGACTTCTGTTTTACCATTAGATGAAATGGCAAACCTCCAATACAATATACAGTGGGGAGAACAAGTCTTTGATACACTGCCGATTTTGCAGGTTTTCCTACTTACAAAGCATGTAGAGGTCTGTAATTTTTTATCATAGGTACACTTCAACTGTGAGAGACGGAATCTAAAACAAAAATCCAGAAAATCACATTGTAGGATTTTTAAATAATTTATTTGCATTTTATTGCATGACATAAGTATTTGATACATCAGAAAAAAATAACTTAATATTTGGTACAGAAACCTTTGTTTGCAATTACAGAGATCATACGTTTCCTGTAGTTCTTGACCAGGTTTTCACACACTGCAGCAGGGATTTTGGCCCACTCCTCCATACAGATCCTTCAGGTTTTGGGGCTGTCGCTGGGCAATACAGACTTTCAGCTCCTTCCAAAGATTTTCTATTGGGTTCAGGTCTGGAGACTGGCTAGGCCACTCCAGGACCTTGAGATGCTTCTTACGGAGCCACTCCTTAGTTGCCCTGGCTGTGTGTTTCGGGTCGTTGTCATGCTGGAAGACCCAGCCACGACCCATCTTCAATGCTCTTACTGAGGGAAGGAGGTTGTTGGCCAAGATCTCGCGATACATGGCCCCATCCATCCTCCCCTCAATACGGTTCAGTCGTCCTGTCCCCTTTGCAGAAAAGCATCCCCAAAGAATGATGTTTCCACCTCCATGCTTCACGGTTGGGATGGTGTTCTTGGCGTTGTACTCATTCTTCTTCTTCCTCCAAACACGGCGAGTGGAGTTTAGACCAAAAAGCTCTATTTTTGTCTCATCAGACCACATGACCTTCTCCCATTCCTCCTCTGGATCATCCAGATGGTCATTGGCAAACTTCAGACGGGCCTGGACATGCGCTGGCTTGAGCAGGGGGACCTTGCGTGCGCTGCAGGATTTTAATCCATGACGGCGTAGTGTGTTACTAATGGTTTTCTTTGAGACTGTGGTCCCAGCTCTCTTCAGGTCATTAACCAGGTCTTGCCGTGTAGTTCTGGGCTGATCCCTCACCTTCCTCATGATCATTGATGCCCCATGAGGTGAGATCTTGCATGGTGCCCCAGACCGAGGGAGATTGACCGTCATCTTGAACTTCTTCCATTTTCTAAAAATTGCGCCAACAGTTGTTGCCTTCTCACCAAGCTGCTTACCTCTGCTGGCCACCAATCACGTCAGAGCGACAGACCACATCACCGTGGGTAACGATGATGTCAGAGAACGCTGAGGGACACTGGGGACCTGGAGACAGAGAGAATACAAGTAAACACTGGGGACCTGGAGACAGAGAGAATACAGGTAAACACTGGGGACCTGGAGACAGAGAGAATACAAGTAAACACTGGGGACCTGGAGACAGATAGAATACAAGTAAACACTGGGGACCTGGAGACAGAGAGAATACAAGTAAACACTGGGGACCTGGAGACAGATAGAATACAAGTAAACACTGGGGACCTGGAGACAGAGAGAATACAAGTAAATAGATGGAAGACTAAGTTTTACTGAGATGTGTAATTAAATAGTTCATTTTAATATGAAGTGTTTGTCTTTCTTTTTATACAGCTAGAATAAGCTTTTGGTAACAGATGGGATATTGTTATGGGCCAAATAAACTCTTTCCTGTGTGTGTGTGTGTGTGTGTGTGTGTGTGTGTGTGTGTGTGTGTGTGTGTGTGTGTGTGTGTGTGTGTGTGTGTGTGTGTGTGTTAGTATGCGTGCTTGTACAGTGTATGTGTTTACAAAACCCTGGTGGCCATCTTTAAACATCCAGTACATTTAGCCCAGACTTACTGTCACAGGCTGGGGTCTTCCCCATTCTGCGTGGGTTCCTGGTTCGAGGCAGCTCCTGTCCGTCTGTCTGAGACACACACCAGCAGTCTGTCTGGTCACACTGCAGCAGGGAGAACAGCCTTCCATCCACCTGACACTCCGGCTCATAACCCAGCACAGACTGACCGCTGGCTTTCAACAACTGGCACCAGCTAGGACCTACAGAGTCACGTGGGGGACAGAGGGAGAGATGGGTTTTAAAATAGCATTCTAGTTCACATGTTCAACATTATTTATCAATTTGCAGACAGCAAACAAGATGTGAAATAGTTGATATTAACAGAAAGAAGGCTTTTGAGGAGTCCTTCAGATGGACTTGATATACAATGTGTTTTAAAATTAAATTAACATGATTATGTCTTTGCCAAAATTACTGGAACACTAAGTGACTGATTCTTGTATGTGTTGATTGTTATAGGTGGAGTGTATTAAACATGTCAGTACATGTGAGGTCTCCAGTGGGGCTCAGGGTAGCAGGCTGGATGGTTTCCCCAGACACAGGACTGACACACCAGGCCCCTCTTCCACCTGAAGACCCCTTCTGGAACACAGAGAACTGGCCATTCTGGAAACACACAGACAGCACCACAACCACTGTTATTAAGGACACATACTGTACAGACAGAAGAATAGAAGAATACTTTATTGTCCAATAGAAACTGGCGTTGTGCTTTATACAAACCTCTCTGAAAGACACAGACAGAAGTTAATCTAGATTTTTATGTTCAACATTCTGGAGAGGATACTCACCACTTCACAAGTCGGGTCATAGGACGAATGTGTCCAATCAGAGAGCAGATCCTTAGCGTGAGCTCTCTGACACTGGGTCTGGCCTGGAAGAGGAGAGGAGAATGCCAGAAAACAACTCAAATCATTCAACACTGACAAAAGCAGATTGAAGGAGTGCTATCCTTATATACAGAACAATGAAAGTCAGTGAGAAACAATAATATCCCCTGTCTTACACTGTGGTTTCTGCAGCGAGCGACTGGTCAGGGAACCTGGGATGTATCCTCCTTCCTCATCCACACACCAACAATGACCTGCAGACAGTTCCAACACAGTCAATATAACAGTACTGTAGATACAGTTCCAACACAGTCAATATAACAATACTGTAGATACAGTTCCAACACAGTTAATATAACAGTACTGTAGATACAGTTCCAACAGAGTCAATGTAACAGTACTGTAGATACAGTTCCAACAGAGTTAATATAACAGTACTGTAGATACAGTTCCAACACAGTCAATATAACAATACTGTAGATACAGTTCCAACACAGTTAATATAACAGTACTGTAGATACAGTTCCAACAGAGTCAATATAACAGTACTGTAGATACAGTTCCAACACAGTCAATATAACAATACTGTAGATACAGTTCCAACACAGTTAATATAACAGTACTGTAGATACAGTTCCAACAGAGTCAATATAACAGTACTGTAGATACAGTTCCAACAGAGTCAATATAACAGTACTGTAGATACAGTTCCAACACAGTCAATATAACAATACT
This sequence comes from Thymallus thymallus, assembly GCA_023634145.1. Taxonomy (NCBI): domain Eukaryota; kingdom Metazoa; phylum Chordata; class Actinopteri; order Salmoniformes; family Salmonidae; genus Thymallus; species Thymallus thymallus. The sequence goes on along the minus strand of CM042416.1, from coordinate 6,325,140 downwards.
GTAGATACAGTTCCAACACAGTTAATATAACAGTACTGTAGATACAGTTCCAACAGAGTCAATATAACAGTACTGTAGATACAGTTCCAACAGAGTTAATATAACAGTACTGTAGATACAGTTCCAACACAGTCAATATAACAATACTGTAGATACAGTTCCAACACAGTCAATATAACAAAACTGTAGATACAGTTCCAACAGAGTCAATATAACAGTACTGTAGATACAGTTCCAACAGAGTTAATATAACAGTACTGTAGATACAGTTCCAACACAGTCAATATAACAATACTGTATATACAGTTCCAACAGAGTCAATATAACAGTACTGTAGATACAGTTCCAACAGAGTTAATATAACAGTACTGTAGATACAGTTCCAACACAGTCAACATAACAATACTGTAGATACAGTTCCAACAGAGTCAATATAACAGTACTGTAGATACAGTTCCAACAGAGTTAATATAACAGTACTGTAGATACAGTTCCAACACAGTCAATATAACAGTACTGTATATACAGTTCCAACAGAGTCAATATAACAGTACTGTAGATACAGTTCCAACAGAGTTAATATAACAGTACTGTAGATACAGTTCCAACACAGTCAATATAACAGTACTGTATATACAGTTCCAACACAGTCAATATAACAATACTGTAGATACAGTTCCAACAGAGTCAATATAACAATACTGTAGATACAGTTCCAACAGAGTCAATATAACAATACTGTAGATACAGTTCCAACACAGTCAATATAACAGTACTGTAGATACAGTTCCAACACAGTCAATATAACAATACTGTAGATACAGTTCCAACACAGTTAATATAAGAGTACTGTAGATACAGTTCCAACACAGTCAATATAACAGTACTGTAGATACAGTTCCAACACAGTCAATATAACAATACTGTAGATACAGTTCCAACACACCAACACTCTGAGCCTTGGCACTGGATCTCCTGATACTGGCCGTTATCATTACAGCTGGGCACGTACAGGGCAGAGGGGTCCCTCTCACAACCACCGCTGCCAGACTGGGCGCTCTCAAACAGGCTCACCTATTGAATTGAATTTATTTGTATTTATTTGGGTAAAAAACAACTAATACAATAAGATTAGCACTTAAAGCATTAATTTAAACACTTGGTCCTCGATGGTAAAAACAAATAACATTAATGATTTTCAAAAGACAAGACGAAGTTACAAAACAAACCTAGCTGGGTGCTGTCCTCGGCTTTGGATAAGAGGATGGTTTGGCGTAGGGTGGAGAGGAAGTCTACGTTTTCCAGGGTGGTGCTGACGAGCTTAACTAGATCTAGGTTATGTTTCAGACTGGCTTGACTGAAACTCAATGTGCCGCTGGCCCCGACGGCCCCAGTGAAGTTGAACATAGCAGCGTTTTCTAAGAACTTTCCTCCGAACAGGTTCTCCTGGAGTCTCTTGGGGTTGGAGGACAGAGCTAGGGCCTTGAGGGCCACGGCCCCGCTAGGGAACATCCCCTGGATCGTCTCAGCCAGGATGTCTCCCACATCGGATCGCTCGGAAAGGGACTCTGTAAGAGACCCCAGTATGAGCTGTTGGAGTTGAGGGCTGCAGGGAGACAGGGGGCCTGGGTGCGTCTGTGAGTCCTGGGCTGAGGGCACCTGACCTGTGTGGCTGGAGAGGAACCTGGAGAGGGCCTGGAGACGCTTAGAGGGACAATCCTTCACTCCAAAACCTGGGTTCAGTAAATTTCAGGAAAAATGCCATGTTTCTAGACATTTTATGCAGGCCTACAATTTTATGGACATATTGACTGTTGTTTTCTGTGTACAGCATGATAATCAAATTAATTTCCCCCTGTGGGATAATAAAGTTGACTGAAATGAAAATACAACGCAGATTCAGTAAGTGTTTCTTGTTGTATTGTTGGTTTGGAACCGCTAAATGGTCAAAGCATTATTTGAATCCAACAACATGGTTACCACAGTCAGGGGATCCTCCATGTTGTCGTGTCCCAAAGATCTCCTTCCCTGTGGGATCGACACACCAGCACTGCCCACCCGCCTGGCACTGTGTCGGCACGTAACCACCGTTGTCATCACAGGACGGCACAAACACATTGCCAGCTTGGGCACCAGCGGATCGCTCGCTCTCACAAGGGCTGGGGCCTCCATGACAGACAGAGAGAGAGAGGGACAATTAAATATAGGAAATATAATGGAAACCAGAGGAGGCTGGTAAAGGGAGGACAGCTTCTAATAATGGCAGGAATTAAGCTATTAATAAGCTTGAGTTGAATGTGTTTGATTCCAGTCTAGTTATTCCCTTCCAGCCACCAGCCACCAGCCACAATGCCAGTTTGATGGTGGAAAGTAACTTACATCTGAACCTTCCACTCATAGCCAGCTGGATGGCCAGGAATCTCCTCTGTAGGATGCGGTACATGTTGGTCTGGGAGAAGGAGCGGCCTGGTTCCAGACCTGAGAAGGCTGTGTCAAACACCTCATCTAGCAGCAGCTCCACACCTGAACACAGGGAAACAAGGATGTTACTTCCAAACACTGTTCAATAATACTGTTATTTAAAAATATATATTTCTGATTTCCTGATGAAAATCCAGTTAAGAGTTATTGTAAGTAATTGTTCCTGTGTGTGTACTTTAGTATCTATCTCACCTGTGCTGGGGAGCTCCCTGCCTCTGCTGTCAGCACAGAAACAGTAACTGGACACCTCAGGGAACGTCTGTCTGAAGCTGCTGAACGTCTGGAATACTTTAGGGAACCTGTGGAGGATATCACACATCTTGTCACGTCACTGTCTATAATAGAATATATCACACATCTTGTCACGTCACTGTCTATTATAGAATATATCACACATCTTGTCACGTCACTGTCTATTATAGAATATATCACACATCTTGTCACGTCACTGTCTATTATAGAATATATCACACATCTTGTCACGTCACTGTCTATTATAGAATATATCACACATCTTGTCACGTCACTGTCTATTATAGAATATATCACACATCTTGTCACGTCACTGTCTATAATAGAATATATCACACATCTTGTCACGTCACTGTCTATTATAGAATATATCACACATCTTGTCACGTCACTGTCTATAATAGAATATATCACACATCTTGTCATGTCACTGTCTATAATAGAATATATCACACATCTTGTCACGTCACTGTCTATTATAGAATATATCACACATCTTGTCACGTCACTGTCTATTATAGAATATATCACACATCTTGTCATGTCACTGTCTATAATAGAATATATCACACATCTTGTCACGTCACTGTCTATTATAGAATATATCACACATCTTGTCACGTCACTGTCTATAATAGAATATATCACACATCTTGTCATGTCACTGTCTATAATAGAATATATCACACATCTTGTCACGTCACTGTCTATTATAGAATATATCACACATCTTGTCACGTCACTGTCTATTATAGAATATATCATACATCTTGTCACGTCACTGTCTATAATAGAATATATCACACATCTTGTCACGTCACTGTCTATAATAGAATATATCACACATCTTGTCACGTCACTGTCTATAATAGAATATATCACACATCTTGTCACGTCACTGTCTATAATAGAATATATCACACATCTTGTCACGTCACTGTCTATAATAGAATATATCACACATCTTGTCACGTCACTGTCTATAATAGAATATATCACACATCTTGTCACGTCACTGTCTATAATAGAATATATCACACATCTTGTCACGTCACTGTCTATAATAGAATATATCACACATCTTGTCACGTCACTGTCTATAATAGAATATATCACACATCTTGTCACGTCACTGTCTATAATAGAATATATCACACATCTTGTCACGTCACTGTCTATAATAGAATATATCACACATCTTGTCATGTCACTGTCTATAATAGAATATATCACGCATCTTGTCACGTCACTGTCTATAATAGAATATATCACACATCTTGTCACGTCACTGTCTATAATAGAATATATCACACATCTTGTCACGTCACTGTCTATAATAGAATATATCACACATCTTGTCACGTCACTGTCTATAATAGAATATATCACACATCTTGTCACGTCACTGTCTATAATAGAATATATCACACATCTTGTCACGTCACTGTCTATAATAGAATATATCACACATCTTGTCACGTCACTGTCTATAATAGAATATATCACGCATCTTGTCACGTCACTGTCTATAATAGAATATATCACGCATCTTGTCACGTCACTGTCTATAATAGAATATATCACACATCTTGTCACGTCACTGTCTATAATAGAATATATCACACATCTTGTCACGTCACTGTCTATAATAGAATATATCACACATCTTGTCACGTCACTTTCGTCACTTTCTAAATGCCTGCTGGCTGGTTGCAGTTAAGACCAGTTCCTGAGTGGTTTTAGAAGAACCAAGAACAACTTGACTCTTGACCACTTGGCTGTACTTGGCTGGAGACAGGAGTGATAACAGAGACAGACTTGACCAGGCTGGGGGCCAATCATGCAAAGAGTTCACTGCACAAGCCAGGTCAACTTGGAACCCTGCCCACACTGTTATGAACCCAGTACGGGTTGTGTTTGTGTGTTCTTTTTGTTTGGTTTGCAGGATGGAGTTAGGGTGAGTGATGTCATTGATGACTGAGGAGTTACACCTGTGTTAGAGCTGATGCCGGCAATAAAAGCAGTTCCCTTCAGGTGTGACAGGGGGCGCTCTCCCATCCTCGTGCCGTTTGCATCCTTGATTACGTCGTTTGTTTCTGTTCGTCTCTTCCTAATTAATTATTCTTACTGTAATAAATGTTATTCTTTTTTTAGCATTATCCAACGTGTTGTCTCCTTCTTTGTCGCGGCTTGCGAGCCGGCCGTGACAACACACACACAGACGGACACACGCACAGACAGACACGCGCACATACAGACACATGCATGCATGCGCGCACTAAGTAGGGAATATGGTGCCATGAATGGTCTGAAAGTATATATTTTTGTGTAGGCCTATGTGGTTAGTGTTGGGATTTTTGCAGCTGTGCTAACTAAACAGAAGGACTGAAAACCCTTCACATAAAGGAGCTGAATGCCATACTCTTTCATGAGATTTACAACATATGTCAACTATTTGTCCAAACCCACATTCCAGATGAAAAATGTACATAGCAGGGGATTATCTGAAACATCTGGAATGACTACATTGTTTACTTTAGACACTGTGAAAAAATTGTCATAACACTTTCCAGAACAGGACAATATCTGGTTGATGTATCTGGTTGATGTCGAGTGGGGAGGGAAAATAAAGTAAATTTGGGCTCCCAGGTCTCCTGCCAACTCGTCATCGGTCTAAAGCCTGTCCACTGTCCTACGCATTACGCTCAACTGCCATCTAGAGGCAGATACTAGAAATAGCTTTGTACAAAACCTGTCTCACTCACACACAGGATGCCAATAGGCAGCCAGGTCAAAGTAAACCCTGTGTGTGTGTGAGAGAGAGATAGATCTCACACCTTCAACATAAACTGAAGGATAAGATTCCAACATCTTACAGTGAATAATCAGCGCCACAAATGGCACCCTATTCCCCTGCACTAGTTTTGATAAGAGCCCTAAGGACCCTGGTCAAAAGTAGTGGACTACACAAGGAATAGAGTGCATTTGGGGCGCAAACTTAGAGTGCACATCTTTCCCTCCCAGACACTCACCTGTTGAAGTTCTGCAGCAGGTCCAAGACCATCCTGTCAGTGGTGTTGACAAACTTGCACTGCACAGACAGGAAGGAGCCGTCAGCCGAGCACTGAGGGGGGGAGCGCTCCCCGATGCCGTGGAGGAGACGCCTTGACCTCACCTCACAGCTGCCTGGGCCTGAGGGCAAAGGTCAAAGGTCGTTCTGATCAGCTCTAGTCATTTATATATTACTGTGCTGTGTGGCTAAGTTGGTAGAGCATGGCACTTGGAACGTCAGGATTGTGGGTTCGATTCCCGCTGGGACCACCCATATGAAAATGCACTACTGTATGTCGCATCTGATAAAAACATCTGCTAAATGACATGTCAATATATAACACAAATCATCATGCTCCTAACTAACTCACATTGAGAGGGCTTTCCGTTCTGCCGGGTCCCGTAGATCTCCATGCCCTCCAGGTCTACACACCAGCACTGTCCCCGGGCGGGGTCACACTGCACAGCCTGGTATTCCCCAGAGGCCTGGCACTGGGGCACCAGGGGGGCATCGCCACTCAGCAGGGCTTGCTGTCTGTGGAGCTGGCAGGACGTCAGACCTGTGGGAGGAGGAGGAGGACAATGATGGTGATAGACTGCATTTACATGCATCTCAGAAGGTCTTCTAGTGTTCCACATTGTATGAGCCTTGCTAGGGTTCCCAAAGGGGAATTTATACCATCTAGCACCAATACGGTTTCATGTTAAGAGAGATATTTATAGGGCGTTCTGCTCACAGTACACAGCTGATCCGTTCTGTCTGGTTCCAGAGATCTCAGCTCCCTCAGCGTTCACACACCAGCACTCACCACCACCACTACTGCACTGGACGTGTCTGAAGTACACAACCATTAGAAGACATTAGCGAACAGCGTTTGCATCACAAATGCCACCATATTCCCGGCATAGTGCACTACTTTCGACCGGAGCCTTAGGCAAGTAGTGCACTATATAGGGATTGGGAATAGGGTGCAATTTGGGACAAATACAGGAAAATTGTTTCTTTACCGTCCTGGCTAGCTTTTCACTTAAAAATCCCATGAGTCATAGAGCACTGTCAGGTATACCTGAATCTCCCGTCCTCTGAGCACTGGGGTACATGGTCTTGTTGCCGCGAAGAACTAACACCACGTAGCGACTCACACTGACTCAGGGTCTCAGACTCCAGCTGGTATTCTGAAAACAGCAGCAAATACAATTTATCGTTCAAAACTGTGTATTTTATTTATTTATTTATTTCTTCGGCTTACAGGCATATTGCTCATACACATAGGAAACAGACAGACAACATAAACATAGTAGGCCATAATAAATACACTACAGTCGTATGCAAAAGTTTGGGCACCCCTCTGAGGCTGCATAATAATTTACTCTGTCGTCACAGAAAATGATCACAGTGGCATGCCATTCATTTTCTAATAAAAGCTGAGTACTGGGGTATTGTCCAGACAAATATTTTTAGTGTAGCAATATTAAATTGTATGAAATTAAATCAGATGTGAAAAATAGGCTGTGCAAATATGTGGGCACCCTTGTCATTCTGTTGATTTGAATACCTGTAACTACTTAGCACTGATTAATTGGAACACACAATTGGTTTGGTGAGCTCATTAAGCCTTGGACTTCATAGACAAGTGCATCCAATCATGAGAAAAGGTATTTAAGGTGGCCAATTGCAAGTTGTTGTTCTCTTTGACTCTCCCCTGAAGAGTGGCAACATGGGGGCCTCAAAACAACTCTCAAATGACCTGAAAACCAAGATTGTTCAACATTATGGTTTAGGGGAAGGCTACAAAAAGCTATCGCAGAGATGTAAGCTGTCAGTGTCCACTGTGAGGAACATAGTGAGGAAATGGAAGACCACAGGCACAGTTCTTGTTAAGGCCAGAAGTGGCAGGCCAAGTAAAATATCAGAGGCAAAGGCGAAGGATGGTGAGAACGGTCAAAAACAGCCCACAGACCACCTCCAAAGACCTACAACATCATCTTGCTGCAGATGGTGTCACTGTGCATCGTTCAACAATTCAGCGCACTTTGCACAAGGAGAAGCTGTACGAGAGAGTGATGCGGAAGAAGCCTTTTCTGCACACATGCCACAAACGCACATTTGGACAAGCCAGCTTCATTTTGGAATAAGGTGCTGTGGACTGATGAAACAAAGATTTAGTTATTTGGTCATAACAAGGGGCGTTATGCATGGCGGCAAAAGAACACAGCGTTCCAAGAAAAACACTTGCTACCCACAGTAAAATTTGGTGGGGTTCCATCATGATGTGGGACTGTGAGGCCAGTGCCGGTACTGAGAATCTTGTTAAAGTTGAGGGTTGCATGGATTCCACTCAATATCAGTAGATTCTTGGGAATAATGTTGAAGAATCAGTCACAAAGTTGAAGTTACGCCGGGGCTGGATATTTCAACAAGACAACGACCCAAAACACTGCTCAAAATCTACCCGGGCATTTATGCTGAGGAACAAGTACAATGTTCTGGAATGGCCATCCCAGTCCCCAGACCTGAATATCATTGAGAATCTGTGGGATGATTTGAAGCGGGCTGTCCATGCTCTGCAACCATCAAACCTAACTGAACTGGAGATGTTTTGTAAGGAGGAATGGTCCAAAATACCTTCATCCAGAATCCAGACAGTCAAGTACTTCCACACCGAACTCGCTTTGTGCACGAGAGCATTGTCATGCTGAAACAAACTGTTGCCACAAAGTTGGAAGCACACAATCGTCTAGAATATAATTGTATGCTGTAGTTAAGATTTCTCTTCACTGGATCTAAGGGGCCTAGTCCGAACCATGAAAAACAGCCACAGACCATTATTCCTCCTCCACCAAACTTTACAGTTGGCACTGTGAATTCGGGCAAGTAGCATCTGCCAAACCCAGATTCGTCCGTCGGACTGCCAGATGGTGAAGCGTGATTCATCACTTCAGAGAATGCATTTCCACTGCTCCAGAGTCCAATGGCGGTGAGCTTTACACCATTCGAGCTGACGCTTGGCATTGTGATCTTAGGCTTGTGTGCGGCTGCTTGGGCATGAAAACACATTTTATGAAGCTCCCGAGGAACAGCTATAGGTGCTGATGGGTGCTTTCAGAGGCAGTTTTGAATTTGTAGTGAGTGTTGCAAACGAGGACACAAGATTTTTACGCACAACGGCTTCAGCACTTGGTGGTCCCACTCTGTGAGCTTGTGTGACCTACCACTTCATGGCTGAGCCGTTGTTTTTCCTAGACGTTTCCACTTCACAATAACAACACTTACATTTAACTGGGGCAGCTTTACCAGGGCAGAAATTTGACAAACTGACTTGTTGGAAAGGTGGCATCCTATGACGGTGCCACATTGAAAGTTACTGAGCTCTTCAGTAAGGCCATTCTACAGCCAATGTTTATCTATGGAGATTGCATGGCGGTGTGCTCAATTTTCTACACCTGTCAGCAATGGATGTGGCTGAAATAGCCGAATATACTCATTTGAGGTGCCTACATAGTTTTGTATATATAGTGTATATAGAAAATACAAATAAATACTACCATCATAATCATCATAGAAAAAGGATCATCATAAGAGGTTTAAATTACAGCTGAAAAGAACTTTGGAATATTCAAATACCCAAGGTATTGGGGTCACCCAATAGAGCTGTAGGTGTTACCTGAAATCTTCCCCTCAGACAGACAGAGGCAGCACAGCAGTATGGAGGAGATCTGAACCAGTCAGTTGAACTGTGATGAGACCGGGACTAAAGCTCTGGATTTATACCATCGGTGCTTTCTGCATTGTCATCCTCACTAGGTAGTCACCGCACTCAGGACAGAGTGTGTGACGCACGTGGACCTCACTCTCCAAACATGGAACACTCAGGTGTGTTTGGAACAATGGAAGTTCTGTAACATTCTAGTGGGAGCAGCCAGGCCTGAGACTCAGAGGACCATCAGAAGGCAGGAGCTGGTCATGCAAGACTTGACCTGGGATGCATTCCCTAGAAACCAAACGGGGAGGGACTATCTGATTTTGTCCCATAAGAAACTCTGGTTTACGTTTTTTCTACTACTGTTTACACTAAAAAATACGACCCAGGTGAACATGACTTGTACCTTCTGGACCATGCTCTTTCAAGAGCCAACGAATGACAGGTTTCTGAGGTCAAATTACATAAAACATGGAAAAGTCCAGCAACACACAACACAAATTAACAACTGAATGTGTAACAGTATAACACACAACAACTTTGTAATATATATAAATATTATATATATAATTTAAATTAATAATGGTAAGAAGAGATATTAAATATCCAGAATATATGTTTTAATGGCATTGTACATGTAGTAAATCACATAAACAACAGGTCTTAAATAAACTCTTAATGTACAGCTGGTATATGTCAATAAAAATCTACTTTGTTTTATACCCTACCGGCTGGCTCTAAAACACTTATATACAGGTTAACAGAAATACTCAATATATCAAGTATATATAGTATCAAGTATATATAGTCCTCCTATGCCTTCTATAGGTGTTTCCTCTGTTTTACAGTTATAAAAACTGTACATAAATGACCAACAACCGCAATCGACACATTGCTTTTTATACGCATTTACATCCAGCTGGCAATTAGCTTACTGTGGTACAACTCAAACGTGTCCACTTAGTCAGAAGACAGTGTTGTGTTCTGTGACGTCGCACCCTTACTGGGGCCGTACTGAAAGCATCAGAACACCACAGACAGACGCTGCGTCCCAAACGTAGTACACTACATAGCAAATAGGGTGCCATTTGGGACGCACACAGAGACAATGTGCCACAGGTGTCCCGGGACATCAACGCCATTCCGTGGTTGTCATGGAGATATCCTGAAAACACAGTCAGTCAGTCAGTCAGTCAGTCAGTCAGTCAGTCAGTCAGTCAGTCAGTCAGTCAGTCAGTCAGTCAGTCAGTCAGTCAGTCAGTCAGTCAGTCAGTCAGTCAGTCAGTCAGTCTGTCTGTCTGTCTGTCTGTCTGTCTGTCTGTCTGTCTGTCTGTCTGTCTGTCTGTCTGTCTGTCTGTCTGTCTGTCTGTCTGTCTGTCTGTCTGTCTGTGGGTGTATTATATATACACCAGTCAGATATATCCATTATCTTCTCCCATGTTGAATCAGTGAGAATGATAACATTGTAAACTTGGTGGGTCATACTTTTAGACTTGGCACATTAGAGAATTCAACTTAACATAGGTAAAATGTGGCAATAAATTCAGAAATTAAATCAGAATGCAGTAGCTAAATGACAGATGTTAGCACTGTGTTTTTTATCAACTCATCTAATGATAGTGTGAACTTGAGGGGGAACTTGAAATTTAAAACGTTTCAGACCACGATTCCAAACAGGTTAAAGCTTACTGTAATATCATCTAACATTCAAATCGCACAAGCAAGCTTTCTAGAGCTCCACTCTTACTGAGGCAAAAGAGTGTTGGGATGCTTCCCAAATAGCACCCTATGTTCCCTACATACTGTAGTGCACTATAAAGGGAATAGGGTTCTATTTGGGGCGGGCCCATGATGAGGTGAACTCATTGCATTTTGATCATCTAATTGAATTAAATACAATTTCAGCCACATTATAGAATGGGTGTGAACAATCTATTGAATGTGGTCAAACCTCACTTCTGGTTATGAAAATAACAATGCCTCTTTTGAAAACGTTGCGGTAACTTCATAACAGGGAGTCTTAGTTAAAACGACAAACGTCCCAAGGCCCTACAGGTCAACACTGTATTCAACTTGTACCTTTAATCCACAAGTCCAATCTCGTCAACTCAAACTTTTCAGTTACTCCAACTCAAAACACTCTTCTTTCTAATACCAAGAGTCCACTGGACTCATCTCTTTCCTTTGATCTCTAAACATCCATTCATCCCTCTTGTATTGAGCCGACTGAAGCATCCCTCCCACAGTCAGTCTATGAGGAGGAGGTGTGCTCAGTTTGACAGTTTATGGCCACAGCAGACGGTGTGCTTCGGTGACACAGAGAGAGGAGGAGGTTCTGTCAGACGGTAGTGGGTCCACCTTGGGTTTGGATAAGACTCTCCTCTGTGCAGTGCTGTGATGCCACCAGATACCTAGTGCTGTTGCCATGCTAACCCGGGCCAGACCCAGACTCTGGCAAGTTTAACACAAATTCACACAGAACACAGGGTGCTCATCTGTTGCACCTTGCTCAGGTCTGTGAGGAGCTGCTTGATGCGTTGCTTGAGCTGAGGCAGCCTGGCCAGGGGGTCTGGAGGCTCCAACTCCCCAGTGAAGTCCAGCCAGCTCTCCAACACTGAGGGACGCAGAGAGAGAGAGAGATCTAATAAGGTAAGAACGAGTTAGATCCTCCTTAATTTACAATGGGGTCATTCCCTCCCACTACATTGGTATTATTAGTTTACTGGATAGGACAGTGTATTATTAGTTTATTGTCTAGGACAGCGTATTATTAGTTTATTGAATAGGACAGTGTATTATTAGTTTATTGATAGGGCAGTGTATTATTAGTTTATTGGATAGGACAGGGTAATATTAGTTTATTGGCTAGGACAGTGTATTATTAGTTTATTGGCTAGGACAGAAAATTATTAGTTTATTGGATAGGACAGCGTATAATTAGTTTATTGGCTGAGACAGAGTATTATTAGATTATTGGCTAGGACAGCGTATTATTAGTTTATTGGCTAGGACAGCGTATTATTAGTTTATTGGCTAGGACAGCGTATTATTAGTTTACTGGATAGAACAGTGAATTATTAGTTTATTGATAGAACAGCGTATTATTAGTTTATTGGCTAGGACAGCGTATTATTAGTTTATTGATAGGGCAGTGTATTATTAGTTTATTGATAGGGCAGTGTATTATTAGTTTATTGGATAGGACAGGTTAATATTAGTTTATTGGCTAGGACAGCATATTATTAGTTTATTGGCTAGGACGGCGTACTATTAGTTTATTGATAGGACAGTGTATTATTAGTTTATTGCCTAGGCCATTGTATTATTAGTTTATTGATAGGACAGTATATTATTAGTTTATTGGACAGGACAGTGTATTATTAGTTTATTGGATAGGACAGTGTATTATTAGTTTATTGGATAGGACGGCGTACTATTAGTTTATTGATAGGACAGTGTATTATTAGTTTATTGATAGGACAGTGTATTATTAGTTTATTGACAGGACAGCGTATTATTAGTTTATTGGTTAGGACAGTGTATTATTAGTGTATTGATAGGACAGTGTATTATTAGTTTATTGGCTAGGACAGTGTATTATTAGTTTATTGGCTAGGCCATTGTATTATTAGTTTATTGATAGGACAGTATATTATTAGTTTATTGGACAGGAGAGTGTATTAGTTTATTGGCTAGAACAGTGTATTAGTTTATTGGATAGGACAGTGTATTATTAGTTTATTGACAGGACAGTGTATTATTAGTTTATTGGATAGGACAGAGTACTATTAGTTTATTGATAGGACAGTGTATTATTTTATTGATAGGACAGTGTATTATTAGTTTATTGATAGGACAGCGTATTATTAGTTTATTGACAGGACAGCGTATTATTAGTTTATTGGTTAGGACAGTGTATTATTAGTGCATTGGTTAGAACAGTGTATTATTAGTGTATTGGATAGAACAGTGTATTATTAGTGTATTCGCTAGAACAGTGTATTATTAGTGTATTGGCTAGGACAGTGTATTAGTTTATTGACAGGACAGCGTATTATTAGTTTATTGGCTAGGACAGTGTATTAGTTTATTGGTTAGGACAGTGTATTATTAGTTTATTGGCTAGAACAGTGTATTATTAGTTTATTGGTTAGGACAGTGTATTATTAGTGTATTGATAGGACAGTGTATTATTAGTTTATTGGTTAGGACAGTGTATTATTAGTTTATTGGCTAGAACAGTGTATTATTAGTTTATTGGTTAGGACAGTGTATTATTAGTGTATTGATAGGACAGTGTACTATTAGTTTATTGGTTAGGGCAGCGTATTATTAGTTTATTGATAGGATAGTGTATTATTAGTTTATAGGAAAGGACAGTGTATTATTAGTTTAAAGGATAGGACAGTGTATTATTAGTTTATTGATAGGACAGTATCATTACTTTAAAGGATAGGACAGTGTATTATTAGTTTATTGGATAGGACAGTGTATTTGTTAGATAGGACAGAACACCCCATTTAATATCAAGCTCCTTCTCTAGACCACCCAGACCTCCCCATTTACCAACAAGCTCCTTCTCTAGACCACCCAGACCTCCCCATTTACCAACAAGCTCCTTCTCTAGACCACCCAGACCTCCCCATTTACCAACAAGCTCCTTCTCTAGACCACCCAGACCTCCCCATTTACCAACAAGCTCCTTCTCTAGACCACCCAGACCTCCCCATTTACCAACAAGCTCCTTCTCTAGACCACCCAGACCTCCCCATTTACCAACAAGCTCCTTCTCTAGACCACCCAGACCACCCCATTTACCATCAAGCTCCTTCGCTAGACCACCCAGACCACCCCATTTACCAACAAGCTCCTTCTCTAGACCACCCAGACCTCCCCATTTACCATCAAGCTCCTTCTCTAGACCACCCAGACCTCCCCATTTACCATCAAGCTCCTTCTCTAGACCACCCAGACCTCCCCATTTACCATCAAGCTCCTTCTCTATGAGGTCCATCCTGCCTGCCACTTGGTTCTGAACATCCTCTATGTGAGTGAGGAGGTTCATCTGCCACTGGAGACAGTTCCTAGCATGTTCCACTGAGTCTGGAACCCTCTCATCCAGGCAGGCAGGCACAGCCAGTACTGAGTCTGGAACCCTCTCATTCAGACAGCCAGGCACAGCCAGGGCAGTAGTCTTCTGTTGACAACACACAGTATTAACTCAACCACAAAAATAAAATCAAAATTGATCGCAAAACACATTACAGTTAAAAAATCAAAATAAAAGCCGGTAGCCTAGTGGTCAGAGAGACGAGACAGCAACCGGAGGGTTGCCAGTTCAAATCCCGGGTCTGACAGGAAAAATCTGTCCGGAGTGAGCTGGCAACCGGAGGGTTACTTGCATCAAATCCTAGATACCACTTAACACCCCAAAACTGCTCCACGGGCGCCCCAAGTACAATATGTATTGTCTTTAGGAGGGGTTGGGATAAAGCAGCCCCCTGCTCCAACCTGTATGTATAGCCTTTAGGAGGGGTTGGGATAAAGCAGCCCCCTGCTCCAACCTGTATGTATAGCCTTTAGGAGGGGTTGGGATAAAGCAGCCCCCTGCTCCAACCTGTATGTATAGTCTTTAGGAGGGGTTGGGATAAAGCAGCCCCCTGCTCCAACCTGTATGTATAGCCTTTAGGAGGGGTTGGGATAAAGCAGCCCCCTGCTCCAACCTGTATGTGTTGTCTTTAGGAGGGGTTGGGATAAAGCAGCCCCCTGCTCCAACCTGTATGTGTTGTCTTTAGGAGGGGTTGGGATAAAGCAGCCCCCTGCTCCAACCTGTATGTGTTGTCTTTAGGAGGGGTTGGGATAAAGCAGCCCCCTGCTCCAACCTGTATGTATAGTCTTTAGGAGGGGTTGGGATAAAGCAGCCCCCTGCTCCAACCTGTATGTATAGTCTTTAGGAGGGGTTGGGTTAAAGCAGCCCCCTGCTCCAACCTGTATGTATAGTCTTTAGGAGGGGTTGGGATAAAGCAGCCCCCTGCTCCAACCTGTATGTATAGTCTTTAGGAGGGGTTGGGATAAAGCAGCCCCCTGCTCCAACCTGTATGTATAGTCTTTAGGAGGGGTTGGGATAAAGCAGCCCCCTGCTCCAACCTGTATGTATAGTCTTTAGGAGGGGTTGGGATAAAGCAGCCCCCTGCTCCAACCTGTATGTATAGTCTTTAGGAGGGGTTGGGATAAAGCAGCCCCCTGCTCCAACCTGTATGTATAGTCTTTAGGAGGGGTTGGGATAAAGCAGCCCCCTGCTCCAACCTGTATGTGTAGTCTTTAGGAGGGGTTGGGATAAAGCAGCCCCCTGCTCCAACCTGTATGTATAGTCTTTAGGAGGGGTTGGGATAAAGCAGCCCCCTGCTCCAACCTGTATGTATAGTCTTTAGGAGGGGTTGGGATAAAGCAGCCCCCTGCTCCAACCTGTATGTATAGTCTTTAGGAGGGGTTGGGATAAAGCAGCCCCCTGCTCCAACCTGTATGTATAGTCTTTAGGAGGGGTTGGGATAAAGCAGCCCCCTGCTCCAACCTGTATGTATAGCCTTTAGGAGGGGTTGGACCTGGTGTATAACTGATAAATAACCTTCAAAGCAAACAAGAGGCAATTAAGACCAACAACAACTATCTTACTTCCTCTTCCTTGGCTGTGAAGTGGATGGAGTGGGAGGCGGAGTAATCATTAGCCTCCAGCACTCCCCTCTCCTGGCTGTTGGAGCCGTGAGGGTCTGCAGCCGGCCGGTCTGCAGCGGGCCGGTCTACAGCGGGCCAGTGCTCCAGCTGTCCAGGGCTGGGGGGTTTCTGGTAGCTGTAGAGCAGACGAGACAATGATCAATAAAATACATTATGAGCACACTGTAAACTAGTGGCAGGCACCAATATGGATATCAGTGCCCATCGCTACTAGAAACACATATTACACAGACAGCTGAACCTGTACCTGTGTTCGCTGGTGATGTACGTGTCTGGCTTGGAGGAGCTCTGGTTGTCCAGAGAGTTGTCGTCAAGGTGATCTGTGAAGTGGATGCAGTCAGGGAGACCGCCCATGGGCTGGTCCTCGTCAGAGTTCACCCACGACCGAGCCCAGAAGTGCAAATTGGGATTGCGTTTGTTCCTATAGGTGAACCAGGAAATAAAAGGATCATTATCACTCCAAATGACCACGGTTGCGTTCCAAATGGCACCCTATTCATTAGTGCGCTACTTTCGACCTGAGCTCTCCGTTTTTAACTCACATCTTTGAAGAAATAGAACATGTACTGCAGATTCTAATGAGTTTCACAGTTTTCTTTGCACAGATGTGCTCTCTCTCTCTTGTGATGAAAATGTTGCCCTACATGTTGAAAGGTGACCTACTGCAATATGTCCATCTTGAGCTGTAGTCCATGGAGGATGTTGTTAACACTGAACACGTCTGCTAACAGCTGATGGGTGGAGACGGTCTTCTTCGAGTTCTGCTGAGAGTAGTTCTCAGAGAGGAAGGACAGGCCGTACATGTGACCCTTGCTCAACCAGTCTTTGTCATGGAGATATTTGGCACTCCACCTTTGACCTAAACAACAAAGACAAATGGATATATCAGGAAGACAACCAACATGTTGATGGTAATAATAATAATAATGTATCAATCTTGATGGTCTTGTTTGTAAATTGTATAAGGAAGGTAGAAGTTGCCTAGCCTGAGTGCCAGTCTGTTTGTGCTATCATGCAAACTCCTTGTCACCTTTGGCTTGACAATGACATCAATGGAGTTGGCAAGAGCACAATCAGATCTGGGATCAGCATAAACGTTGCCTCTAGCCACTGACACAGGGTGAGATTAATTTGATCCCCCTAATGGTTTAGGTTGGGGAGTAGAGTTATCTGATCCTAGATATGTGGTTAGGGGAGTGTAGTGAATGAAGTTAGTGTGTTACCTGGAGGGTCTCTGCAGATATAACAGATGTACTGGTCAGGGATGCTGTCCTCCAATAGTCCCATACACACACTGTGCTGCCAGCACATACACTCCTCACACTGAGAGAGAGGGAGAGGGAGAGGGGGAGAGGGAGATGATGATCATCTCACATGATGCCATGTTTAGGGAGAAACCCATGTTGAACCATGTTTAACATGTGATGACATGTTTAGGGAGAAACCCAGATCTGAACCATGCTTAACACATGATGACATGTTTAGGGAGAAACCCAGGTCTGTACCATGTTTAACATATGATGACATGTTTAGGGAGAAACCCAGATCTGAACCATGTTTAACATATGATGACATGTTTAGGGAGAAACCCAGATCTGAACCATGATTAACACATGTTTAACAGACATGTTTAGGGAGAAACACAGGTCTGAACCATGTTTATCTGAAGAGATAGCCTTGAATTGTACACAGTATGCATCTTCTCTCGCTCTATCTTGGTTCGTGCAGGTGACTGATCTCCTCCTCAGACCAGTTGGCAGAACGCCCAGAATATATTCTGGAAGTTAAGATGGGAGACATTGCTCAGTTTCTTGGGAAACTGAGCCCACGCGGTAACAGCCAGTCACCTGCAGGAACCACCCCTATGAACCATGCCTACTGTATGAACCATGCCTATGAAGCATGCCTACTGTATGAACCATGCCTATGAAGCATGCCTACTGTATGAACCAACCCAATGAACCATGCCAACTGTATGAACCAACCCTATGAACCATGCCTACTGTATGAACCAGACCTATGAACCATGCCTACTGTATGAACCAACCCTATGAACCATGCCTACTGTATGAACCATGCCTACTGTATGAACCAGACCTATGAACCATGCCTACTGTATGAACCAGACCTATGAACCATGCCTACTGTATGAACCATGCCTATGAACCATGCCTACTGTATGAACCAGACCTATGAACCATGCCTACTGTATGATCCAGACCTATGAACCATGCCTACTGTATGAACCAGACCTATGAACCATGCCTACTGTATGATCCAGACCTATGAACCATGCCTACTGTATGATCCAGACCTATGAACCATGTCTACTGTATGAACCATGCCTATGAACCATGCCTACTGTATGAACCAGACCTATGAACCATGCCTACTGTATGAACCATGCCTATGTAGTTATTTTGTGTAGCAGTATATACGAGGACTGAAGGGACCGCCCTGGCAGAGCTTGTACGTGTGTTTGTTGTAACCTCTCCAGTTAACTGATAATAAAGAGTGATTCATTTAATATTGACTTCAGGTGTCCCTGGTGTTGAATATAATATTGACTTCATGTGTCCCTGGTGTTGAATATAATATTGACTTCAGGTGTCCCTGGTGTTGAATATAATATTGACTTCATGTGTCCCTGGTGTTGAATATAATATTGACTTCAGGTGTCCCTGGTGTTGAATATAATATTGACTTCATGTGTCCCTGGTGTTGAATATAATATTGACTTCAGGTGTCCCTGGTGTTGAATATAATATTGACTTCATGTGTCCCTGGTGTTGAATATAATATTGGCTTCAGGTGTCCCTGGTGTTGAATATAATATTGACTTCATGTGTCCCTGGTGTTGAATATAATATTGACTTCATGTGTCCCTGGTGTTGAATATAATATTGACTTCAGGTGTCCCTGGTGTTGAATATAATATTGACTTCAGGTGTCCCTGGTGTTGAATATAATATTGACTTCAGGTGTCCCTGGTGTTGAATATAATATTGACTTCAAGTGTCCCTGGTGTTGAATATAATATTGACTTCAAGTGTCCCTGGTGTTGAATATAATATTGACTTCATGTGTCCCTGGTGTTGAATATAATATTGACTTCAGGTGTCCCTGGTGTTGAATTTAATATTGACTTCATGTGTCCCTGGTGTTGAATTTACACCACAAAAGGACATGAATTTTCCAACCCCACCTCAGACATAACAATAGTCTGAGGGCTCCAGTCAGTCAATACCTGAATCATGAATCCGTTCTCCTCATCCATCTCACAGATACAGCGGACGATCTCCTGGGTACCATCCTCCTCCTCCTCCTCTTGGAAGTCCTCCATGTTCAGAGAGTCAAAGTCCTGGTTGGAGGGTTCAAAACAAACCCCATTAGTCATGTTGTCACCCTGAGTCACATCTATACATTTCCTAAGTTATAGCACACAATCCTTTACATAGAGGATCTTAAAGGGCCATGGAGTTTAGTCTGCTTTGTGTTTTCTTTGTTGCCATAAACAAATGATGGTAGTATCGTGACAACCCTACCTGGTTGTACTCATCTCCACTAAACAGCAAGCTCTCTGTGGTCGAGTCCTCTAGGAAGTCTATATCTGACAGGTCTGGAGAGAGAGAGAGAGAGAGAGAGAGAGAGAGAGAGAGAGAGAGAGAGAGACATACAAACAGAGAAAGAGAGGGGGGGGGGGCAGCATCATTAAATAGTACCCACAAAACACTAGTGTCAACGTCAACAGTGAAGAGGCGACTCAGGGACATGGTCCACACAAGTTTCTTATCAGGTTACTGGATATAGAGTTGGAGAAGGGGGACATGGTCCACACAAGTTTCTTATCAGGTTACTGGATATAGATTTGGAGAAGAGGGACATGGTCCACACAAGTCTCTTCTCAGGTTACTGGATATAGAGTTGGAGAAGAGGGACATGGTCCACACAAGTCTCTTCTCAGGTTACTGGATATAGAGTTGGAGAAGAGGGACATGGTCCACACAAGTCTCTTCTCAGGTTACTGGATCGATCACAATAACCACAGCACCTTCAGTTGATTTCTGCTGTTCCCAATGTGAGTGCAACATCCCACAGGCTGTCATGAATTCATATGTAAACACTTCACTAAACATGATGTGAAAAATAATTACTTCTATTGTTTGATTTCGTGTACAGCATTAAGATGAAACTGTACATTCAGGTAATGGTCACGACTCTTCCTATCAGGTGGAAAGTTATGATGGTTAAGAGTGGGACTGTGTTATGGAACTCTTTGAGGGACCCCAGGATTAATTTCTAGCAGAACAACTGACAGAATGTTAAAATTAAAACGGATAGTTCGATAACTAGTAAACACTAACCCAAAATGAAAAGGACAACTGACAATGTTAATACTCAAACGTATAGTTAGATAACTAGTAAACACTCACCTAAAATGTCAACATATAAAAAATACCAATATTGTACAACAATATTCTTCAGCAATGTGTACACTTCCTAAGAATATGACACAAAAGTCTAATCTCTGGTCAGAAAGCAACCATTATGTAGAGTCAACATGATGTATGATTCAGAGTAACGATGTGGTCAAATAAACCACTTCCAGTCAGAACTTCAGACCTCTCAGACATTGTGCCGATGTGAGTTAATACATTTGAACAGCACATTAAAGTAAAGATTAAATGTGCTTGGTTATTCTAAAATTGATTCAATAAAAAAATGTCCTCACCAATCACACACAATACCCCACAATGACAAAGCGAAAACAGGTTTTTAGAAATTTTTGGAAATGTATTAAAAATAAAAACATAATTATTCAGACCCTTTGCTATGAGACTTGAAATTGGGCTCAGGTGCATCCTGTTTCCATTGATCATCCTTGAGATGTTTCTACAACTTGATTGGAGTCCACCTGTGGTAAATTAAATTGATTGGACATGATTTGGAAAGGTACACAAATGTCTATATAAAGGTCCCACAGTGCATGCCAGAACAAAAACCAAGCCATGAGGTCAAAGGAATTGTCAGTAGAGCTAAGACAGGATTGTGTCGAGGCACAGATCTGGGGAAGGGTAGCAAAAACTGTCTGCAGCATTGAAGGTCCCCAAGAACACAGTGGCCTCCATCATTCTTAAATGGAGAAGTTTGGAACCACCAAGTCTATTCTCAGAGCCAGCCGGCCGCCCGGCCAAACTGAGCAATGGTCACTGACATAGCCACAGAATTCCTCTGTGGAGATGGGAGAACCTTCCAGAAGGACAACCATCTCTGCAGCACTCCACCAATCAGGCCTTTATGGTAGAGTGCCCAAACGAAAGCCACTCCTCAGTAAAAGGCACATGACAGCCTGCTTGGAGTTTGCCAGAAGGCACCTAAAGACTCTCAGACCATGAGAAACAAGATTCTCTAGTCTGATGAAACCAAGATTGAACTCATTGACCTGAATGCCAAGCATCACATCTGGAGGAAACCTGGCACCATCCCTACGGTGAAGCATGGTGGTGGCAGCAGCATCATGCTGTGGGGATGTTTTTCAGCGGCCGGGACTGGGAGACTAGTCAGGATCGAGGCAAAGATGAACGGAGCAAAGTACAGAGAAACCCTTGATGAAAACCTGCTCCAAAGACCTCAGACTGAGGCGAAGGTTCACCTTCCAACAGGACAACGACCCTAAGCACACAGCCAAGACAACGCAGGAGTGGCTTCGGGACAATTCTCTGAATGTCCTTGAGTGGCCCAGCCAGAGCCAGGATTTTAACCCGATAGTCATCTCTGGAGAAACCTGAAAATAGTTCCCCATCCAACCTGACAGAGCTTGAGAGGATCTGCAGAGAAGAATGGGAGAATCTCCCCAAATACAGGTGTGCCAAGCTTGTACCGTCAAACCCAAGAAGACTCAAGGCTGTAATTGCTGCCAAAGCTGCTTCAACAAAGTACTGAGTAAAGTGTCTGAATACTGATGTAAATGTGATATTTCAGTGAACATTTTTTTATATATTAGCAAAAAATTCTAAAAACCAGTTTTTGCTTTGTCATTATAAGGTGATTTGTGTAGATTTAATCAATTTTAGAATAAGGCTGTAACATAAACTGTGGTAAAAGTCAAGGGGTCTGAACACTTTAAATATATATAAAAGTGGCCTGTCAGGCAACTCCCACTCACTCTCTCCGGTGAGGTCGACAGAGAGGATGGCCCGGGGGTACTGGTAGAGCCTGGAGGTGGAGGAGGAAGGGAAAGTGAAGGAGGAGGTGGAGGAGCGGTGGAGAGTAGACGACGTAGATCGCTCCAGGAAGGACAGCGACATGTCATCGTAGTCCGAATAACCTGCAGGGGAGAACATACAGAATTAGTTTTTATGATGCATTGATGATATGCTGCTACTAGTGTATATATATATATGTTTACAATAAGCTATAAAATGGACTAGTCATTCAATGACAACATACTATACACAACAACAAGTCCTTGGAGAAGCATTAAGATAAAGCACCTGAACTACACTTACAGTGCTGCTTGGATTCACAACAGCAGGAACCCTTTGAGAAGCATTAAGATACAGCACCTGAACTACACTTACAGTGCTGCTTGGATTCACAACAGCAGGAGCCCTTGGAGAAGCATTAAGATACAGCACCTGAACTACACTTACAGTGCTGCTTGGATCCACAACAGCAGGAGCCCTTGGAGAAGCATTAAGATACAGCACCTGAACTACACTTACAGTGCTGCTTGGATCCACAACAGCAGGAGCCCTTGGAGAAGCATTAAGATACAGCACCTGAACTACACTTACAGTGCTGCTTGGATCCACAACAGCAGGAGCCCTTGGAGAAGCATTAAGATACAGCACCTGAACTACACTTACAGTGCTGCTTGGACTTCCTCTTTTTCTTCTTCTTCTTCTTCTGTTTCATTTTGAAGTGGTCTTTCTCTTTCCTGTTCCTCCTCTCCTTGTCCTTCTTTTTTCCTGAAAAGCAGAACATTGCGGGAACAATTAATTGAGATACTTTGTTTAGTAGAACTGCAACAAGTGAAATAGAACACAATCTCACCGATCACCTGGCATTTCTCCTCCAGTTTCACCTTCTTCTCAATCTTTATTAATCCTGTAGAAGGAGACGTATGTAATGTGACCACAGTTCTCTGCAGCTAATTGTGTTGATTTAAGTTTCGTCCCAAAAGGCACCCTATTCCCTATATAGTGCACTACTTCTTCCCGTTTACTTTCTTTTTCTTCTCTCGTGTTTTTCTTCTCATCTATATTACTACCTCATTGTACATTGTCTTCTCATCTATATTACTACCTCATTGTGCATTGTCTTCTCATATATATTACTACCTCTTTGTGCATTGTCTTCTCCTCTATATTACTACCTCATTGTGCATTGTCTTCTCCTCTATATTACTACCTCATTGTGTATTGTCTTCTCATCTATATTACTACCTCATTGTACATTGTCTTCTCATCTATATTACTACCTCATTGTGCATTGTCTTCTCATATATATTACTACCTCTTTGTGCATTGTCTTCTCCTCTATATTACTACCTCATTGTGCATTGTCTTCTCCTCTATATTACTACCTCATTGTGCATTGTATTCTCCTCTATATTACTACCTCATTGTGCATTGTCTTCTCTATATTACTACCTCATTGTGCATTGTCTTCTCATCTATATTTCTACCTCATTGTGTATTGTCTTCTCATCTATATTACTACCTCATTGTGTATTGTCTTCTCATCTATATTACTACCTCATTGTGTATTGTCTTCTCCTATATATTACTACCTCATTGTGTATTGTCTTCTCCTCTATATTACTACCTCATTGTGCATTGTCTTCTCCTCTATATTACTACCTCATTGTGTATTGTCTTCTCCTCTATATTACCACCTCATTGTGAATGGTCTTCTCCTCTATATTACTACCTCACTGTCTTCTTCTCTATATTACTACCTCCTTGTGCATTGTTGAGAAAGAGTTGGCCAGTTAAGCATATCATTGTGCTGTTTTACACTTGCTTTATCCTGTGCATGTGACAATAGAACTGGAAAACATCTTGAAAACAAATGTAGTTCACTATATAGGGAATACGGTGCCATTTGGGACGCAGCCTTACACTCTCTCAGGAAGGCCCACTGCCCTGCCACTCACCTGGCTCCAGGTGCTTGTCCTTATCGATCACCTTCTTCAGGATCTTGTCGTGGAGGGACTCAAAGCTCTTCTCCTGAGGCGGCGGAGGGAGAGACAGCTCTGTGCTGTCAGAGCTCATGGAGGCAGAGGAGCGCTTCTTCCTGTTCAACTTGGGAGGTTTCAGACAGCTCCCCAGTCCAGTACAGTCCAGCTGGAACACATGGCCCGGAGGGAACAGAGCTGGGGGATAGAGGAGACAGTATAAAACATATGGCCCTGAGGGGACAGAGGAGACCGTATAAAACATATAACCCTGAGGGGACAGAGGAGACAGTATAAAACATATGGCCCTGAGGGGACAGAGGAGACAGTATAAAACATATGGCCCTGAGGGGACAGAGGAGACAGTATAAAACATATAACCCTGAGGGGACAGAGGAGACAGTATAAAACATATAACCCTGAGGGGACAGAGGAGACAGTATAAAACATATAACCCAGATGTTATATGTTTTATACTGTCAGGGGGGTGAGACAGAGAGTATAAGGTTGGGCTCTGGACAAAAGTAGTGCACTATATAGGGAATAGGTTACCATTTGGAACACAGCCTAAAACAATTTTGTGAATTTGTGTATTCATGTTACATACAACTGTGTTTTCAAATGAATCAAATCTAAATCCATACAGGATGAGGTGGAGACAGTCCTGCGTCTCTTTGTGTTGCCAGGGACCTCCAGCAGGGTGGTGGTGGGCATGGAGGCTGAGGTGGCCCGGGTACGACCAGCCCTGTCTGGGGAGCCTGTCAGCTCAGAGTCCTGGACGTCCTTGTCAGTGTTGTGGTAATACTTGAGGTGGTAGTCCAGAAGCTTGGCTTTGCGGAAGGCCTTGGAGCACCCGGGGATCTTACACTTGTAGTGGTCCAGGTCGTTGGGAGACGTAGGGTCGTCAGACCGCTTGGTGTTCATGACTGAAAGAGTGAGAGGTGACACACAGAGGAGAGAAACAGAGTGAGGGGGAAGGAATGCTGTTCTGGATTATCAAGCCCCTCAGTCGAGCATGAACAATAATTGCATTAACCCTTGAAGGAAATGAAAAGAAATAGTTAAGTCATACAATCAAACTAAAATAATATGGAATAAGCTTGAGGAGAACCTACTTGGCTCCCTGGTGTGCTTGTTTAGTTTAGAGGTCCTGGTTGTCCTCCTTCCAGGGGCTACAAATAAAACCGAAACACAGACGGATTAGGAAATGATATAACATACATTATACTGTACAATGTGTCCCTAACAGCACCCTATTCCACTACACTACTTTAGTGCCATTTGAGATGCAGCTGTTGAGAATAAATAACTCCACCATTCAAGCATTACCTGCAGCTAGGGACGGGAATTTGTCTGCCACTGCCGTATGATTGGCTGATGGCCCGTCGGTCAGCTGGTCTCTGTGTGTGATTGGTGGATGAGATGGTGTGAGGATGGAGGCATCAGATGAAGGTGACGGTGGTATGCCAACACAGTAGTTGTGGATGGTCGATGACTCTGCCCTCTCCACAGTGTTTGCCACTTGATCTAAGGAGGACATCACACACAGAATAGAGGACTTGAATACCTAGATATGTTTTCCTGGTTGTTCATGTTTCTTCTTGGTCACGGTCGTATTCATTAGTGCACACTGTAGCAAAACGTTTTGTCACGCAAAACTGTTGTTTCGGTCCATTTGGTTCATAGTTAATAGGAAAGAAGAACTCCGGTCCCTCAACGCTGCACTCACCCTCTGGAGAGGAGGGGTCTTTGTGAGATATGTTGTGCTCCCTCCCATGGGGTGAGAGTTCAGGGCATTGGGTGGTGGTGGGGTGAGAGGTCACGCTGGGGTCAGAGTTTATATCAGGGCTGATGGTGGCCAGGCGCTGGGAGCGTCTCCTCCTCTGGCTCTGTTCTGAGCTCCTGGGGGAGCCTGGAGGAACCATATCACCATGCCCTGTTGGAGAGGAAGCACAGCCATGTAACATAACAACAACCAAATGACCAACTATTGTCATGGAAAATTGTTTTTAGCTGACAGTGATCACAGCCCTAGCAAGTCTTTCTTCTGTGGTAATTAGTTAATTTATTTTCCAAAAATCTTCCAAAAACAGTATATATAAAGTTAGTATTGGTCACACCACTTGTGTCTAAGAGTGTATATTACTTTAAGTTAGTTTGTGGAAGTACTTTTTCCACTATGATCCTGTCCCTCAGCAGACCGACCTGAGGTAGCCATGTCAGGGCAGCTGTGTCTGGGGGAGGGACTCAGCATGGACTCTGGAGCTGGCATGGTGTCCTCCCTAGCAGACAGAGTAGTGATGGAGCAGGGCGGCCTGGACGGTCTCTGGTTGCTGTTAACCATGAAAATGGGTTCTTTATTATTTGAAAAATTATTGTACACATTTTTTTTATTTCACCTTTATTTAACCAGGTAGGTCAGTTGAGAACAAGTTCTCATTTACAACTGCTACCTGGCCAAGATAAAGCAAAGCAGTGCAACAAAAACAACACAAGAGTTACACATGAGAATAAACAAACGTACAGTCAATAACACAATAGAAAATCTATATACAGAGTGCAAATGTAGTGCAAAATGCAGTAAGGTTAGGAAGGTAGGACAATAAATAGACCATAGTGGTGAGATAAATTACAGATTAGCATTAACACTGGAATGAAGGATGTGCAAATGATGATGTGCAAATAGAGAAACTGGAGTGCAAAATGAGCAAAAATAATGAAATAAATATGGGGATGAGGTAGTAGGCTGGGCTATTTACAGAAGGGCTATATACAGGTGCAGTGATCGATAAGCAGCTTTGACAGCTGATGCTTAAAGTTAGTGAGGGAGATAGGAACCTCTAGCTTCAATGATTTTTGCAATTCGTTCCAGTCATTGGCAGCAGAGAACTGGAAGGAATGGCGGCCAAAGGAGGTGTTGGCTTTGGGGGTGACCAGTGAAATATACCTGCTGGAGCGCATGCTACGGGTGGGTGTTGCTATGGTGACCAGCGAGCTGAGATAGGGCGGGGATTTACCTAATAAAGACTTATAGATGACCTGGAGCCAGTGGGTTTGGCAACGAATATGTAATGAGGGCCAGCCAACGAGAGAATACAGGTCGCAGTGGTGGGTAGTATATGGGGCTTTGGTAACAAAACTGATGGCACTGTGATAGATTACATCCAATTTGCTGAGCAGAGTGTTGGAGGCTATTTTGTAAATGACATCACCGAAGTCAAGGATCGGTAGGATAGTCAGTTTTACAAGGACATGTTTGGCAGCATGAGTGAAGGAGGCTTTGTTGCGAAATAGCAGCAAAAAGCTGAATTACAAGTACAACTTACAATTACATATATTAAATACAAAATTACCTGATTACAATACAATATAAATATACAAATAACACACACATTTTTTTAGGGCATTGAAAATCAATAGCTATCTTGTCAAAAGCTACCTGTTGGACTCCCCAGAGTGGTGCTTCAGACGCCTGTTCCGACACTTGGCTGGAGAGCCTGTCACAGAGGAGCCAGTCTGTCTCTGGGTCTGCCCCTCTATGGAATCATGGTCTGCTGTTCTTGGCACCTTCTGGAGGAATACAAAGTGGGATTGCTGTCATGAAACTCTTAGGCAGAGTCCCAAATGGGATCCTATTCTGTATTTTGTTATGGGCTCTGGTCAAAAGCAGTGCAAAATATAGAGAATATGGTTCCATTTGGGACACAAATGGCACCATATTCTCTATGAACAAATAAACATACTATAGAGCAAAGTCTGTCTCTTTAAGTTATATATATATATATATATACTGTATATATCTGCACTAAAGTGAGTGACTAGCTGGTACCTGTTGTTGAGACATTATCTACACTACAGTGAGTGACTAGCTGGTACCTGTTGTTGAGACATTATCTACACTACAGTGAGTGACTAGCTGGTACCTGTTGTTGAGACATTATCTACACTACAGTGAGTGACTAGCTGGTACCTGTTGTTGAGACATTATCTACACTACAGTGAGTGACTAGCTGGTACCTGTTGTTGAGACATTATCTACACTACAGTGAGTGACTAGCTGGTACCTGTTGTGGGACATTATCTACACTACAGTGAGTGACTAGCTGGTACCTGTTGTTGAGACATTATCTACACTACAGTGAGTGACTAGCTGGTACCGGTTGTTGGGACATTATCTACACTACAGTGAGTGACTAGCTGGTACCTGTTGTTGAGACATTATCTACACTACAGTGAGTGACTAGCTGGTACCTGTTGTTGAGACATTATCTACACTACAGTGAGTGACTAGCTGGTACCTGTTGTTGAGACATTATCTACACTACAGTGAGTGACTAGCTGGTACCGGTTGTTGAGACGTCACTGGGACTTCTGTCCGCTCCTTCTTGCAGTCAGCATCATCTTCGTGGGATCCTGAAGGTAGAGGGAGAAGAATAGAACCGGTTCAGTTACAGGTCGGAACCCCACACACAATGGCTTTCCCAAATGGCACCCTATATCCTCTATAGTGCACTACTTTTGACCCAGTCCCTGTTGCACATAAAGGGAATAGGGCACCATTTGGGAGACACTTGGTTAACTAAGAATGAGGGCTCTGGGGTGAAATATGACCTGTGGTTTTACAGGCCTGGACCCTCTGGGGTGAAATATGACCTGTGGTTTTACAGGCCTGGACCCTCTGGGGTGAAATAAGACCTGTGGTTTTACAGGCCTGGACCCTCTGAGGTGAAATATGACCTGTGGTTTTACAGGCCTGGACCCTCTGGGGTGAAATATGACCTGTGGTTTTACAGGCCTGGACCCTCTGGGGTGAAATATGACCTGTGGTTTTACAGGCCTGGACTCTCTGGGGTGAAATAAGACCTGTGGTTTTACAGGCCTGGACCCTCTGGGGTGAAATATGACCTGTGGTTTTACAGGCCTGGACCCTCTGGGGTGAAATATGACCTGTGGTTTTACAGGTCTGGACTCTCTGGGGTGAAATAAGACCTGTGGTTTTACAGGCCTGGACCCTCTGAGTTGAATAACAAGCTATCTTGGTAGGACGGTAAAGAATCTTATACAAATTATAACATCTAAATGATACCACTACTCCATATCACTGCTGTATGATACTAACATACTAGCTACATGAGAACAGGCACTGAGAAATAATCATTCATTTTTAAAGTG
Organism: Thymallus thymallus; assembly: GCA_023634145.1. Taxonomy (NCBI): domain Eukaryota; kingdom Metazoa; phylum Chordata; class Actinopteri; order Salmoniformes; family Salmonidae; genus Thymallus; species Thymallus thymallus. The sequence goes on along the minus strand of CM042416.1, from coordinate 6,295,569 downwards.
CCTTCTATCTTTAAGCACAGGCTGTGTCCCAAATGGCACCCTTTTCCCTATATAGTGCACTACTTTTGACCAGGGACCATAAGGCTCTGGTCAAAAGTGGTGAACTATATAGGGAATAGGGAGCCATTTGGAAAATGCACCCAGTGTGCATGTATCTAGTGGGGTGAGGGGAGGAGAGGACTGTTACCCAGTTTGTCTGAGTCGGACTGACTCTGCAGCTCTTCATCCATTTCTTCTTCACCCTCCTCATCGTCAGACTTCCCCCTGTGAGGGTCGTCCCTGTCCTTGTTGCTGTTGGCACTGGTACGAGGCACACTGCTTCCTTTACTCTTGGCTGCAGCCGAGGCAGCTTTCACCAGGGCTATCCAGTCCTGTTGGAGGAGAGAGTTGTTTATATACTTTTTGTTTTGTTGTACATTGTCCTTGTTGTTGTTGTTTGGCGCTTTAAATACAATGTATTTATATTTGTGTTATTATTAGTAGTATTATAGACTCCTGGTTAGATCAAACGTCTGATAAATGCATCTATTCTATAGGCTGCTGCTGGAAGTTAGTTAGGTTACGTCCCAAATGGCACCCTATTACCATTTGGGACTTCGACTTAGTGTGTGGAGAAGGAACTGGCTTAACCCTGACTAAACAGATCATCTAGGTGTAAGACTAGGTCACGACCTTGGTGGGTGACAAAATAGGAAGCCTCAATAGTAAAGAATCAATATATTTAGCCTATAGGGACTTCTGTTTGAACTATTAGCTACTACTTTCCAGGTGTGTTGCGCACTAAAGTAAATCATTCTAACTAAATAAATTCAATCTTAATTAAGTAGTAAATAAGATTAGACTCTGGTCTCCTTGAGTGTCTGCTGGTTGGAACAAGGGAGATGCCAGCAAGTCTATCCTGCCAGGACTGTGGGAATCAGCCTTCGCATTAAATCCAGCAATTTCCTGTGGCCCTTTAACGTTACCTTCTGAAAAAGAGGGAGAAGTGAAATAGAAAATGATGGTATCCTACACTGTCTACAACCTACAATACACTTTCAGGAATTTTTACTTGCCTTCTATTAATCAGAATATCTATAAATTACAATTCTTATTTATAATGCCAATTCTTATTTATAATGCCAATTCCCAGCTATAATGCCAGATGATTCTAAGCTATAACGCCAGATTCTTAGCTATAATGACAGATTCTTAGTTATAATGACAGATTCTTAGCTATAATGACAGATTCTTAGCTATAACGCCAGATTCTTAGCTATAATGACAGATTCTTAGCTATAATGCCAGATTCTTAGCTATAATGCCAGATTCTTAGCTATAATGCCAGATTCTTAGCTATAATGCCAGAATCTTAACTATAATGCCAGATTCTTAGCTATAATGCCAGATTCTTAGCTATAATGACAGATTCTTAGCTATAATGACAGATTCCCAGCTATAATGACAGATTCCCAGCTACAATGACAGATTCCCAGCTATAATGCCAGATTCTTAGCTATAATGCCAGATTCTTAGCTATAATGCCAGATTCTTAGCTATAATGCCAGATTCTTAGCTATAATGCCAATTCCCAGCTATAATGCCAGATGATTCTTAGCTATAACGCCAGATTCTTAGCTATAATGACAGATTCTTAGCTATAATGACAGATTCTTAGCTATAATGACAGATTATTAGCTATAATGCCAGATTCTTAGCTATAATGCCAGATTCTTAGCTATAATGCCAGATTCTTAGCTATAATGCCAGATTCTTAGCTATAATGACAGATTCTTAACTATAATGCCAGATTCTTAGCTATAATGACAGATTCTTAGCTATAATGACAGATTCCCAGCTATAATGCCAGATTCTTAGCTATAATGCCAGATTCTTAGCTATAATGACAGATTCTTAGCTATAATGACAGATTGTTACTAAGCTACATGTTCCGTTCTCCTATTGGAGGAATGCCATGCTCATGCTGATTCCAGAAAGGATTGTATGATCATGTGATCAGCTCACCTGTCCTTTTGCATCATCTGGCATGGACTTGATATGAATTCTTTTCACACAGCGAATAACTCCATCATAAAACTGTACCGTGTAGGTACCTAAAATTGAACAAAGACAAGTCAAGTCATTGTGTTGTGTGTATTGGCCATACGTCCTTCTCCTGCCTATAGTTAAAGTGATAAATACCCTCTTTGTTTACAGATTCAATCTTTGCAGGATAATAGCGACAATCTGTCCATCGAGCAAGCACCTCTTCACCATTTCTCAATTCCTGTAAAACAAGTCGTCAAACACAAACCTCCATTACTATAAATATGTATTGTTCAAACACGTGCCATGAGAGACAAAATGTTGAAAATATACTGAACAAAAATATGAACGCAACATGTAAAGTGTTGGTTCCATGTTTCAAGAGCTGAAATAAAAGATCACTGAAATTTGGGAGTGGGGGGGGGGGGGGCGTGTGGAGCATTTCTGTCTGTAATAAAGCCCTTTTGTGGGAAAAACGAATTTTGATTGGCTGGGCATAGCTCCCAAGTGAGTGGGCCTATGCCCTCCCAGGCCCACCCATGGCTCCTCCCCTGCCCTGTGGGCCTAATGAATATATTTCAATTGACTGATTTCTTTCGATGAACTGTAACTCAGTCAAATCTTTGAAATTGTTGCATGTTGCAATTATATTTATATTCAAGTTGTAAGGAGTGTCTTGTAATGTTGCAAGTGTTGCTTAAACAATAAAGGCCAAGTGCAGTAAAAAACGTGATTTCATGTGTGTTATATACATTTCCACACTGAGATTGGAATAATACTGTGAAATTATGAAAATGTCCTTTTATTGTGAGAGCTGTTTGAAAAGGCTGCCTGAAATTTCAGTCTGTTTTGGTGGGATGGAGTTTTGGCCTGCCTGGTGACATCAACAGGCGGTAAATTAGTTAATAGACCAATAAGAAAGAGAGTTCCAAACCTCTCTGCCAATAACAGCTAGTTTACCCCTTCCCATTCAGACCACTCCCAGACAGTCCAAGCAAAAGTCTTGATTGAGAAATTGCTCTTTGCTTAAAAGCTATTTTTGTTTTTTTTAGACCATTTTCATTGAAAACAATCACAGTAAGGTACTAAATGATTTAATATTGAGATAAAAATGGCTGCATTGGACTTAAGGCAAAGGGAAAAGTTTGTAACACAAAAAGCTCAAATATAAATGTTACAAACATATGACAGGAGCGCAAAGACAAAAAGCTTAAATGAACCCCTTTAGACCACAGTAAAGCACTACAGTACGTCAATGCCTAAACTCTGGTATAGCTATATGTCAGATTCAGTTATGCCTCGACAAAAATGATCTGATGGTTTTGACCAAAGCTGTGTTATGTGAAGAACCGAAACAGTGAGTGAGACAAGGAGTTAATAATTCAGCCAAATCAATGCAAAATGGGACACTGGGAATGTATGTATACTTGTCTCGGCTGTGGTAACTCTGTTTGGTCCTCTGTGCTCTCTGTACATCCAGGAAGCTCATCAAGGCGAGATGCTGACATCTCGCTGAGTCTCTCCTGGTAGAAATATTTATAAGGCATAAACAATTTGTTAATTCTTTAAAAAGGGATAGTTCACTCAGAATCTATATGTTTCTACTATCCATCTATCACTCGTCCGATTGACTGCACACTCGCAACCATCTACAACAAAACTCCTCGTGAGGCAAACTGTCTCTAGCCCAGAGAAAGCTGTTTTGAGTTCTTGGCATGCCATAGGAGTTTCATCAAATCCATCCATACATTGCAAGCCACAATACATGGGGGAGTCTGACTCTCCCAATTCATACTTTCTCAATCCCTCACATCATTGCATCTTTTCAAATGGAGAAGAAGGTCTGAGGGGAGGGACCTTGAACCTTCTCCTCCAATACGGTTGAGAATGCTTCAAGGAAATAGGATGCGAGGAATCGTGGAGAGACTAATTGAGAAATAGTCTGTAGCTGGACAAAAACACCTACAGTCATCTCCCCCTCCTCTTCCTTCAGTCCCTCTTTACGGAGCGTAGGCCTTTCAAGAGGCCGCAGTCGAGTGCTGTCCCAGGCGATCCACTCGTCATAGCGATGGCTCCAACGATCAAAGTGGACAAGCATCTTCCCCTCGTCGAAATCAATGTCCTCAATGCGTGACGAATACCTAGAAGGTTGTATAAGAAAGAAAGAAAACTTAATGAATACAAGAACAAAATGAAATATCTACTATGTTACCTGCATGTCTGTCCTTATACACATGACTACATTAAGGAACATGACTGTTACATACCATTTTCGTAGATAGTCTTGAGCTTCAATTCTTGCACCGACTTCAAAGGTGATGCCTGGACGATTAGGTGTCTTCTTGCTCATCTTCACAATGTCTCAAGACTGATGATCTGTCTGTCTGTGGCCGCTAAAAACAAAACAAAGGTTAAGCTGGCTAGCTATCAGTCGTTCAATCTTCTCGGTGTAACAGTTGGAATAAAGGGACAACTCAGAGTACAATGCATTTCTCATCTTCCTCATCCCTGGATTGAGGTACGTTTTCTGAGCCATATCTTGTGCCGGTTCCGCAGTGTCTTAATCTAGGTGTAGGGTCGGAACCTATTCTGGCTAAAATGACACCACATATACTCACCAAACTGACACTTTCTACTCATTAAAACATCACGCACAATCATTCATACCCGTGCTAGTTAATCAACTCGTCTGTTAGCAAACGTCAACCACATATTTTCATATTATTCTTTAACTAGTATCTTAACTTACTAAAATAGCTAGCTAGCCTAACTTACTAAACTAGGTAGCTAGCTAGAATGCTATCGTGGACTTGCTAGCCTAATTATCGCTAGCTAGATAAAGTTACAGAAGCGGCTGGTTAGCATGTCGGTTATTAAAAGTGGCAATAGTCAAGTGACAAAACAAACGTTGTATGAACATTTAATGACCGAATAGATATTAATTTGCAACAAAACGTTTAGCTAACTGGCCGTTAGTTGTCAATCGACTAGGGTAGCTAATTCTACAGTAACTAACGTTAGTTAACTTCGCAATAAGTAAGCTGGCTAAGTTAGCTAGCTAACGTTACATGTTTAACTGGGCTAACTACCTAACAAAAGCATAGCTAGCTAACTAAAAGATGGTGATATGACAAAGGCAAAGAAAGTTAGAGGAATATATGAATTAAATTCATGTACTTTACAGATTAAATGGCAAGCGCACTACTATGTGGGTTAGCTATTAGCTGCTCCAACGATAACGTTAGCTCTGCAGAATAATATCTAGCCATAAACTGTCAAGACAGCTTCTAGCTATCTGATGGCATACATTTCTCATGTATTTTGTGAGTGCATTGTCCTCTTTGGAATTAATTGCAAATTGTTTTACCTTTGCGAACACATTTGGTAAATTATAGTTATTGTTATAAACTCATATCATGAGTACATATCAGTCCTCTTCCCATTCTTCTGCTCAGATATTTACCCTAAACCAAATAGAGGGCGTTCCAACGTCACGACGTCACCACCCTGCCCCCAAGGTCACGTAATAATCACGTGACCTACATTAAAGTACAACATGTCTGCATTCTAAACAGTACTGCAAATGCAGTGTCTCTTCAGAATACAAGACTATCACATAATATTCTGCAATCAACGTTAGCCAGCGTAAGGTCAAACACAGGTAAGAGAGAGACGTTGACAACAATCTGACAGTTAGAAGTCAGATTGAAAAAAGGGGAAAACTCCTAGTAACTTTCCAATGTTATAATTTTGATTAACCCAAGGAGGTATTGTTGTCAGACACAGTGCAGCAATCTTTACTTGTTTTAGAGTGTTCTCTTCTCTCATTTGACTAATAATCTTTGTACCCTTTTGTTGTCTAAAACCATCAAGATGATGATGATGATGATGATGAAGATGCAGACTGCTGTACAATTCAGGTCTCAGTTGTGGAGTCGGAAGACGCCTTACCTCTGTCACAGAAGTTTTGCTGCCATCTCCACTTACAAAGCTGTCATTTTTGACATGTATGGAGTGCTCATTCCGTCACCTGTCAAATTGGCAACAGGTATGTCAAATAGGCCACACGATGTACCACGCAAGCCTTGTATAACACAACATCAGAAATAGTAAATTACGGTAGGCCTACTTATTTCCGTTTCCTAATGGAGCAAAGGGCCTCAATACATATAAGTCATTATAAACTGGGTGGTTCGAGCTGGCTGACAGCCGTGGTATATCAGACAGGATACCACGGGTATGACATAATATTTGTTTTTATTGCTCTAATTACATTGGTAACCAGTTTATAATAGCAATAAGGCATCTCAGGGGTTTGTGGTATATGGCCAATATACAACGGCTAAGGGCTGTACCCACACCCCCTCATGCCTTATTGCTTAAATATAGTGGAACATAATATTCTTGGTCTCGTTTTCTCTCTAGTGTTTGAACAACAGAACCGTGTTCCTCTGGGCACGCTGGGCAAGGCCATCAGGACAGGTGGGGAGGTGAACGCGTGGAAGAGGTTCATGCGTGGAGAGCTTGGGGCTGAGGAGTTTGTGGAGGCCTTCGGCAGGCAGTGCAGTGAGATAGTGAGCTTATATCTACTACATCACAACCAGCCATGTATCTCTGTACCTACAGCCTGTACCCTATGGGCCCTGGTCAAAAGTAATGCACTAAACAAAGGAATAGGGTGCTGTTTGGGAGGTAACCCATATCTTCTTTCATTATCCCCATCTGATGCTCCACCCTCAGGCAGGATGTCCTGTTCCCATTGGCTCATTTTTGTCTGACCTGACCAGTGGGCCAATGACCAGGCCTCTACCCATCATGATTGAGGCCATTTTGTGTGCTCGCTCCAGGGGCCTGAAGACTGCTGTCCTCAGCAACAACTTTCTCCAGCTGAACGGTGACCCCTTCCTGCCTCTGGACCACTCTCTCTTCGATGTGGTGACTAAGCATTTTTTGTTTACATTTGTCTGCGTCCCCAATGGCATCCTATTCCCTATATAGTGCACTACTTTTGATCAGAGGCCTATGGGAGCCCTACAGGTCCTGGTTAAAAGTAGTACACTACATGGACTAGGGTGCCATTTGGGACACATCCATTATGTAGTTATGATAGTAAAAGCAACACAAATAGTAGCTGTGTAACAGTTAGTAGACAATTCTACATCAAATGTCTGTATTTGTGTGTAGAAATGGCATTGTGAATTCAATGCAGACTTCCTCGCACTCTCTCTCTCCCCCCTCTGTCCCCATCCCCTCTCTCTCTCCCCCTCTGTCCCACCCCGTCTCACCATCCCTCTTTCCCACCTCTCTCATTACTGCTGTACCCCCCCCCTCCCTCCATCTCTGGTTGTAGATAGTTGAGTCGTGTAGGGAGGGCCTCAGTAAGCCAGACCCCAGGATCTACCAATTGTGTCTGAATAGACTGGGTGTCTCTGCCCATGATGCTGTATTTATGGATGACCTGGAGTTCAACGTTAAGGCAGCTGCCCAGCTAGGGATGCATGCTATCAAGGTGAGTGAGGCCCATCTCTGCATTCATAACTCCCCATACCCATACCACTGTATCTCTGCATTCATAACTCCCCATACCCATACCACTGTATCTCTGCATTCATAACTCCCCATACCCATACCACTGTATCTCTGCATTCATAACTCCCCATACCCATACCACTGTATCTCTGCATTCATAACTCCCCACACCCATACCACTGTATCTCTGCATTCATAATGCCCCCATACCCATACCACTGTATCTCTGCATTCATAACTCCCCATACCCATACCACTGTATCTCTGCATTCATAACTCCCCATACCCATACCACTGTATCTCTGCATTCATAACTCCCCACACCCATACCACTGTATCTCTGCATTCATAATGCCCCCATACCCATACCACTGTATCTCTGCATTCATAACTCCCCATACCACTGTATCTCTGCATTCATAACGCCCCCATACCCATATCACTGTATCTTGGAGATGTTGTGGTGCACTGTGCAAGTGACTGCAACCAGGTGAATGCTCCCTCGGTTTCATTGAGCAATGTTTCAACCTGAAGGTCTTCCCCAGGCTTCGTAGTAGTCACAAAACACTAGGGAACTGGTGGTTGATAGATACTAGAGAACATAACCCACAGACTCTGTGACAGAGCCACTGGTGGTTGACAGATATTAGAGAACATAACCCACAGACTCTGTGACAGAGCCACTGGTGGTTGACAGATATTAGAGAACATAACCCACAGACTCTGTGACAGAGCCACTGGTGGTTGGTAGATATTAGAGAACATAACCCACAGACTCTGTGACAGAGCCACTGGTGGTTGATAGATACTAGAGAACATAACCCACAGACTCTGTGACAGAGCCACTGGTGGTTGACAGATATTGTTATCCAGGTAGGGGACCTTGCAGTGGCAGTGAAGGAGCTGGAAGGGGTGCTGGGGATCCCCCTGTCAGGGTTTGTTCCTGGGCCTGGCTCTGCCCCTGGTGCCACAAAGCTCCATATGGACCAACTCACACAGTACCTGAGGAAGGCTCTCCATCTGTCTGACAAAGGTACATCTATCCATTTGGTTTTGGTTTTTTACCCCCTTGGACCAAGACGTGTTGATCTATGCTGTCTGTTTAGAAAGACGTGTTGATCTATGCTGTCTGTTTAGAAAGACATGTTGATCTATGCTGTCTGTTTAGAAAGACATGTTGATCTATGCTGTCTGTTTAGAAAGACGTGTTGATCTATGCTGTCTGTTTAGAAAGACATGTTGATCTATGCTGTCTGTTTAGAAAGACATGTTGATCTATGCTGTCTGTTTAGAAAGACGTGTTGATCTATGCTGTCTGTTTAGAAAGACATGTTGATCTATGCTGTCTGTTTAGAAAGACATGTTGATCTATGCTGTCTGTTTAGAAAGACATGTTGATCTATGCTGTCTGTTTAGAAAGACATGTTGATCTATGCTGTCTGTTTAGAAAGACATGTTGATCTATGCTGTCTGTTTAGAAAGACATGTTGATCTATGCTGTCTGTTTAGAAAGACATGTTGATCTATGCTGTCTGTTTAGAAAGACATGTTGATCTATGCTGTCTGTTTAGAAAGACATGTTGATCTATGCTGTCTGTTTAGAAAGACATGTTGATCTATGCTGTCTGTTTAGAAAGACATGTTGATCTATGCTGTCTGTTTAGAAAGACATGTTGATCTATGCTGTCTGTTTAGAAAGACATGTTGATCTATGCTGTCTGTTTAGAAAGACATGTTGATCTATGCTGTCTGTTTAGAAAGACATGTTGATCTATGCTGTCTGTTTAGAAAGACATGTTGATCTATGCTGTCTGTTTAGAAAGCTCTCCTATATGATGACGGTGTCTGCATCCCAAATGGCACCCTGTTCCTTAAAAGGGCCCTTGTCAAAAGAAGTGGGAATAAGGGAATAAGATGCCATTTGTGACACACCCGGTGTCTCTATTTACTGTTGTTGATACTGTCTGTCTCTATATCTGAATTAGACCCTGTTGCTGTCCAACAACTCAGCCCCAGCCAGTCAAACAACTTATATCACTTGACCACTGGAGGGCGCCATCTACTCCTTAGGAAGCAGCAGAAGGGCTCCCGAGCCATGGAGACAGAGTACAGGTTGGGTTCCTCCAACAACACCTACCTAGCTGTGGGAATTAGATGGGTGTGAGATGGAAGTGATCAGCATCTGGATTAATCCTCTCTTCTATCTAGATCACTTTGTCTGCGTCCCAAACGGCACCATGTTCACTCAAAAGTAGTGCACTATGGGGAATAGGAAGCCATTTGTATTATTCATCTTTTGTTCAGTTTAAAGAACACACCATTGCTTCGTACATCCCTGTATTCTCTGAACTCCACAGGTTATTGAAAGCTCTCAATGGATCCGGCATCCCTGTTCCAGAGATCATTGATCTGTTTGAGGACCCGAGGTGAGAACGCACACTGCCTGACTGACACATAAACACAAACATCCATACACTCATGCAAATTACATAGTTGTAGATGAGTATTTTATCCCAGTGTGTCTGTCTCTGTCTTCTTCCTGTATGTGGTTGTGTTTCCAGTGTCCTGGGTGCTCCCTTCCTCTTGATGGAGGTCTGTCTAGGGAGGATGTTCAGCGACCCCTCCCTGCCAGGCCTGACCCCTGGGGACAGGAGGGCTGTGTACCAAGCCATGCAACACACACTCTACCAGATCCACTGTCTAGATACTAGAGTAGTCAGCCTGGAGGACTACGGCGAGCCAGGTCATTCATTTATTTAGCAAAGATTGTTGTGAGTCATTCTCTCTCTCTCTCTCTCACTCTCTCTATCGCTCTCCTCTCTCTCTCTCTCTCCCTCCTCTCACTCGCTCTCTCTCTCTCCTCTCTCTCTCTCTCTCTCTCTCTCTCTCTCTCTCTCTCTCTCTCTCTCTCTCTCTCGCTCTCTCTCTCTCTCTCTCCCTCTGTAGTAGATTACATGGGGCTCCAGGTAGAGTGGTGGACTCAGCAGTACAGGGACAGTGAGACTCAGCCCATCCCAGCCATGGAGAGACTCATACAGTGGCTTCCTCTGCACCTCCCCAAACACCAGAGATCTACACTGATCCATGGAAGCTTTAGGTATAACACACACACACACACACACAGCGTGTACATATTTGCATAATCAGCAGTAATATTTTTATGTTAGGAATGCGTCCCACATGACACCCTATTCCCCATATAGTGCACTAATTCCATTGCTCTGGTCAAAAGTAGTGCCCTATAAAGGGAATAGGGTGTAGGGTGCCATTTTGGACACAACCATGGTGAAATGAATCCAACCCAAACCCCCTCTGGTCCATAGACTGGAGAACCTTGTGTTCCACCCAGAGAAGCCGGAGGTGGTGGCAGTACTGGACTGGGGCCGCTCAATCCTGGGTGACCCCCTATCAGACCTGACCTTCAGCTGTATGGCTCACTGCCTGCCCCAGGACAACCCTCTACTGACAGGTACCATTATACTACACCTAACTGTACTACTATACTGTACCAGCCTTCCAATTGGCCAGGGCCTCATATTGAAACTCAAATGGCACCCTATTCCCATGGGCCCTGGTCAAAAGTAGTGCACTATATAGGATGCCATTTGGGACATAGCCTAGAAGTAGTATACATTTACACTGAACAAAAATATACAGTGGGGAGAACAAGTATTTGATACACTGCCGATTTTGCAGGTTTTCCCACTTACAAAGCATGTAGAAGTCTGTAATTTTTATCATAGGTACACTTCAACTGTGAGTGACGGAATCTAAAACAAAAATCCAGAAAATCACATTGTATGATTTTTAAGTAATTAATTTGCATTTTATTGCATGACATAAGTATTTGATACATCAGAAAAGCAGAACTTAATATTTGGTACAGAAACCTTTGTCTGCAATTACAGAGATCATACGTTTCCTGTAGTTCTTGACCAGGTTTGCACACACTGCAGCAGGGATTTTGGCCCACTCCTCCATACAGACCTTCTCCAGATCCTTCAGGTTTCGGGGCTGTCGCTGGGCAATATGGACTTTCAGCTCCCTCCAAAGATTTTCTATTGGGTTCAGGTCTGGAGACTACCTTGTGCTGGGGACAATAAAAGGCCACTCTAAAATGTGAATATGGTTCTATTATGTAAAAATAATGGTGCAACACTAATAAATGTAATATTATTTTATAACATGCGCTTTCTCCCTCGTTGGATATGGTCGCTGTCCGCGGTACTGAAACATAATCTTCAGCGCACCGTAGAATTGGTGCCTTTCCTTATGTTGCTATGTACATAATAGCAAAATGAACCAGCATATTGGGATTGAGAACAATGCCTTAAACCCTATTCGGACGGGATTAGTTTGACTGGGGGTAATGTAATTATGTGCACAAGTACAAAACACCACATATGTAACTGTAGTCCCGTCTGAATATGCCATGTCAGTAATTTGTACATGGCAAGAGAGTAACAATTCCAACCAGAATAACCTGATAACAAAAGTCTGAGTTTGACAGGTTTGATCAAGAAAACAATAACAGATGATAAATTGAACGAAGTGCTACGCATAGCTTATATACACTACATGGACAAAAATATGTGGACACCTGCTCGTCGAACATCTCATTCCAAAATCATGTTCATTAATATGGAGTTGGTCCCCCCTTTGCTGCTATAACAGTCTTCACTCTTCTGGGAAGGCTTTCCACTAGATGTTGGAACATTGCTGCGGGGAATTGCTTCCATTCGGCCACAAGAGCATTAGTGAGGTCGGGCACTGATGTTGGGTGGTAAGGCCTGGCTCGCAGTCAGCATTCCAATTCATCCCAAAGGTGTTCGATGGGGTTGATGTCAGGGCTCTGTGCAGGCCAGTCATGTTCTTCCACACCATTTCTATATGGACCTCACTTTGTGCATGGGGGCATTGTCATGTTGAAACAGGAAAGGGCCTTCCCCAAGCTGTTGCCACAAAGTTGGAAGCACAGAATCGTCTAGAATGTAATTGTATGCTGTAGCTTTAAGATTCCCCTTCACTGGAAACTAAGGGGCCTAGGCCAAACCGCCAAACTTTACAGTTGGCGCAATGTATTGGGGCAGGTAGCGTTCTCCTGGCATCCGCCAAACCCAGATTCGTCTGTCGGACTGCCAGATGGTGAAGCGTGATTCATCATTCCAAAGAATGCGTTTCCACTGCTCCAGAGTCCAATGGAGGCGAGCTTTACACCACTCCAGCCGACAGGCTTGTGTGCGGCTGCTCGGCCATGGAAACCCATTTCATGAAGCTCCCGACAAACAGTTATTGTGCTGATGTTGCTTCCAGAGGCAGTTTGGAACTCGGTAGTGAGTGTTGCAACCGAGGACAGACTATTTTTACTCGCTACGCACTTCAGCATTCGCCGGTCCCGTTCTGTGAGCGTGTGTGGCCTAGCGCTTCGCGGCTGAGCCGTTGTTGCTCCTAGACACTTACACCTGACCGGGGCAGCTCTAGCAGGGCCGAAATTTGACAAACTGACTTGCTGAAAAGGTGTATGCAACTGTTTTTAGTCTGCTGTAATAAAGGCTTTATTTATTTATTTTTTTGCGTTAGTACACTTGCTTGTTTAGTGTTGTTTACTGTTCCAAATGGTCAGAATGATAATATTGTAATCTAACAGCAACTAATACTCACGCAACGCTTGCTCCTATACCCTCCTTTTTCTTGATCTCCAGTAGTTTCCACAACTAAGTCAAATGTCTTCCACAGATCGGGCTTCCCCTTTCCCTCCTGAGCAACCAGTAAACATTATTCCGTTTCAAGTTTATTTTTCTCATCCTCCGCATCCATTTTGCAGTCAACATTACAATGTTCGGAGTTTGTTATAACCAATTTATTGATGTGATTATGATGGGCTATATGTCAGGCCCTATTGATGTGATTATGATGGGCTATATGTCAGGCCCTATTGATGTGATTATGATGGGCTATATGTCAGGCCCTATTGATGTGATTATGATAGGCTATAGGTCAGGCCCTATTGATGTGATTATGATGGGCTATATGTCAGGCCCTATTGATGTGATTATGATAGGCTATAGGTCAGGCCCTATTGATGTGATTATGATGGGCTATATGTCAGGCCCTATTGATGTGATTATGATGGGCTATAGGTCAGGCTCTGTTGATGTGATTATGATGGGCTATATGTCAGGCTCTATTGGTCACTTGCATGCGATGCATACACACGTAAAGAGAGCAACGGTTGAGGGAATGTTCTTCCTAAACAAATTAGGGATTTCGGTAACAGAACTTTTTAGTCAAAATCAAGTAAGAAACCAAATGTCTGAAATGATGTTGCAGCTTCAGCACAATAAACACCTGCGGTGCTGTGGTGCCTTTTTGCTGTAATAGGGAAGAGCGAGAGAACGTGCGTCAGTCACACAGGCACTCACTGTCATTTACTTTTAACAGTGTGACCACCGGGCTCTTTCTTGAGTCATTTGTGTGTCTTAATTATTTAATCAAACAGTGTGCTTAAAGCTTCAGACAAGCTCAGTGCATATGTAGTTGGTTTTATTCAAACACATAGGGTGTCTGTCTATATATGGAAAAACAAGTTTAAACATTTCAACCAATCGATTGGTCGAAAGAAGAGGACAACTCTTGGTCAAACAATATTTTTGTTAGCCGGGGACAGCCCTAGTATGGACAGGCATAAGCTATGGACAACTAACACAATTGACTCCAACACCATCATTAAGTTTGCAGACGACACAACAGTGGTAGGCCTGATCAACGACAACGACGAGACAGCCTATAGAGAGGAGATCAGAGACCTGGCCATCCGTTCTGGTTGCATCCCTGCCTGGTATGGCAACTGCTCAGCCTCCTATCGCAAGGCACTACAGAGGGTAGTGCGTACGGCCCAGTACATCACTGGGGCAAAGCTTCCTGCCATCCAGGACCTCTATACCAGGCGGTGTCAGAGGAAGGCCCTATAAATTGTCAGACTCCAGCCACCCCAGTCAAAGACTGTTCTCTCTGCTACCGTGTGGTAAGCGGTACCGGAGCGCCAAGTCTAGGTCCAAAATGCTTCTCAACAGCTTTTACTCCCAAGCCATAAGACTCCTGAACAGGTAATCAAATGGCTACACAGACTATATTTGCATTGTGTTGACTCTGTACCAGTACCACCTGTATACACATTCTTTTCACTTAAAAACTGCACTGTTGGTTAGGGCTTGTAAGTAAGCGTTTCACTGTAAGGTTTACAACTGTTGTATTCGCCGCACGTGACAAATAAACTTTGATTTGATTTATCGATGGCAATTTTAATGCACAGAGATACCGTGATGAGATCCTGAGGCTCATTGTAATGCCATTCATCTGCCGCAATCCCCTCGTTTCAGCATGATAATGCACGGCCCCATGTCGCAAGGATCTGTACACAATTCCTGGAAGCTGAAAATTTGCCAGTTCTTCCTTGACCTGCGTACTCACCAGACAGTCACCCATTGAACATGTTTGGGATGCTCTGGATCGACTTGTACGACAGCGTGTTCCAGTTCCCGCCAATATCCAGAAACGTCGCACAGCCATTGAAGAGGAGTGGGACAACATTCCACAGGCACGAAAACAACTCTATGCGAAGGAGATGTGTTGCACTGCATGAGTCAAATGCTGGTCACACCAGATACTGACTGGGTTTCTGATCCACGCCTCTACCATTTTTTTTAAGGTATCTGTGGCCAACAGATCCATATCTGTATTCCCAGTCATGCGAAATCAATAGATTAGGGCCTAATGCATTTATTTCAATTGACTGATTTCCTTATGAACTGTAGCTCAGTAAAATCGCGTGTTTATATTTTTGTTGAGTATAGTTATGATTCAATATATCAACACAGTGGTGGTTTCATTGTGTTTCCTACAGGTATATCTGACAGGGGCCTAGTCCAGCTGGGTATCCCCAGTGTTGAGGAGGTGATGGGGCAGTACTGCAGCTCTATGGGTCTGGAGGAGGGAGTCCCAGACTGGCAGTTCTACATGGCCTTCCACTTCTTCTGCCTGGCAGCCAGCAACCAGGGGGAGAGCAAGAGCACCATCGCAGGTACCAGAACATAGACCAGAGTTTAGAAGTGTGTCTCAGGCAATATCTTCAACGAGAATGAATAATTATTCGTAAAGGTACATTGTTTGTCAGCTATTACTTGCTCCTCTGTAGCTGTTGGAAGAGCATCACTCTTGCAAAGCCAGGATAGTGGGTTTGATTTCTGGGACCACTCGTACGTAAAAATAAAATAAATGTATGCATGTGTGAGTGTAATTTGCTTTGGATAAAAGCGTCTGCTAAATGGCATATATTATTACTTAGCTAGCCTAACAGTCTCAGTCCAGATGTTAACCTTACATCCGTTATATAAACAATATGTAGAGTATGGCTTAACTATCCCTCTTTTGCAGGACAAACTGGCTCTGGGAGGTTAGCTGAGCAGGTGGCTGACCTGGCCTGGGACTTTGCCACCAAAGAGGGCTTCCGTATCTTCAACACCATGCCCAGGGCGCCTCATGCAGGCACCTCCCATTGTAAGGGGCAAGTAACAGGGTGACTGCTTTGTTGTTTTTTAATCCTGGATTGCCCCTTTAAGACAATAGCTGAAGTGATTGGCGGTGTAGAGGAAGTGGTTTCAGTTGAGTCTAAAAAGCATTATTTAGTTTCAAAGGTCTTTTTTGGCGCTTAAGTACTTGTACATTACTAAATGTATACCCGGGATATTGTTTTTCAACGGGAAGAGTTCAAAAAATAACTTGAGCGGGACTTTTAAGGGGTGTATTAGAGAGGATGACTGCCCATCCTACCCAGAGCTCAGCTCTTCATCCACTATTTCCCTCCAGGAGCCCTGGGTAGAGGGCACCCAGGGCTACTGCCTCAGCCAGAAAACGTCACCCTTCCCTGGGCTGGGCTGGGATGGATTGCCCCTGGCCGTAGATGGCCTAAAGCTGATAGGGTTGTTGTTTTTTTTGCTGCTGATTGCGGCTATTTCGAAGAAGGGTTTACTTTCAATAACTGTGGTTGTTTTTTTCCCACAGAACTTCACCTCTGGACAAGAGTTTCTGCTACATGAATAAAATGTAAACATCTGCTAAAGTCTTGTTGACCTGCGAGATTAGTTTGCTTGACTATTTCTCAGATTCAGTTTACATTAGTTCAATCTTTATGGAGCCTGAGGAAGCTTTGGTCAGCAATGATTTAAGTGCTCCTGGGCTTTAGTCAACCATTACTCAAATTAAATAAACCACACAAAGTCAGAGATGTCAGTATATTGCATGGCATTGTATGACACAACCACAGTCTCTGTTACAACATTGTATCTTCTGTGATACTGATAAGTGCTATCAAAATAAAGTATATCACTATTTTTTACATGACCAAACAGCTGTGATGCCAATGTGGAAATACATGATTTTACAAAAGGAGATATTCCTCTAATTCATGATATCATTCAACATTGGGTTTGGAGTGCATAGACAAAACTGTAGTCATGAAAATATCCCTGACATTCAATGACAATTCCATCGGCATTTACTGTGTTCTATTAATAACAAAGTAAGCGTTTACATTTGTCAGGAGTCATAAAATAATGTAGAGGAATTTAAATATACAAACGAATTCACCATTAGTGAAAAATCAAACATTTGTGCAGTCAAGAAGACTGATGCTATATACTTCATGTCAACCCTGTCAAGGTCACTTGAGGTTGTTGTTATCCGGTGTAACTCCCAGTATCGAGTCCTCTGCCCGTTTATGCGCCGCCATGGTAACCTGCAGCTGCCAGTACCTGAGGTAGAGCCACATCAAGCTACCATTCTTCCTCTTGTCCATTTTCTTCACGTTGAGGAGGCGATTGTTGCTTTTGGCACAGTAGCGGTCGTTCTTAAAGATATCTTTCAGGTCTCCCTCCAGATCCGTATCAATTCCCAACGGTTCCTTCACCACCTTGAGGATCAGGTTCTTCTCCATCTCTAGCCTGTGTTCCCTGGGGAGGAGCAGGTTGCAGTAGGCCCCCTGTCTCTCTACAAGGTCCTCCTCCAGATCCTTCAGCATAGCTGAGGCCCTCTGGTGCCAGTCACTCTCTCTGTCCAGAGCGTGTTGGAGGATGGCCCCAGCGGCGCCGGATTCTAAAAGCTTTGTCTTCTCCTGCTCCAGAGCCTGGCGATTGAAAATTAAATGTTTATACAACACAATATAATACAAACCTCAACTATGGCTTGGGGGTCTAGCGGTTAGTTCCACAGCCTTTCAGTGCACATGTATTGGTATACGAGTGTCTGCATGGTTTTGAATCTGACCCATCGTCCTTCTGGCACACATCTCATACCTTTCCTGTCTCTCTTTCACTGTCCCTGTCTTAAATTTAAACATCAACAAATAACATTAGCTTATAACTCCATCTTAAAAATAACACACAGTCGAGGTCCTTACAAGGCTCCACTAGGAGTTAAAACTAAGTTGATGCATTCTCAAACTTTTGAATAATTGCAGCGAGTAGTTTTGAAAGTGTTGCTCATGAGCCAAAAGTGGTCCCCGTTTTTTGTGTACTACATCATCCAATTGTGTACTACATCATCCATTTCATGAGACATGCTACCATTTTGCAATTTGTATGATATCATATGAATTTAGAAATATGTGTGATATGTTACGAGTCCAATTTGTGCAATATGTTACGAATTTGTTGTGTTTAAGATCCCGGAGTGCATCGTTAAGTCAAGTCCTCCCACCTGTCGTTCCACCTGGAGCTGTTTGCAGTCCTCTATGACCTGCTGGCTCTGTGAGATGAGGGCCTGGCGGAACCCTTGAACCCTCTGCCTCTCCTTCTCCAGCTCCAGCTCTAAGATGGCCGCCGCCCGCCGGTTCTCCGTCAGGGTGTCTCTGTACTTCATCTCAAGGTTGGAGGTCACGGCAGACATGTCCTGGGCGTACTGAGCCTTGACCTTTATTATCTCTCTCTGAGACTCTCTGGTCCAGATCCAGCCTGAGGATGTGGTTGTTTGGTTATTATAGGGGTAGTCCTGACTAGGGCTTAAGCCCAGGACCTTGTGGCTGTTGACCCAACACCTTCTCATATAATAACTCCCCAACCTCCCCTCCTCAGAGAAGGTGTTGGGTCAACAGTCCCATGTTCAAGCCCCGGTAGGAACTACCCCATCACTATTCTACAATATTATATGTAGTGACTGTAGTAATACTGTTATAATTTTGTAATGACAACCTATTTGATGTAGAGCAATGCAGTGAAGTCACCACAAAAGAGAATAAGGCTAGTCAGTGTCTGTCAAAGTAAGTACAAGATAGGCCTAAAGCTTTTGTCTTAAGTTGTATACGCCACATATGATGTCTAGTGAATACTCTGTCCTTGTGTAACACTGTACTGTGCAGGCTACTTACGAAAAGCAGCCAGCCCCAGCATTGGCACCAGGAGGGCATAATTCCATTGGTTCCCGTCAGCAGTACCTCCTCGTGGGTCTGGCCCCATGTTCCATCTAGGGGGGTCATTCAAGTTGTTCATGGAGGTGACCTATTCCAGAGAGTAATGTTTATACACATACAAGTCACCACCACCACAGACAAGTCATTGTTGTATCTAGCTAGCCGAGTAGCTGCTGCTAAATACAACCAACCTGACCAGGAGGCGTTACCTTAACCTAAAATGAGGAATAGCAACAACGTTAGATTTAAATAAATGGCTAGGCAAATCAACTAGAAGATATTAGCAGGGGAAATGGTTGGTCTTATTTATTGATCTCAGATGACAACTCCCTGATCACAACATGTATCCCACATGACGACGGGCACTGCAATGTGGCTAATGCCAGTCTCTTTGTTGTCATTGTAACACTTTTACAATGTCCATTATTTAGCCTGAACATGAATAGCTAATTAACACCAACAAAACAAGGGCGGTTTGCTAGCACTTTCTAGCTATCGTGCCATAGCTAACACAATTTTACACGGTGGCTAGCTTGCAGGCTGAAATTAGCAAACGCTAACCGAGTCATTGCATTAGTGCGCGGCTATTTCACGCCCAAATAACACATTGCAAAGAAGTGCAGTAGATGAAATGTTTGAGCGGACGCTCACCTTGACAAAATGTGTCTAGGTCATTTAGCTGTACATTTGTCCCCGTACCTTCGGGAAGGAGCGATTATACAACGGGTTTACGCAAGACAACAACAGAGACCACTTGTGTTGTACCAGGGTGTTGCAGTCTAATATATAGTCTCTATGTCATTACAATATACGTGCAAAGAGCAATTGTCAATTTAAAACTGGCTGAGGCAGTAGCCCTGGGTGTCTTATTTCAGTTATTCTATAGAATGTGTGATTAAATGGATTTAGATCTTGAAGCGCTGTCAAAAGGCATGCACCCCCCCCCCCCCCCGGCTTTCAAGACGTTGAGATGGTTTCTTCCAGTGGGCGGGGCCCCAAGCAGTATAGATCTGTTCAATCCTAGACAGTACATTTGTTGCCGTTATATGTAAACCAGAGAGAAACAAGGATGGCAAGTGTATCCAGAGTCCTGACCAAGAGGGTTTTATCATCTAAAGCCGTGAGTTTAATTATTATTGTTGGATAATGCATTTGTGTAGTCTGTGAAAAGTCCGTTTTGTAACTGCAAGGGGGAGGGAATGCCTCTCCCACAGCTTTCATAACCAGCAGCAGACACAGCCTTTCATAACAGTCCTCCAGGCCAGACCATACCCTTTCTTACATAACGTTAGCTGTCTGAGAGTCACTTTTTTAATATGTTAAAATGACAAAAAATACCTACTGTACTGCTAAATTACCTACTGTACTGCTAAATTACCTATTCATAATGATACGGATATTCTTCTGAGGTTTTGAGGGTTTTTGTTTTCTAAAACATTTGAGTGTTAATTATATGTCTATGATCTCTACCTATTGATGAATTATTGATTTATCGTGTTATCCCCATATTAATAGCTCCCTGCAGCAGCCCAATGCAGCAATAGGAACTTCCACTTCTCCATCTATGGGAAGAAGGACAACGCCAAAGTGTCAGATGATGTGAGTTACACAAGGATAACACTGAGTGTTTTCATTTTTTTGTTTAATGCAAGACCCATTTTTAAATAAAGGTATTCAAGAGTCATTCTATATATGTATTGCATTTACAAATATACTGTACATACAATATGCATAGCTTTTTAAAAAAAAGATTCCCTTTTAATTTGTATGAATTACTCATAATTTTGTTTGTTACAATGTCATATCAGCCATGTTTTTTAGTTATCAATATTCACAGTCTGTCACTGTCTGTCTGTGTGTATCTGAATCAATATTATTCTGATCCTCAGATCTCAACCCAGTACCCGGTAGTGGATCATGAGTTTGATGCGGTGGTGGTAGGGGCTGGGGGAGCAGGTCTGAGAGCTGCTTTTGGTCTTTCTGAGGCTGGCTTCAACACAGCATGTGTCACCAAGCTGTTCCCTACCAGGTCTCACACTGTGGCAGCACAGGTATGCCTACGCATATTTAGCGGTGAATCCTAACTTCAGTCTCCCATTGACATCAATGCATCAAGGATTCGTACCTTATATAATTATTTCATATTTTACTAGTCGGAGGGAATTGGGGTTTGACTTGGGAGTAATTGGGTGACTTTTCAACAATGACCTGTAGTTTAAGTGCATGTGAAGAGAAATTATTTGTGAAATGACATGATCATTACAGTACTATTATGATGAATGAATAGAAATGAGTAGGAATACACTTACATTTTTCATTTACCGTTCTACATTTGTGTCCTATTCTAAAGAAATTATGAACGAATTAAGTGTTGAAGTGTTGAATTCATAGTGTTGATCTTGTCTAATCCAGGGTGGGATCAATGCAGCCCTGGGTAACATGGAGGGAGATGATTGGAGGTGGCACTTCTACGACACAGTGAAAGGATCTGATTGGTTAGGGGACCAGGATGCTATCCACTACATGACAGAGCAGGCCCCAGCTGCCGTGGTGGAGGTGAGAGATTATTAGTGCACTCACTTTGAACACTATATAGGGAATACGGTGAAATTTCAGACACAGATCCTGGTGTTTTGGTCTGTTCTTCCCCAAATACATAAAATAAAGTGCTGTAATATGGTTGTATCACATTGTTCTTTGTCACCCCCCCACCCCCCCGCTAGCTGGAGAACTTTGGTATGCCCTTCAGTCGGACAGAGGATGGGAAGATCTATCAGAGGGCCTTCGGGGGTCAGAGCCTGAAGTTTGGAAAGGGAGGCCAAGCACACCGATGCTGCTGTGTAGCTGACAGGACTGGACACTCCCTACTTCACACACTCTATGGACGGGTATGTCTAATGTTATCATGAGACAGTTACAAGACTCGCTTTAACAAATATGTCCTCTAGTTTGGTTGATTCATTGGCTGATTTTATTTGGCAGTTAAAACACAGTACATAGATTTTTTAACTTGACAGGGATAACACAAAAAGTCCTCAAGTCATTTCCATCATGTTCCCTAAGGTGAATGGTACAAAAACATATCAAGGCCAATGTGTGGTGGTTCAACAGCAAAATCTGGAAACAGAGCTGAGGCAAGGGTTTAGTTTGGCTTCACAAGTCTGGCTTCAGTCTGAGAGCTGAGGCAAGGGTTTAGTTTGCATTCACAAGTCTGGCATGTAACCTTTATTTAACTAGGAAAGTCAGTTAAGAACAAATTCTTATTTAAAATGACGGCCTACCTACAGGGTCAGTTCCTGGAGCAAATTAGGGTTAAGTGCCTTGCTCAAGGACACATCGACAGGTTCTTCACCTTGTTGGCTCGGGTATTTGAACCAGCGACCTTTCGGTCACTGGCCCAACGCTCTAACCGCTAGGCTACCTGCCGGCTTCAGTCTGAGACCTTGTTTATACAACCATGTATCTTTGATTTTAAATGTCCCATTAATACCTCCTCTCCTCTCCAGTCCTTAAGGTATGATACCAGCTACTTTGTGGAGTACTTTGCCCTGGACCTGCTGATGGAGGATGGTGAATGCAGAGGAGTGATCGCTCTCTGTATGGAGGATGGATCCATCCACCGCTTCAGATCCAAGAACACTGTCATCGCTACTGGGTATGCTTGTTAATGTCCCAGAGCCTTTTAATATTTTTCATATCCCTCAAACTTAAGCCCTATAATGTCCTGACAATCATTTTGAGTCAGTAGGATTATGCATCGTAAATGTCTACACCAATAGCCACCACCATGCTGCATATTATCTTGTGTTCTCATAGGTGTCCTTGTATCCAATATGTGTAGTGGTTATGGCCGTACCTACTTCAGCTGTACCTCAGCCCACACCAGCACCGGGGATGGCAACGCCATGGTAACCAGAGCTGGCCTACCATGCCAGGACCTGGAGTTTGTACAGTTCCACCCCACCGGTAAGAACCACAACCAGTAGCCATACTGTAACCGGTAGGAACCACAGCCACTAACTATACTGTAATCATCATGAAATTTCCCCCCCGGGGGATCAATAAAGTACCTATCTATCTATCTATCTATCTATCTACTGTAACTGGTAAGCACCACAACCAGTAACCCATACTGTAACCAGTAAGAACCACAGCCACTAACATACTGTAACCGGTAAGAACCACAGCCAGTAACCATACTGTAACCAGTAAGAACCACAGCCACTAACTATACTGTAACTATACTGTATCTGCTAAAAACCACAGCCAGTAATCATACTGTAAACATACTGTAACTATACTGTAACTGGTAAGAACCACAGATCCATAGCCACTCCCCAGTTATAAAATCCATATTTACTGTAAGCAGTAAATATGACTGACTGATCTTTCATTACATAAATGCCAAGGTCATCAATGTATATTTGACCTGAGGTAACACCTGACATCAGCTGTGATGTAACCCTGTCAGGTATCTATGGCGCCGGCTGCCTCATCACTGAGGGTTGTCGTGGCGAGGGAGGGATCCTCATCAACAGTGAAGGAGAGCGCTTCATGGAACGCTACGCTCCCAACGCCAAAGATCTGGCCTCCCGGGATGTGGTGTCACGCTCCATGACCATCGAGATCCGCGAGGGAAGGTATGATCATCAACAATACTGAATATTGATTTAATTATTCTATCCACCAGTAGTCTGACTCAATCCCTAACCCCCTTAATAGCATGAATTATTGGAGATGAATGTAACGTCGACGCAGGGAGTCAGGAAGCAGGTGCAGTTAGTGAGTTTAATATAAACTAACATAGAACGATACAAAACAAGAGGAACATAACCAATACTGTCTGAAGAGCGATGCTAGGGAGGGCTAGATAAAGGGGGAGTAATCAGGGTAGGGATGAATCCAGGTGTGCCTCATGATGGGTTACCAGGTGTGTGTAATGAGGGTTGCCAGGTGTGCGTAATGAGGGTTGCCAGGTGTGCGTAATGAGGGTTGCCAGGTGTGCGTAATGAGGGTTGCCAGGTGTGTGTAATGAGGGTTGCCAGGTGTGCGTAATGAGGGTTGCCAGGTGTGTGTAATGAGGGTTGCCAGGTGTGCATAATGAGGGTTGCCAGGTGTAAGTAACGAGGGTTGCTAGATGTGTGTAATGAGAGTTGCCAGGTGTGCGTAATGAGGGTTGCCAGGTGTGCGTAATGAGGGTTGCCAGGTGTGCATAATGAGGGTTGCCAGGTGTAAGTAACGAGGGTTGCTAGATGTGTGTAATGATGGGTTGCCAGGAGTGCCTCATGATGGGGGGCAGGTATGCATAATGAGGGTTGCCAGGTGTGCGTAATGACGTTTGCCAGCTGTGCGTAATGAGGGTTGCCGGGTGTGCCTCATGATGGGGCGCTGGTAAGGGTTTCCAGGTGTGGGTAATGATGGGTTGCCAGAACCGGTGGTTAGTAAACCGGCGAAGTCCACTCAAAGACACTCTCTCACAGAAAGACACTCTCACAGAACACTCTTTTCATTTCCAGGGGTTGTGGTTCAGATAAAGACCATGTGTACCTGCAGCTGCATCACCTGCCCCCCCAGCAGCTGGCCACCCGCCTTCCTGGTATCTCTGAGACCGCGATGATCTTCGCTGGGGTTGACGTCACCAAAGAGCCCATCCCCGTCCTGCCCACCGTCCACTACAACATGGGAGGAATCCCCACTAACTATAAGGGACAGGTAGATTCTAACACTCTTTACAATTCTCACTGTTTGTTAGGGGATTTTCCTGTCTCCGTAAGGGATTGTGATCACTATGGCTGGATTGATTGATTTATTGATTGATTGATTGATTGGTTGACAACATTTATTGTCCTTCCAGAAACTTCAATCAATCAATCAATCAATCTTACCCAGAACTAGATAGACATTATTTGACTCTAGACCGACCTGTAACGATCTTGGTCATCTCCCCCTCAGGTCATAACTTATACGGATGGGGAGGACAAGGTGGTGCCAGGGCTGTATGCCTGTGGTGAGGCTGCCTGTGCCAGTGTCCATGGTGCCAATCGTCTGGGTGCCAACTCCCTGCTGGATCTGGTGGTGTTTGGCAGAGCCTGTGCCCTCACCATCGCTGACACCTGCACTCCAGGTAAGCAGGCTCTTCACATTATGGCTGATTGGTTAGATAATTGTTTGATTTATTAATCTTTATCAGTAATGTTCAAAACAAATAGCTAATAATGCTTTAATATTTTTGACATTCTAGGTGAGAAGCTTTCCCCACTGAAGCCCAGTGCTGGAGAGGAGTCTGTGGCCAACCTGGACAAGATCAGGTTTGCTGACGGGAACACCAGAACCTCCGAGATCAGACTCAACATGCAGAAAGTGAGAAATGCATGTTGGCTAAAAGGTTTTCTTTTGAAATGTATTGGCATCTGTATACAGGATAGTGTATGTAACTAGGCAGTGCAGTGGTACAAATAGATGTTTAATTTGTCATGTCTGAGCTCTTTATAAACCAATCCTCTTCTCTTTCTGTCTCTGTCTCCAGACGATGCAGAACCATGCAGCAGTGTTCCGTACCGGCGATGTTCTGAAGGAGGGTTGTAACAAGATGGACGCCATCTACCAGACCCTGGAGGACATCAAGACATTCGACCGAGGTCAGCAGTTTACCTCAAATTAATATTCACTGAGATTTGTTGACTTTGTTATTATTATATCTCTTGATTCAGTCATTTTTTGGTAAGATTTAGGACAGTTTTAGCCGTGGGAAGTAGGAGTGTGGGGGCGCTGCAGCACCCCCTGAGAAATCGGAATAAAAAATAAACATACAAAAAAAAAATATATATTGTTCACAAAAGTAGTGCACTGGGCCTTTACTAGTCCTGCGTCTGCAGACCGATATAGCCGTTTGTTGTACGAGGATCAGTACCTCAAGCTACTGCACTTCCCACGGTTCTGGTTTTACCAGACCTAGATTAAAACACACCGTATTCAGGATCTGGGTCGTCAGAGGATCCTCCCTCCCGTTCTGTCAGGTATCGTGTGGAACACTGACCTGGTGGAGTCTCTGGAGCTGCAGAACCTGATGCTGAACGCGGTCCAGACTATCAACTCTGCCGAGGCCCGGGAGGAGAGCAGGGGAGCCCACGCCCGGGAGGACTACAAGGTGAGAGGAGGATGGATTCTCACCTGGTTAATAAGACAGATAAATAAAATGGGGAGAGCACTCTCCAACCAGACACACAGATGGAGGGATGTACAACTCAGGGCCTCAAACCTGCACTACACATCTCCCAATTCTTTTTTTATTTATTTTTTACCTTTATTTTACTAGGCAAGTCAGTTAAGAACAAATTCTTATTTTCAATGATGGCCTAGGAACAGTGGGTTAACTGCCTTGTTCAGGGGCAGAACGACAGATTTTTACCTTGTCGATCCAGCAACCTTTCGGTTACAGGCCCAACACTCTAACCACTGGGCTACCTGCCGCCCCAATTGGAGCGATACAGGTAGTGATTGATTGATTAAGTGATTGGTTGATTGGTTGGTTGATGGTTGATTGATGTTTGATTGATTGGTTGGTTGATTGATAGGCTGATTGATTGGTTAATTGATATGCAGTGGACTTAAATCTGCCGCTGTGTGTTCCAGGACCGTATGGATGAGCTGGACTATGCCAGGCCTCTGGCAGGACAGGAGAGGAAGCCTTTCGAACAGCATTGGAGGAAACACACCATGTCTACTGTGGATCCTAAGACTGGCAAGGTAAAACTACTACCATTACTTTCTGTGTGCCTGATGGTAATGCTTTGGTGGAAACACACAGGGCCATTCCTTTCTGTGTGCCTGATGGTAATGCTTTGGTGGAAACACACAGGGCCATTCCTTTCTGTGTGCCTGATGGTAATGCTTTGGTGGAAACACACAGGGCCATTCCTTTCTGTGTGCCTGATGGTAATGCTTTGGTGGAAACACACAGGGCCATTCCTTTCTGTGTGCCTGATGGTAATGCTTTGGTGGAAACACACAGGGCCATTCCTTTCTGTGTGCCTGATGGTAATGCTTTGGTGGAAACACACAGGGCCATTCCTTTCTGTGTGCCTGATGGTAATGCTTTGGTGGAAACACACAGGGCCATTCCTTTCTGTGTGCCTGATGGTAATGCTTTGGTGGAAACACACAGGGCCATTCCTTTCTGTGTGCCTGATGGTAATGCTTTGGTGGAAACACACAGGGCCATTCCTTTCTGTGTGCCTGATGGTAATGCTTTGGTGGAAACACACAGGGCCATTCCTTTCTGTGTGCCTGATGGTAATGCTTTGGTGGAAACACACAGGGCCATTCCTTTCTGTGTGCCTGATGGTAATGCTTTGGTGGAAACACACAGGGCCATTCCTTTCTGTGTGCCTGATGGTAATGCTTTGGTGGAAACACACAGGGCCAGAAATAGGTTTTTGGATGGAGATGGAGAAAGACAAATAGGTGCTTGTGGACTGATCTATTATCAGGAGACGGATCTATTATCAGGAGACGGATCTATTATCAGGAGACGGATCTATTATCAGGAGACTGATCTATTATCAGGAGACGGATCTATTATCAGGAGACGGATCTATTATCAGGAGACTGATCTATTATCAGGAGACTGATCTATTATCAGGAGACTGATCTATTATCAGGAGACTGATCTATTATCAGGAGACTGATCTATTATCAGGAGACTGATCTATTATCAGGAGACTGATCTATTATCAGGAGACTGATCTATTATCAGGAGACTGATCTCTCTCTCTCTCTCTTTTTCCAGGTGGCTCTGGAGTACCGACCAGTGATTGACACCTCTCTGGACCAGGAGGCGTGTTCAGCCATCCCTCCAGCCATCCGCTCCTATTAAGACCATCTCAACAGAAACACTCACCTCTTATGTATTAGTGCCAGACTGTACTTGCCTGGAAAAATCTACCTAGTATCCATTTGACTGTATGGAAATGGGGTGTTACTGCTTCCTCACATGCCGGTTTAACGTTCAGCACACATATTGTAGTCTACACCGCTAGCAAAGGAATTGTTAATTTATTGTGATTGAAATTTGTAAATATTGAAGTGTTGTATAATTGTCTGTTGTCATATGAAGTTGTAGAGTAGTTACCTATAGGTATATAGTTACATAAATACTCCCATTCTCTGTGGCCTTTATAGTCCGCTGATACCATAATATTAGGACTCATAATGGAATACTGAATATTGTGTAATCATTGTAGTTCAGAGTGCTAAGACATCCTATGTCCTGTAGATGTCCCTTCAACGTCACTAACACAGTCTTTAGTGATTATCTTTCAGGATAAATTCATGTGTAGAACTGGCGTGTGACCGGAAATATTTGCTGGGATGTTTGATTTCACTCTGCTTGCTACAGGTTATGCACTTTATGGCACTATTTAAAATGTACTCAACTATAGTTGTCTTTTTGCTACTTTCTGATGGAATATAGTAGACGTTATGACAGTTAGGATGGGGAAAATAAATGAAATACTATGTATGTTACCAACAATGAATTTGGATCTGCTTCGTTCTCATGTTCTGTGTATTATTTAAAATGTGAAATTAAATCAACTCTAGACAACTTTAATTTTCTAATCATTTGACACTATATGACCATTTCATTCATCTCAGCTGGCTACCTAAGCAAGAACAGTCCGTGTTCCTCTTCTCTCCTGTCAGAAGTTGTTGTGATATTGTACCACGTTGATAATGTCCAGGTTACGTCCCAAATGCCACCCTATTCCCTACGTAGTACACTACTTTTGACCAGGACCCATTTGGGACGCAGACACCAGTCAGGCTGAATGCACACTAGATGTATTGCACGTCTCAACAGGTCTTAAAGTCTCAGAGGGACTGATTCTGCAGGTACTGGACTTAGCAGAGGATCAGACTGTTGTGGCAACAGATCTTAAACTCTTCCATTGCAGGTCATTAAAATTATTTGTAATTATGAATTGTATTAATTACTGAATTGTATTAATTGTAATACTGTTATTATACATCTAAGGTGAACTGAGATGAACATACTTGAAAATGTTAGGTGTTCTTGAAATGGAATGTAAGAGATTACTGTTAATAGCTTTAGTTTGTTGGATTACTAGACTTTCTAAAATACCAATCTTTTTCATATAAAGTAGCATGCTATTTCAGTCGTAATGAGAACAAAATACACGTTTGGATTTTGTTTGCTAACCAAGTATAAGAATCAAATTGAATCTCAT
Organism: Thymallus thymallus; assembly: GCA_023634145.1. Lineage (NCBI taxonomy): Eukaryota > Metazoa > Chordata > Actinopteri > Salmoniformes > Salmonidae > Thymallus > Thymallus thymallus. The sequence continues at coordinate 6,266,307 of CM042416.1, read as the reverse complement.
TGAATCAAATAATCTGAATGATTGATAGATTGGGGTATATATACCAGGCTATACCAGAGAGTAGCAGTTGTATTCAATAGGTTTAAGAGAGACTTTGAGTTTACATGTTGAGTAGATCTGTTTAGATGAATGCAACACACAGGGGAGTGGATCCCTATGGCCTCAAGCATGGTTTGTTATCATCTACCTTTAGACTGTGTTTCCTTCACCTGGGAGGATTTACTCTGGAAACAAGGGGTGTCAGCCCAACATTACTGTTCTTTGTTGGAATCAGTTCAAACAGAACCCCTTTCTGTAACCATCCAGGCATGAGGCATGGGTAGACCAATTCATGTCTTCTTTACTCTCCTTGGCCTACAATTATTTGATGAAGGACATAAACCATGTAACATAGGATCAGTTGAAAGACCATGGAACATATTGTTTCAGACCATAACCTGCCTTCTTATACTGCCAGAAGTGTGTGGCTATGTTCCTCAGAAAATATAGAATAATCATTTGGGGGGTGCTTGGTGTGGAAATGTGTTTCTTGCATATCCCAACTCCCCCTTAGATACCCACAGGGAGTGGGGTCACAGCCAGGGTCACCATTGTACAGCGCCCCTGGAGTAATTAGGGTTAAGTGCCTTGCTCAAGGGCACAGCGACAGATTTTCCACTGTCGGCTTTGGCATTCCAACCAGCAACCTTTTGCTTACTGGCTCAACGCTCTAGCCTCCAGGCTACCTGCCGCGTTTATTACTTTCCTTTTCTGTGTAGGCAGTCTTCTACAGATCGGACGCCTGTACAAATCCTCACACATAGGCATCATGGCAGGACTACGGAGGGATGTCCTGTTGCTGTGGGTCCTCCAGGTCTCTGCCCTGGACCCAGAATACAACCCTCTGCTAGTGAAGCCCAGGAACATCAATGGTATGACGGTGGGGGATGCATAGAGACCGTGGCTGTGAATATGAATTACAAGAGCCATTCATGTTGTAATATGATTGATATATGATTTAGCAATATTGTAGATACATTTTGTAAACTTATGTCTATAATACACAAGTAGATTAGCCATTGTGGCGGAATAATGGTTAATATTCATTAACTACTTCAAGCAAGTTATTTTCTCACTCTCTGCCCAGACGAAAAGGACGACTGCCCCATCAACGTGTACTTCACCATGGACACCTCGGAGAGTGTTGCTCTGAGGGAATTCCCCTGGGGCAGTCTGGTGGAGGAGCTCAAGGTGTTCCTCCAGATGTTTGTGGAGAGGCTACAGACCACCACCCTCAGGGCCAAGAGTGTCTAGTGGGCCTACGGTGGGCTGCACTTCTCAGACCGCGTGAAAGTCTTCAGCCAGGTGGTCACTGATGTGGAAGTCTTCCTGGATAGGGGACAGGCCATCAGGTACGTCAGTCAGTCAGTCAGTCGCTCCCTACATCCCTCCCTCCCTCCCTCTTACTTACTTACTTACTTACTGACTGAATCCTCTTCATCTCTTTTGGGAGGATTATAAGATAATACTGAGTTGAGCACAACAATCCTTCATTAGAGTTGATTGCACCAATCCTTCATAATAAGAGTTGAGCACCCTAATCCTTCATTAGAGTTGAGCACACCAATCCTTCATAAGAGTTGAGCACACCAATCCTTCATTAGAGTTGAGTGCACCAATCCTTCATAATAATAGTTGAGCACCCTAATCCTTCATTAGAGTTGAGCACACCAATCCTTCATAAGAGTTGAGCACACCAATACTTCATAATAAGAGTTAAGCACATCAAGCCTTCATAAGAGTTGAGCGTACCAAGCCTTCATAAGAGTTGAGCGTACCAATCCTTCATAAGAGTTGAGCACACCAATCCTTCATAATAAGAGTTGAGCACACCAATCCTACATAGGAGTTAAGCACATCAAGCCTTCATAAGAGTTGAGCGTACCAAGCCTTCATAAGAGATGAGCGCACCAATCCTTCATACGAGTTGAGCATGCCAATTCTTCATAAGAGTTGAGCATGCCAATCCTTCATAATAAGAGTTCAGCGCACCAATCCTTCATAAGAGTTGAGCATGCCAATACTTTATTCTCCTCGTTACCAGGTACATTGGTAGGGGTACCTTCATCGACTGTGCCCTGAGGAACATGACAGAGCAGGTGAGGCTAACGGCCAGGGGAAAGCCCCAGCTTCAGTACGCTGTGGTCCTGACTGACGGCCACATCACTGGCAGCCCATGTGGAGGGGTCTCACAGTCCACCGACGCTGCCAAGGCAACGAGCATCAAGATCTTTGTAGTGGCCACCAACGAGGAAACCATGGAGAGTGAGCTCAAGCAGATCGTCAGTTATGCTGTGGAGCTGTATAGGAAGGACTACAGTGCATGGCATTCCCAGCTAGCAAACGCCAGGCTGCTGTCAACAGGATAACTGACGCCATGGTAGGTTCATAGTGAAATGGAGTATGGCTAGTTTTTGTGCTGTTATGGGTGATGCCAAGATGTTACAGTTTCTGTGTGTTGTATGTATCCTAGTTTGTGTTTAATACGCTGTAATTTCTTTCTCTTTCCAGATCAAAGAGGCTGAATTTGAGGTGAGCCAGATGAAGCACTGAGGGTATGTAGAATGAAGATGTAGAATGAAGATGTAGAATGAAGGACACTCCTTTCTTCTTTTCATATTTGAAAACCTCTTTGACCATATCTTCTGTGATTTCTCTCTAGTGCCAAGCTCCTATGTCCATCCAAACAGAATGAGCTGCTGGGACGAAAGGATACAAGGGAATGAAAATAAGTAAGCAACCTCTTATGTTGATAAACCTAAATATGTATTAGTTTATGACACTTCATGACATCAATGTTTTTTTGTGTCTTGTAGGGTGCGAAGGGAACTGGTGGCAACAGGAGATCCTGGAAAGCCTGGGCCACCGGTTAGATTAAACACATGATGACACAATACAGGACGTACTAGCCAATTACCCCCTTAATATGATTTAATATTTAATTTATGTTGGCTTTTTTCCTACAGGGAGACCTTGGTACCGAGGGCCCGAAAGGTTTGCATGGACTGAAGGTGAGAGAATGATAATATTTCTAAATTTTTCTGTGATTTAATATTTCACACGTTTACATAATTTATATTTACAGGGTCTTCCAGGCCTCAAAGGAGAGAAGGTAACATATAAGAAAATGCTCTAACAATGTGTTACTCGCGTACAATACTACCATGCTGTCTGTATTTCATTGTTTCACAGGGAGATATTGTCAGGCCCTGACTGAGGCCAGCTCTCTGGTTCCCTCTAGTGGTAGTCGTATGGGCACAGTCAGGATCTGACAATAGTATATGGAGTCTTTTGATTTTGGTTAATCCCCAATTAGAGGCAGCTGTCTCAAGTTGTCTCTAATTGGGGAATCTATTTATGTTCCTTTGTGTTCCACCTACATCGTGGATTCTTGTGTATGCTCTGTTTTGTTCATACCAGTGCATGGTGCTGCCGGTTTGTTTTGTAGTCGATGTGCTTCTTCAGTGTGGATACGTTACAGCTCGTGGTGCTACCTTGGTGTTGTGTAGAGCGAGTGCGTGTGTTTTACAGCACGTGTCACTACTCTTTTGTTTTGTGTCTGTAGAGACCTTTTTGATTAAAGAACATGTCTCATCGCAACTCCCGCTCTGTGCCTTGTTCCTTCCAACCCTCGCACCGTGACAGATATTGGAGGAACTGCACATGGGGACAAAGATCGTACTTTTTTGAGAAATGTCTTCTGGTCTGATGAAACAAACTTCAATAGAACTGTATGGCCATAATAACCATCGTTATGTTTGAAGTAAAAAGGGGGAGGATTGCAAGCCGAAGAACACCATCCCAACCGTGAAGCACAGGGGTGGCAGCATCATGTCCTTTGCTGCAGGAGGGACTGGTGCACTTCACAAAATAGATGGCGTCATGAGGAAGGAAAATTATGTGAATATATTGAAGCAACATCTGAAGACATCAGTCAGGAAGTTACAGCTTGGTCGCAAATGGGTATTCCAAATGGACAATGACCCCAAGCATACTTCCAAAGTTGTGGCAAAATGGCTTAAAGACAACAAAGTCAAGGTATTGGAGTGGCTATCACAAAGCCCTGACCTCAATCCTATAGAACATTTGTGGGCAGAACTGAAAAAGCGTGTGCGAGCAAGGAGGCCTACAAACCTGACTCAGTTACACCAGTTCTGTCAGGAGGAATGGGCCAAAATTCCCAACTTATTGTGGGAAGCTTGTGGAAGGCTACTCAAACGTTTGACCCAAGTTAAACAATTTAAAGGCAATTCTACCAAATACTAATTGAGTGTATGTCAACTTCTGACACACTGGGAATGTAATGAAAGAAATAAAAGCTGAAATAAATAACTCTCTACTATTATTCTAACATTTCACATTCATAAAATAAAGTGGTGATCCTAACTGACGTAAGACACGGAATTTTTACTAGGATTAAATGTCAGGAATTGTAGAAAACTGAGTTTAAATGAATTTAGCTAAGGTGTATGTAAACTTCCGACTTATATAGGGGATAGGGTGACATTTGGGATGCACAAAACATTGTATCAACAGTTCAAAGCTTTTATTTTGTGAAAATCACCCACCCTGACATATTAACTACATTCACCCTCTTCTTCTCTAGAACCAGAGAATATCTGTCCAGGCCTGAAGAAAAAAAAAAACACATATATACTGTATATATATATATATATATATTTTTTTTTTTTACATATAATTAGGTGGCTACGCTTTTTGTTATTTCATATTGCACTAATGAAAACCAAAGACTGAATATTTGTTCAGTTGGAAATTAACTATTAATACCTTTCCAGTATATTCTGCATATGAACATTACAGACAACTACAGATATATTAGAGTTTACGGAGGAGAATCAACAGTCTGTATAACACTAGCTTTTCTATTATTGTCAAAGATTTGAGTTTGGCTCCACTGATCCAGCGGCCCGTAGACATCCTCGTCTTCATTGACGGTTCTGAGAGAACAGGGGGCAGAAACTTCATCAGCGTCCTGCGCTTCATTGAGAGACTCTCCCAATCGATCCCTCTCTCCAAGGAGGTCTCTTCAGGAGCTCGCTTCGCCGTGCTGCAGTTTGGAGGGGAGCAGGACCCTGAGGTTCTTCTGGACTTCTAACAACCACAGAAAGATCAGCTCCCTGGTCTCTAACGCAGTCTACCGCGACTCATCCTCCACTCTGGGCAGCGCTATTCTCTATGCAACTGAGAACCTTGTCAGTAACCCTGGAGGGAGCGTTTGCTGCAGCTCACTAAGGGACAAAGCTCTCATCTTTAACCCTGAAGAGTTTCACTGACTTGGCCCTCCCTAGGGTTGTTAAACATGGCTCATTGCCTAGGTTAAACCAGGTTTGAAATATATTCAGGGCCCCATTTGATTGAACCCTCCTCTGTAGGCTAACTGAAAGACCTAGAACTGATTTTGTTCAAATAGGATATGTTCTACACATAAAACGTGATGAATGATAATATGTCCTTTGATGTATCTTTTCTATAAATGATTTTTTATTAAGATTTGTGTAACTGATTAGTAACCTCAAATATGTTTTTCAAATAAAGATGTATTGTCATTTGTAACAGAAGTATAGCATGTTCCTTCTAAAGTGTAGAGGATGTACAACATGTTCCAATAACAAGACAAAGAAAATGAACCTCATTGGAAGGTTCTGTCATGTGTTGATAAAACAGTATAGAAACTGGGATATTATCAGGGTACTAATTACTGGTGTGACTAAATGCTACCTCAATAGATACTGAACCAGGAGGGTCGTTTTCTGTTCCTCTCCACTATCCTCATGTCTTTGTCAGACTCCCCTGGACTCTCGCTGTCATACAGGACCAGGGTCTCCTGCGCTGGTGTGTTGAGAGGCCTGCCCTCCATGGCTTTAATCTGACCTCGGATCAGCGCTGTCTCCTTCCTGATCTTCTCATAACAGAACCCACACAGGATGTGCTTCAGCTTCAGGTGGCCACACTCCACGCACGGCTCAATGTTGGTCTGACAGAGGGAACGAGGGGGGGGGGTTAGGAGAACGAGGGGGGGGGGGGGGGGGGTGGTAGAACGATGGGGAGAGAGAGAGAGCACAAAACATCAGAAATCCATTGCCTTTCTGATCGTGTTTATTGCAATATTTACTAAGAAATTAGTCAAAGGCATTCACTCATGGCAGCTACCACTACATAAAACATGCTACATACAACTGGACATCAGAGGTCAAGAATCACAACTGAAATATCACCCAGTGAAACAATACACAAAGTTACTACCTTGACTTTGAGCATAAAGCTTGGGTCTCGCCTTCTAGTCCTGTTGATTTCTATTGTGCGTCTCTTCTTGGGTGCTGCCATCCAGAACACGCTGTCCAGGAAGCTGGGCTCCGTGGTCGCCTCTCGCTCATCGTGGGGCTGCGGGAGGATGCTGGGCCCATGGACAGCTAGAGCTGGGGCTGTATAAAAACAACACACAGGGACACAATCATTTTTTATTTAACTAGGCAAGTCAGTTACAAACAAATTCTTATTTACAATTATGGCCTACAGTGCCCCTGGAGCAAATTTGGGTTAAGGGCCAATTGTGCGCCGGTTATGGATTCGAACCAGGTACTGGTTCGTACATTTTACTATCCAACACAAAGTCATAGATTATTCAGGGTAACATAGCTACCATGGACGTTTTAAAGCTAGCTAACTAGTTAGTGCTAATGTTAGCCAGCCAACTAGATAGCTACAAATAAACACAAGGCAGAATGTTGTGTAAAAACTCACCAAACTGTCTGTCAAGTCCTGTAGCCTGTATCATTCTGCATTCCAGCTGTAACAACGAACGTCTCAAGAAACACACTAAACCAGACAAATTCATAATTTCTTAGGTGTGCAAGCTGTCTTCACACTCATGTCACACAGCTCACGGTCATTGAATCACATACGTCATTGAACTGCGACAACCGAAGAACCAATTGCATGTTGATATTAGTATGACGCGTTGTCGCCGCTACTGAGCAAAGATGGCAGAAAGGGCGTACAGTTTCTCACTCACCACATTCAGGTAACTTTTACAAATTACTGTAGTGGCGAAAGCTTTGCTAGTTTGGGTATTGTAGGAAGAAGGATCGAGCGAGTTGTTTATAAACCAAACTATATTGCTGGCGGTGGTTTGATGCTTTGTCATTATGTTGCTTTAACTAATGTTAGTAAGAAGTGTGATTTTCTAGTTCATGGTCTTCAAACAGGCAACTTTGATACCCAACACATTTTGTCTCTAAGTTCCATTTGCCCTCTTTCAGTAATTAGCTGAGATGCTATCTTTGCAAGAAGGCATCTGGCATTGCTGTTAAAAGTTGACATGACAACTTTCACTTTCATTTTGTTGAACGTCTTGAGATGTGAGGCACTAGCTAACATTACACCAATACATCTAAACACAACAAAATGATTGGACTGATCAGACCAAGCCAACATTATGTTTGTCATGACATTATTCATGAAAAGTTTCAACTATTTCCCTCTCACACGCAGCCCATCTGGTAAACTGGTCCAGATTGAGTATGCCCTGTCAGCGGTAGCAGCAGGAGCCCCTTCAGTGGGAATCAAAGGTAAAGAACACTTAAAATGATCACCCAATATGTCTGCGTTCACAGGCTGACCGATTCTGATCATTTTTTCACTAATTGGTCTTTTGACCAATCACTTCAGAGCTGATCTGACAGGTCAATTTGTGAAAAAAATATCAGAATTGGGCTGCCTGTCTTAACGCAGCCCATGTACTATAACATTATAAAGTGGTGCAACCACCAGGTAACGTATTTTTATATACAAGATGCATGTGTCCAATGTACCAAACTATTTTCAAGGGCAACTGCCCCTAAAAACAAACTTCTCATTTAGAAAACAGCCATCGATATGAGTCAGGAACCTTTATTCTAACGTCAATTGACTACAAAGTGTAAATAGGATAATTTTGGTCATAAAGTCAGTCTCGTACAAAACAGATTTTTGTACCGGAATATGCCACAACGTAAATGAAGGTTGAGTTTATTTCAACCCTGGCCACAGATGGCAGCACACAAGTGATCATCAATTTGGAGTGCAGCTGCATGCGACCCGATCGTAATGCCTGTGGTAAATGTGGTTTGACTTTGGATATCCCTAAATATTGAAAGCAGTTGATGAGAACTAAAAGGTGTGCAACATGGAAAATATTGTCTAATTTACATTGTGTTATTTATTGACGGTCCCTAACTATCCTCAGCGATGAGCTATCCAAAGCCAAACCAACTTTGCTACGGTCGCACACCAGCTGGCTGAAGCTAATTGGCAAGAGACGCCCAAATCAAACCACACCCCGAAACCAACTCACATTTGATTCAGTCATGGCTGCTAGCAGTTCTAATAATATAATTTATTTTCACTGATTGGTCTTTTGACCACTCAGATCAGCTCTGGAAAAGATCTGGTGTGGAAATATCTGATGCGATTGGTCAAAAGACCAATTTGTGGAAAAAATATCAGAATTGGGCTAAACACAGCCGTAATTAACCAGATCTAAAACAAGGCCAAATCAGGAAGTTTAACCACCACTTAACAGCATTACAGAAGACAGTCAGATTTTGATGATCTCGTTCTCCCCATTTAAGCCTCAAATGGAGTCGTTTTGGCAACCGAGAAGAAACAGAAGTCTATACTGTACGACGAGACAAGTGTTCACAAAGTCGAGATGATAACCAAACATATTGGCATGGTCTACAGTGGAATGGGTCCAGACTACAGGTACATACTGGTGTGTGTGAGACTACAGGTACAGTTGAAGTCGGAAGTTTACATACATCTTAGCCAAATACATTTAAACTCAGTTTTTCACAATTCCTGACATTTAATCCTAGTAAAAATGCCCTGTCTTAGGTCAGTTAGGATCACCACTTTATTTTAAGAATGTGAAATGTCAGAATAATAGAGAGAATTATTTATTTCAACTTTTATTTATTTCATCACATTCGTAGTGGGTTAGAAGTTTACATACACTCAATTAGTATTTGGTAGCATTGCCTTTAAATTTTTTAACTTGGGTCAAATGTTTTGGGTAGCCTTCCACAAGCTTCCCACAATAAGTTGGGTGAATTTTGGCCCATTCCTCCTGACAGAACTGGTGTAACTGAACAAGGTTTGTAGGCCTTGCACACACTTTTTCAGTTCTGCCCACATATTTTCTATAGGATTGAGGTCAGGGCTTTG
>CM042416.1:6134543-6249543 GCA_023634145.1 Thymallus thymallus | reverse complement strand
AACACACGTTCTGATGACATCACCCACTGTATGCGCTTTCGGTAGCCTGATTGTGTCCAGACTGAGAACAAATCCCCACAAAATGTGTCCCTGACCACCTCCTGAAGTGGTCAGTCAGATCTGAACACAATCCGACCACAACCAGTCTTTCAATGCAATCTTCGAATTCTGATGGCAGAAGTCGCATGGAAGTGTAGACACAGCCCAAGTGTCTTCTCTACTGTTACATGTGCATATGTTAAGGATGTTGCTTGCTTACCGAGTACCACCACCCCCCGATTCAGCTCATACCACCACCCCCCGATTCAGCTCATACCACCACCCCCCGATTCAGCTCATACCTGGCTCGAACTCGGGACCTCTGCTTTGCTAACACACGTGGCTGCCCTCCTTTACAACGTTTAAACGGTTTGAGCCACCCCAAAGGCACCTATTGGATGGCTTTATCTGTGACATTTCAAGCTAGCTGTGGAGTGAGCTTACAGTACGTTCTTAACTCCGTTACACACATATATACCTTTCCTGGTACTAACTGATTCTTTTGATGTACACAGGGTGCATACTTTGCATGGAAAGCAACAGCGATGGGAAAAAACTACGTCAATGGGAAAACATTCCTTGAAAAGAGATACAACATGGATCTGGAACTTGAAGACGCTATCCACACAGCAATCTTAACCTTGAAGGTAATTAATCTCACCTGCAAATTTAGTACCCTTCCCTCTCAGAAGTGTTTAAGAAACATAGTAGAAGAACTGATACTGTGTTTAAGCTAACCGAAATAGTTTGAATACTACATGATTCACTTTATCATATCGTTCTATTGAAATCCATGCATTTACTGCAATGCATTAATATTGTGTTCTGTGTGTGTTTTTAAAGGAAAGTTTTGAGGGTCAGATGACAGAAGATAACATTGAGGTGGGGATCTGCAACGAGTCAGGTTTCAGAAGACTCACCACAGCGGAGGTCAAGGACTACCTGGCAGCCATTGCATAAAATGCCCCCTCCATGGGGGTCTGTTTGCATGGACTAGTTCAGATCAGCTGTATACGTTTTAAAAACCACATACCAATACAGTTTTTTGCAGTTTAGTTTTTTTCTCCAGATATATCTATTCACATACTACTAATAAATGAATTTTTTTGTAAATAATTTGTCCTTGCATCAATTTGTTTTCTTCATATAATTTAATTTCAGGATAGGTTTGTGTGATTAGAAAATAATTTGTTTAATTATCAATTTCTCACTATATAGCTGAAGTGTAAATATACATTTTGCATGAAATTATTCCCCCCACAAATACAGTGCCTTCAGAAAGTATTCATACCACTTGACTTATTCCACATTTACGACCTGAATTCAAAATTAAATAGAATTAAATAGATTTTGTTTTTCAGCCATCTACACACAATACCCCATAATGAGTGTTTTTAGAAATGTTTGCCAATTTATTGAAAATGATATACAGAAAAGTCTCATTTACATTAGTCTTTTCACACCCCTTTCCTATGACACTTCAAATTGAGCTCAGGTGCATCCAATTTCTTTTGATCTTCATTGATGTTGATACAACTTGATTGGAGTCCACCTGTGGCCAATGAAATTGTTTGGACATGATTTAGAAGCACACCTATCTATATAAGGTCCCACCGTTGACAGTGTATGTCAGAGGGACTGGGGTTTCCAGGAGGGAGTGCCAGGAGTTGTAATGGCGACTGGTAGAGCTTTTTGAGTCGATGCGACATGGCGGCAAATTCAAGATACAAGAACAGTTTGCTACTACAGAGGATGAAGGAGAGGAAAGAGTGTGGGGATGTGGAAATGGACAGCAAGAAATGAGATGTGTAGAGGGAATCGGTGTGGTTGGGAAGATGACATACTCCAGTAGCTCAGAAATGTTACCTGATGAGAGTGAGGATGAATTACCTGCAGCAGGTGCGATGAAGGCCGTCAAGTTCGTACCTCGTCCTGATGATGACAAAGTTGATTTTTGGAGAGAATGGATCATTGACTTCTGACAGGTTGAGGTTGCCAGGATCAGAGTAGTACAGAAAGTGTCATGCTGAGGCAGTAAATAGAGTAGCAGATGAAGATGTGTACAGGGCCAGGGATACTCCTGTGAGTAGGACGAGGCCAATGAAGACTGATAGGAATAATGTCCCTCAGTAAGGTTGGTTTCTTAGCATTCATAGCCATGGTTATCAACTGTACTGCAGAAATGGAACGTAAATCACATAAAGTAGATGTTGTGGTGGCAGCTGCAGAGAAGTGCTTGGGTGTACAAGCTTTTACTGCAGAAGAGTTACATGGTGTGTTGAACGATTGTGTCCCGTCCTCCCAGGTCTCTTTTCCAGATGAGCGCAGTATAGCACCGCAAAACAAGTGATAATGATTGAGAAGACAGTGTTTGCAAACCATGCAAAGATATCCTCCAAACTCTGGCTTTGAGGGCATTATCACTTTTATATAATGGGTTACTAACATATTCTAGAATGTTTAGAATGTTCATTAAATCTGTATTTGTATTAATTTATTCGCTGCTGGCCTGGAGTAGAATCCGATAGGGCCAAGTAGTGTAATAGTGGTGTGGTTTTAATGGGTGTAGGGTTAGTTTGGTATAGTGGTGGGGTTTTAATGGGTGTAGGGTTATTTTGGTATAGTGGTGTGGTTTTAATGGGTGTAGGGTTAGTTGGTATAGTGGTGTGGTTTTAATGGGTGTAGGGTTAGTTTGGTATAGTGGTGTGGTTTTAATGGGTGTAGGGTTAGTTTGGTATAGTGGTGGGGTTTTAATGGGTGTAGGGTTAGTTGGTATAGTGGTGTGGTTTTAATGGGTGTAGGGTTAGTTTGGTATAGTGGTTTTAATGGGTGTAGGGTTAGTTTGGTATAGTGGTTTTAATGGGTGTAGGGTTAGTTTGGTATAGTGGTGTGGTTTTAATGGGTGTAGGGTTAGTTTGGTATAGTGGTGGGGTTTTAATGGGTGTAGGGTTAGTTTGGTATAGTGGTTTTAATGGGTGTAGGGTTAGTTGGTATAGTGGTGTGGTTTTAATGGGTGTAGGGTTATTTTGGTATAGTGGTGTGGTTTTAATGGGTGTAGGGTTAGTTTGGTATAGTGGTTTTAATGGGTGTAGGGTTAGTTTGGTATAGTGGTGTGGTTTTAATGGGTGTAGGGTTAGTTTGGTATAGTGGTGGGGTTTTAATGGGTGTAGGGTTAGTTTGGTATAGTGGTGTGGTTTTAATGGGTGTAGGGTTATTTTTTTTATAATTTTTTTTATTTCACCTTTATTTAACCAGGTAGGTCAGTTGAGAACAAGTTCTCATTTGCAACTGCGACCTGGCCAAGACAAAGCAAAGCAGTGCGACAAAAACAACACAGAGTTATACAGTAAACAAACATGGTAAAAACACAATAGAAAAATCTAAATACAGAGTGCAGAATGTAGTGCAAAATGCAGTAAGGTTAGGAGGTAGGACAATAAATAGACCATAGTGGTGAGATAAATTACAGATTATCATCATTAACACAGGAATGAAAGATGTGCAAATTATGATGTGCAAATAGAGATACTGGAGTGCAAGATTTGTGAAATAACAAAAATAAATATGTGGATGAGGTAGTAGTGTGGGCTATTTACAGAAGGGCTATATACAGGTGCAGTGATCGATAAGCAGCTTTGACAGCTGACGCTTAAAGTTAGTGAGGGAGATAGGAACCTCTAGCTTCAGTGATTTTTGCAATTCGTTCCAGTCATTGGCAGCAGCGAACTGGAAGGAATGGCGGCCAAAGGAGGTGTTGGCTTTGGGGGTGACCAGTGAGATATACCTGCTGGAGCGCATGCTACGGGTGGGTGTTGCTATAGTGACCAGTGAGCTGAGATAGGGCGGGGATTTACCTAACAAAGACTTGTAGATGACCTGGAGCCAGTGGGTTTGGCGACGAATATATAATGAAGGCCAGCCAACGAGAGCATACAGGTCGCAGTGGTGGGTAGTGTATGGGGCTTTGGTAACAAAACGGATGGCACTGTGATAGACTACATCCAATTTGCTAAGTAGAGTGTTGGAGGCTAGTTTGTAAATGACATCGCCGAAATCAAGGATCGGTAGGATAGTCAGTTTTACAAGGGCATGTTTGGCAGCATGAGTGAAGGAGGCTTTGTTGCGAAATAGGAAGCCAATTCTGGATTTAATTTTGGATTGGAGATGGTTGATGTGAGTCTGGAAGTTGAGTTTACAGTCTAACCAGATGCCTAGGTATTTGTAGGTGTCCACGTATTCTAATTCGGACCCGTCGAGAGTAGTGATGATAGTCCGGTGGGCGGGTGCTGGCAGCGTTCGATAGAAAAGCATGCACTTAGTTTTACTAGCGTTTAAGAGCAGTTGGAGGCCACGGAAGGAGTGTTGTATGGCATTGAAGCTTGTTTGAAGGTTAGTAAACACAGTGTCCAAAGAGGGGCCAGATGTATACAGAACGGTGTCATCTGCGTAGACATGGATCAGAGAGTCACCAGCAGCAAGAGCGACATCGTTGATGTATATAGAGAAAAGGGTTGGCCCAAGAATTGAACCCTGTGGCACCCCCATAGAGACTGCCAGAGGATCGGACAATAGGCCCTCCGATTTGACACACTGAACTCTGTCTGCAAAGTAGTTAGAGAACCAGGCAAGGCAGTCACTTGAGAAACCAAGGCTGTTGAGTCTGCCAATAAGAATGCGGTGATTGACAGAGTCGAAAGCCTTGGCCAGGTCGATGAAGACGGCTGCACAGTACTGTCTTTTATCGATGGCGGTTATGATATTGTTCAGTACCTTGAGCGTAGCTGAGGTGCACCCATGACCAGCTCGGAAACCAGATTGCATAGCAGAGAAGGTACGGTGGAATTCGAAGTGGTCAGTTATCTGTTTGTTAACTTGGCTTTCGAAAACTTTAGAAAGGCAGGGCAGGATGGATATTGGTCTATAACAGTTTGGGTCTAGAGTGTCTCCTCCTTTGAAGAGGGGGATGACCGCGGCAGCTTTCCAATCTCTAGGGATCTCAGACGATACGAAAGAGAGGTTGAACAGGCTAGTGATAGGTGTTGCAACAATTTTGGCTGATAATTTCAGAAAGAGAGGGTTAGTTGGTATAGTGGTGTGGTTTTAATGGGTGTAGGGTTAGTTTGGTATAGTGGTGTGGTTTTAATGGGTGTAGGGTTAGTTTGGTATAGTGGTGTGGTTTTAATGGGTGTAGGGTTAGTTTGGTATAGTGGTGTGGTTTTAATGGGTGTAGGGTTAGTTTGGTATAGTGGTTTTAATGGGTGTAGGGTTAGTTTGGTATAGTGGTTTTAATGGGTGTAGGGTTAGTTTGGTATAGTGGTGTGGTTTTAATGGGTGTAGGGTTAGTTGGTATAGTGGTAATGTGTAATGAATTCACACTTCAGAACAGTAGTCTGACACAGCCCAGACAGTAGGTGGCAGCATGCACCTCTAACATATTTTTGCGGACCACCACAATACCCCAAAAGAAGTGCATGTCAGAGCAGAAACTATACCATATCCAAGGAACTGTCCATAGATCTCCGAGAGAGAATTGTGATGAGGCATATATCTGGGGAAGGGCATAAAACAATTTCTAGAATGTTTACATTTTCCAAGAGCACAGTGGTCTCCGTAATTGGGAAATTAAAAAAAATATGGAAATACCCAGATGCTGGCCATCTGACCAAACTGAGCAACCTGGCAAGAAGGGCCTTGGTCAGGGAGGTGACCAAGAACCCAATGACCACACTGACAAAACTACAGAGTTCCTTGGCTGAGATGGGAGAACCTGTCAGGACAACAGTCTCTACAGCATTTCACCAACTTGGACTTTATGGGAGAGTGGCCACATGACAGAACACCTGGAGTTTGCAAAACGTCATGTGAAAGACAAATGTTAAGCACTATGTCTGGAGAAAACCAGGCACAGCTCATCACAGTCTAACACCATCCCTACCGTGAAGCATGGTGGTGGCAGCCTTATGCTATGGGGATGCTTTTCAGCGGCAGGGACTGGGAGACTGGTAAGGATGGAGAGAACAATGAATGAAGCCAAATACAGGCAAATCCTTGAGAAGGAGAAATGACCTTACACTGGGGATGGAAGATTTACGTTCAAACAGGACAATGACCCCAAGCATATAGCCAAAGCAACGCTGGAATGGCTTCAGAACAATAATTTGAAAGTCCTTGAGTTGCCCAGACTTGAACCCCATTGAAAATCTGTGGAAAGACTTGAAGATTGCTGTTTGCTGCCGCTCACCATCTAACTTAACAGAGCTTGAGAAAATATGCAAGGAAGAATGGGAGAAAATACCCAAATCCAGATGTGCAAAGCTGATACAGACATACCCAAGACGACTCAAAGCTGTAATCACTCCCAAATGTGCTTCTAGTATTGACTCAGGTGTGAATACTTATGTAAATGACATATTTATGTTTTTCATTTTCAATACATTTTCTAACAATTCTAAATACATGTTTTTACTTTGTCATTATGGGGTATTATGTGTAGAAAATTGGGTAAAAAACAAAACATATTTAATCTACTTGAATTCAGGCTGTAACACAACAAAATGTGGAATAAGTCAAGTGGTGTGAATACTTTCTGAAGGCACTGTATTACCCCCAGAAGTTTTCGAATGAATGGAACGGAGCTCCTCTATACATTTAGCATAGTTGATCTTACAATTTAAGAAAGAAAACTCTCTCAAATATAATTTACATTTTAGGGTAAACACGTTATATTTTCATAACGGTAAAGAAAATGCTTTATCATTAACCTGCAGCTAGGCTTTTCATAATGCGCACTTTACAGCGCGCCAAAAATAACCGGGACATGTTTCCTATAATATCCATCCGCACAACTGAATGATATAAGAACATATCACTGATGGCCCTGGGATAGATTTATATAATTATACTATTTATATCTATTCATGTGGTCATTGATATCAATACAGCATTACATAATTAGTGATTTATATATTTAGAAACACTACTTTTGTGATGAACTATATTTGCTTGCGTCAGGATACTACGGGCTGTCACTTGTCTTCCAGTGACGTTTGTGGCGCCAGAAGTCAAGGATTTTGGTTGGGATAGCGCGCCACACATTACCTAGGAATGGTATTAAATAGTTTCAATTTGGATACGATTTAGTAATCCCTTATTTATAAAAAAAAAAAAATCTGTCTATAGTCAGGATGGTGATGCTACGCAGCAGCGGCGTGGGTGCGGAACCAGCAACTCCGAAGAGGAATCGGTCTGACTTGGATACGAGCTCCGAGTTTCTGTCCCTGCAGCCCGCCTCGCATACCAAGTCGAGTCGGCTGAAGAGGGGCCTGGATGACAGATCCAACAGCACTGAAAACACGCGGAATGTGAGGCCCGTTTAGATGGTTGACGTTTATAAGATGTCACTGTAAACCCAGCGGTTGATCATTATAATTTGTTCGCTTACTGACAGCATATGTTAGCTAACCAGCTAGCGTTAGCCCGCCATTGATGTTGTTTATGTTTCTAGCTAACCGCAGTCTTCTATGCCAGTTGTAAACTAACGCTATGTAACTGGAGGCTACGGTTCTACATTAGTTGGCCTGTTAGCCATAGGGATGTAGACTAGTTACCAGCTATCTCCCATAGATGTATACATCGTGGAGTTGAGTGAACTCAGCTAGTCATCTAGCCCTTTTTAGATGGCTAGTCAGTAACACTGACTAGTTAGATATCTAATTATAACTTTAGTGATTGTTTCTGAATGTGGACAGGTATGTAGCCTGCTAACTAACTTATATATCTAGCCAGCTGTACGTTAGGTTACTAAGGTACTCTTACAATGACTGGCTCCTTCTGTGAATGCAGCTGATGTTATTGTTTTTTACCCCCAACATAGGGCCACTCGATGGTGAAAGAGGAGGATAGCCCTCCTAGACGAGGATCCCTGAGAACCAGGGGACAGACCATCAAACATGAGGTGACCTTTGCTGAAATGAATGGCCAGACTAAATGCCCAACCAAGTCCCCTGAGAAACAGGAAGAAACTGGTGACCACAGCACAAGGTAACTACTTATGTTTTATGCAGATCACTGGTATTCATTGTATGTGAATCAGCTTCCACTCCTCTCTGTATGGTCGGTGATACGCATGACGGGAACTTGATTTACAAGGATAAGAAGATGTAATCACAACCCAGGCCTCCATGTTTAAGTTTTCATTTTGTTTATTTTTGTAGGAAATCCCCAAGACTGCAGGGTGATGGAAAAGCCTCCACATCATCCAGGGACAAGCAATCTGAAGCTGGTAACTAGATAATTTACATGAACTAATGCCACCTCCAACAGTACAGCATGAAGGAGACGCCATTGGTTTTATTTGTAATCTTCTTCTAGATGCTACTGATGAAGTTGAAGAAGAAGAGCCTTCTACTCTGAAGAAGACACAGTTTGTTCTGCGTCCTAGGGAGGAGGACAGCTCTGTGAGACGCAGCTCCAGGATCACCAGATACAAGCGCAACTCCAGGAACCAGTCTGTGCTCTATAACCGCCTCATCACCAAGTAAGAACATCTCCATTAGCAGGCATCACACATCAGGAGTGGCCAACCCTCCTAGCTATTCATTTATTAGCTGCTGGCCTGGAGTAGAATCAGATAGGGCCAAGTAGTGTAATAGTGTTGTGGTTTTAATGGGTGTAGGGTTAGTTTGGTATAGTGGTGGGGTTTTAATGGGTGTAGGGTTAGTTGGTATAGTGGTGGGGTTTTAATGGGTGTAGGGTTAGTTTGGTATAGTGGTGGGGTTTTAATGGGTGTAGGGTTAGTTTGGTATAGTGGTGGGGTTTTAATGGGTGTAGGGTTAGTTTGGTATAGTGGTGGGGTTTTAATGGGTGTAGGGTTAGTTTGGTATAGTGGTGGGGTTTTAATGGGTGTAGGGTTAGTTGGTATAGTGGTGTGGTTTTAATGGGTGTAGGGTTAGTTTGGTATAGTGGTTTTAATGGGTGTAGGGTTAGTTTGGTATAGTGGTTTTAATGGGTGTAGGGTTAGTTTGGTATAGTGGTGGGGTTTTAATGGGTGTAGGGTTAGTTGGTATAGTGGTGTGGTTTTAATGGGTGTAGTGTTAGTTGGTATAGTGGTGTGGTTTTAATGGGTGTAGTGTTAGTTGGTATAGTGGTGTGGTTTTAATGGGTGTAAGGTTCGTTGCTAGCTACCCATCTACCACAGGGTTTTCCTCTAGCCCTAATCTATCACCGGGGCAGGAGGAAAAGCCTGCATGCCCAGTAGCTCTCTACGAGGAGGGTTGGCCACCACTGTTACATCCTCTTGTTAGTCTGGGTTGCATGTTTATAACGGCAAAGTTGCTATCGTTAACTAATACTTTTTCATTCTATTTGTAAAGTACGGCTGAGGCAGTGCTACAGAAGATGGATGACATGCAGAAAATGCGTCGCCGGTTAAGAAGCAGGGATACTACGGAGGAGGTAAGCTTTATTCATAGATTGAGTTAAATGTCACCATGATTTTGGTGCGGCAGGTAGCCGAGTGGTTAGACTGTTGGACCCGTAACCGAAAGGTTGCTGGATCGAATCCCCGAGCTGACAAGGTAAAAATCTGTTGTTCTGCCCCTGAATAAGGCAGTTAACCCACTGTTCCTAGGCCGTCATTGTAAATAAGAATTTGTTCTTAACTGACTTTCCTAGTAAAATAAAGGTACAAAAATAATTAATGTTATTCTCTCCTTTAGTTAAACGTCACCATGACGTCCTCCATTAACGTTATTCTCCTCTATATTAGAACCTTGTGATCTACACTGGGACCAAGAGGAAAAGGAGTTCTGAAAGAACCGATGAAGAAAGTGAAGACCCTCAAGAGAAGGAGAATGGAGGTAGCTCCAGTGAAGAGGAGAATGAGGAAGAGGAAGGCAAAAATAATCAGGCAGATGAGGAAGATGGTGATGAAGATGAGGAGGGTGAAGATGACAACCAGAAACGCTATGACTTCAGGCAGAGGAAAGCTGCCGTTCGCTACCAGGCACCTCGGGAGGGTTAGATCTTTTCTGTTTAAACTGTTTGGATCTTTTATTTCACTGAAGTCTGTATACTTGTAGCCAGCAGCACCACTGCATGTACAGAGCATTTATTGTCAAGCTGTAGCAGTAGTTATTATACTATAGCTTGTCCTTCCACTCATTTCTCATGGTTGACCTTTTTATTCCCACTCTCCCCACAGAGCCCAAGACAAAGGCCATCTTCTTTAAGACTTCAAGACACTTGTCCCCATCCAGGCGGAGGTATAGGTTCAGCTCTACTGGTCCAAGAAGCCCTTACAACAGAAGGAGAGGCAGCAGGTCGGTAGGCTACAGAACCTAGAACCTAGTACCTTCCATGTCTGACTTATCAAGTTTAGTTTAACATTGTTTGCTAACTAATACAACAAATCACAATTAATTCCTAAATTCTACTTCCTTGTGCTGTTGATTTCTGGCATCCACAGGAGTGTGTCTGATAGGTAAGTCATTGCCAGTGTGTTTTAGGTGTGGTGTCATCAGGGTTTCTGTAATGGTTGGTTTCTTGGTCATTGATCTGCATGGTGATGGGGGATGGTTTGTGTACAGTAAGTTATCTATTAGTCAGTGGATGCTGCTTGTGACTGGTGAAATCCTGACCTTACTGGCCTCTTGACGTCTCGCCATACTCTTTTCTTTTCTATGTAGAAGAAGACATGCCATCCACAGTAGTGACTCCACCTCTTCCTCTTCCTCCTCCTCCTCCTCCTCTTCCTCTGACGATGAGAAGTTCCAGAGGAGGAAGAAGAGCAGGAACAGATCTGTGAATAGATGTCTTCCCATGAATCTGCTGAAAGAGGATGTCCTGGGAATCCACAAGGACAGGATGAAGATTGGAGCCAGTCTAGCTGACGTTGACCCCATGCAGATAGACCAGACAGTAAGTCTAGCTGACGTTGACCCCATGCAGATAGACCAGACATTAAGTCTAGCTGACGTTGACCCCATGCAGATAGACCAGACAGTAAGTCTAGCTGACGTTGACCCCATACAGATAGACCATACAGTAAGTCTAGCTGACGTTGACCCCATGCAGATAGACCAGACTGTAAGTCTAGCTGACGTTGACCCCATGCAGATAGACCAGACAGTAAGTCTAGCTGACGTTGACCCCATGCAGATAGACCAGACAGTAAGTCTAGCTGACGTTGACCCCATGCAGATAGACCAGACAGTAAGTCTAGCTGATGTTGACCCCATGCAAATAGACCAGACTGTAAGTCTAGCTGACGTTGACCCCATGCAAATAGACCAGACTGTAAGTCTAGCTGACGTTGACCCCATGCAGATAGACCAGACAGTAAGTCTAGCTGATGTTGACCCCATGCAAATAGACCAGACTGTAAGTCTAGCTGACGTTGACCCCATGCAGATAGACCAGACTGTAAGTCTAGCTGACGTTGACCCCATGCAGATAGACCAGACTGTAAGTCTAGCTGACGTTGACCCCATGCAGATAGACCAGACAGTAAGTCTAGCTGACGTTGACCCCATGCAGATAGACCAGACAGTAAGTCTAGCTGACGTTGACCCCATGCAGATAGACCAGACAGTAAGTCTAGCTGACGTTGACCCCATGCAGATAGACCAGACAGTAAGTCTAGCTGACGTTGACCCCATGCAGATAGACCAGACTGTAAGTCTAGCTGACGTTGACCCCATGCAGATAGACCAGACAGTAAGTCTAGCTGACGTTGACCCCATGCAGATAGACCAGACAGTAAGTCTAGCTGACGTTGACCCCATGCAGATAGACCAGACAGTAAGTCTAGCTGACGTTGACCCCATGCAGATAGACCAGACAGTAAGTCTAGCTGACGTTGACCCCATGCAGATAGACCAGACAGTAAGTCTAGCTGACGTTGACCCCATGCAGATAGACCAGACTGTAAGTCTAGCTGACGTTGACCCCATGCAGATAGACCAGACAGTAAGTCTAGCTGACGTGGACCCCATGCAGGTAGACCAGACAGTAGGTCTGACTAGTAACCGTAAGGAGGATGCCTTGCACCAGTCATATGTTAAGTCCATAAGGAGGAAAGGATAGATAACTGGGACAGCCCTGGACAACATTGTCCAACATTATAATGGTGTAATGTGTTTTCTAGGTGCGTTTTGACAGCATTGGGGGACTGACCAGACACATCTCTGCCCTGAAAGAGATGGTGGTCTTCCCTCTGCTCTACCCAGAGGTGTTTGAGAGGTTCAAGATCCAACCACCAAGGTAGTTGGTTTCTGCTGTATGTTTCTAAATGTATCCATACTCTTATGATGAAATGATCTAGGATCTGTTGTTCCTCTTGATGCTGTATAGTAAATGTAGAGACTTGCTGTGTGTGTGTAGGGGCTGTCTGTTCTACGGACCTCCTGGAACAGGGAAGACTCTAGTGGCCAGGGCGTTGGCTAACGAGTGCAGTCAGGGAGAGAGGAAGGTCTCTTTCTTCATGAGAAAGGGAGCAGACTGCCTCAGCAAGTGGGTGGGAGAGTCAGAACGCCAGCTACGCCTGCTCTTTGACCAGGTCACTACTACCATTATTATCCATGGAAGTTGGCTTCTGGTTCTAAAATGTATTGTTCCAGGATGTTGAAACAGAGATGATTGAAGTTAGTTTAGGAAATACTAAAATATATATTTTTTTAAACAAATCTTTCAGGCATATCAGATGCGGCCATCTATTATTTTCTTTGATGAGATCGATGGGTTGGCTCCAGTCCGCTCAAGCAGACAGGACCAAATACACAGGTCAGACACTGTTAATTGCTGGAAGAATGTATTTGAATACAACTATTGCTTCTCGCTCAGACATTTGGTGGCTTTTTGTTCAGCATGAGTATGTCTTTGTACAGTGGGGATAATGTTCTGTATGTGTTTCCATCTAACAGCTCCATCGTGTCCACTCTCCTTGCCCTGATGGATGGGTTAGACAGCAGAGGAGAGGTTGTGGTGATCGGAGCTACTAACCGTCTGGACTCTATCGACCCAGCACTCAGGCGACCTGGACGCTTCGACCGAGAGTTTCTCTTTGGCCTGCCTGACAGAGAGGTGAGACCAGGGTCTTAGTTACCACGGGTGTAATCATTAGTGCACGCCGTAGTAACGTTGTTTTGTGCACGCTGTAGCAAACAGGACAAATTCAGTTAGGCCCCTCCCTGTTTGGTTCCGTTTGCTTCCTAGTGAATACACCACTGATGGAGGTCATGTTTGTTCAAATCATATTTTTTATGATATTAAAAAATTACTTGTGAGAGAAGCAAACAGGTAGCAGACATTACTTTGTTCTACGAAAATTAGGGTATTTCTTTCATGTAGGAGAACTGTTTTTGTAAACATATTAATATTTGACATAAATGGTCATGTTTTTGTCCACTGCAGGCTCGGAAGGATATTCTGCATATCCACACCAGACAGTGGACTCCCCAACCATCAGACTCTTTCCTGGAGGAACTGGCAGACAAGTGTGTTGGTATGTTCTCTTTTCATCCCCCTCCCCCAAACTAACCTAGAATTTAAAAAAGTACCCATTCTTTCAAACGCCATTTAAAATTCCAGTCTATCAAATATTCCAATAGTTTTCTGAGGCTCACTGAAAGGTGTGTGTAATCAGAACATGTAGATGTTTCCCAACGTCCCCCTGCTGTGTCTCCTAGGTTACTGCGGTGCTGACATCAAGGCGGTGTGTGCGGAGGCGGCTCTGTGTGCCCTGAGGAGACGCTACCCTCAGATCTACTCTTCGTCCCAGAAGCTGGTGTTGGATGTGGCGTCTATCTCCATCGGCAGCAGGGACTTCCTGTCAGCCATGAGGAAGACCGTCCCAGCCTCCCAGAGAGCTGTGTCGTCCCCAGCCAAGGCTCTGACTGCTGTAGTCCAGCCACTGCTTGGTGCAGCCCTACAGACTGTACTGGATACAGTTAGCAGGCTGTTCCCTCATGCAGAGCAGGGGCTCAAGAGAGACAAGCGAGACAATGGTGGGTCAACTGGGACAAGAGAATCTCTTATTTCTCATGTGAACGGTCTTCATTGTCTTGAGTATTTTTTTGTACACAGGGCCGTCTTGAGTAGGTTGACATTTTTTAAAACAGGGAGGAACTACCGAACTTCTCCAATTGTTTCCTACTTAACATGACCCAGATTTGGTATGCTGTCCTGCCTGTTGTATGAGAATGGGTATGTTGAGTTGTATTCTTGAATGTCATGTTCTAAGACATTTTACCACTTGTCTTTAGGTGTCCTCCCAGCTGGTGTTTTAGAAGATGATCTCCTGTACAGTGAAGATGAGGACTCCTCTGTCTGCATCAACGGTCTCTCTCACAAGGCCAAGGCAGCTGGAGGCTTTCTGTATTTCAGCAGGTGGGTAACGGGTTGTCCAACGCACAGAAATCCTTTTTCCAAATGTGTCATTCTCCCAGTCCTCCCTGAAGTGTGCTTTCGAAATCGTTGAAATCGGTGTGGGGACTGAAGTGTTTTTCACTTCCTGAAAAGGGGGGTAGAATGGGTATTGAGCTCTTGTCTTGTACAGTATTTTATAGTCTCTGTTTTCCCAGAAGCGTGCTGAACCAGCCCACATCGTACCGTCCCAGGCTGCTGCTGGCAGGGCGTCCTGGGTCAGGTCAGAGCAGTCACCTGGCCCCTGCTGTGCTCCATGCCCTGGAGAAGTTCACAGTCTACACCCTGGACATGGCCGTGCTGTTCGGAGTCAGCACCACCTCTCCTGAGGAGGCCTGCGCTCAGGTAGTGTATTACCCCTTGGTCACCCGTAGTCTGTATAGCGCACTATTGAGCCCTGAGCCATCAGCCATGACAGACGGTAAATCTAGTCTTTCCTTGAGTCTTCACATATTTCTCAAAACTAATTGGAGGAGAAAGTCCAAGGAAAGGACTCAAGGAGTCAAAGAAATACGTTTGAGATGAACCTAGAGATATCCAGTATTGATGTCCTGTATTGATGAACCCAGAGATATACAGTATTGATGTTCCATTGGATGTCCTGTATTGATGAACCCAGAGATATACAGTATTGATGTTACATTAGATATCCTGTATGTCTTGACTTGTAGATCTTCAGTGAGGAGGTATGCATATTCAAATAAACACTTCTCTAATAATGTTTCTTTGTGTTGTAGATGTTCTGTGAGGCCAAGAGAACGTCCCCCAGTATTCTGTATATCCCTCACATCCAGCAGTGGTGGGACACAGTGGGGTCTGCTCTCAGAGCTACCTTCCTCAGCCTGTTGCAGGACATCCCCTCCTTCTCACCCATCCTGCTGCTGGCCACCTGTAGTGTCCCCCACAGCAGCCTCTTCCCTGAGGTAGGTACTGTAGACAGACACACAGCTCCCCACAGCAGTCTCTAGCAGGATGTAGTGAACACACAGCCTTAACATCACCAATATGGCAGTGTGTTATACTGTATGTCATTGTATTATAAATAGTATTTGGATGTTTTAAGGACTCTTGGTAGATTCGTCCAAACGAGGACTACAAGAGATCCTAATAAAATCTAATCACCAACAGGAAACGTGACACAAGCCCTAAATAATGTGCACTTGTTCCCTCCCCCTGTGGGAGAAGCTGGAGGGTTGGAATTGGGCTTCTGATCAGGGGATCAGTCAGTATGATCTCATTCGTTCCTGTTAATCTGAATGTTATGTTCACTAGGTGACTCATCTTGGTAAATGTTGTTCTCCCCATAGGTCCAGGACCTGTTCTGTGCTGAGTATGGAGAGGTGCTCCAGGTTCAGGTCCCAACCCCACAGGAGAGGAGGAACTTCTTTGACGATCTCCTCCTCAACCAGGCTGCCAAAGCTCCTGCATCCAAGAAAAAAGCAGGTAAGACGACACTATATTGTGTTTTTGTGGAATCCTGAATAACGGTCCAAAATGGTTAAACAAGCTCAACTTCACAACTAGTAAGTAGTGAATTAGAGGAGCCGGCAATCAAGCAGTAGTGAATTAGAGGAGCCGGCAATCAAGCAGTAGTGAATTAGAGGAGCCGGTAATCAAGCAGTAGTGAATTAGAGGAGCCGGTAATCAAGCAGTAGTGAATTAGAGGAGCCGGTAATCAAGCAGTAGTGAATTAGAGGAGCCGGTAATCAAGCAGTAGTGAATTAGAGGAGCCGGTTCTCTGTACCAAAGCTGTCAGCACTGGTGGTTTGTGATTACCCTCCCTGTCCTCCTCCCCAGTGCTTGCAGCTCTGGAGGTGCTCCCTGTGGCCCCCCCTCCTCCCCCCAGGATGCTGACGGAGAAGGAGCAGGAGCGATTGGAGGAACAGGAGGAAGACACTCTCAGGGAGCTCCGCCTCTTCCTGCGTGATGTCACCAACCGCCTCTCTCAGGACAAACGCTTCAAGGCCTTCACCAAGCCCGTCGACCTGGAGGAGGTGAGACTGACAATCAATTGCTGTGAATGTGTTCTAGAGTGTGAATGTGTTCTGAGCCAACTTGTATAAAAAATAAGGTGAGGGTTAAATAAAGAGGCCAGATGTTGTCTAAACATTGACATGGTAGAATCTCTAGAACTGTATCACATGGAGAATGGCACACCTGCTCCTTTGATGGATCATGGTTGTGTTGTCTTATCTAGGTGCCTGACTATGCTACAGTTATAGAGCAGCCCATGGACCTGTCCACTGTCCTCTCCAACATCGACACTCACAAGTACGTGACTGTGAAGGAGTTTGTACACGACGTGGATCTCATCTGGAAGAACTGTCTGGAATACAACCCTGACAAAGATCCTTCAGGTAGGAGATAGGCTATATCCAGAATTGTAACAGATTCTGTACGCCTGTTCATGGGAGAATGTTTCATTTATTTCAGAAATTCATTAATTTATGAATCCAACTAGTCTTTCAGCCGACACTATTAATTCATCCATCACTTCATAATCATACTGATGACGAGTCTGTTTACTGGATGTTTTCCAGATCGTCAGATCCGCCACAGAGCCTGTGCTCTGAAGGACACTGTACAGGCCATCATCAAAGATGAACTGGATGAAGACTTTGAGAAGATCTGCGAGGATATCAAGGAGTCCCGCAACACCAGAGGTCAGGTGTTCTTCTATTGGTGCAGAGTAGTTCTAGAAAGAAATGGTTATAGAGTAGAAATACATTTAGCTTTTCAGTTGTTGATATGTTCATTATGCTGCTTTCTCCTTTTGTATCGATGAAAGCAGTGGATTCCTGATGGGTTAAATATGAACTCCCTCTCTCTGAACTTCCAGGTTGCTCCACTTCAAGGTTCGCTCCATCCTACTATCACGTTCATCCCAAGACAAGAGCAGTAGATGCAAAGACCACTGATGCAGCAGGCTCCTCTAAAGAGTCTAATGCTGCTGCTCCATCAGCTGTCAACACACCACTGCCTTCAGGTTAGCAATCATCTCAAAAATGTACAGACCCACAATGCTACACAGGTTAGCGTTTCAATCCTCTGCAGACAGACTTTTTGTTTCCAATAGCCCAGAGGATGAGCTACAGAGAGCTTTCCAGAACTATCCTCTACTAACTGCTGATAATGAGAGACGGATGATAACACCTGTCAGTTTCTCTCACCATGTTTAGTCTTTATTCAGTCATTCATAAAAAGGTGCTTTTTGAATTTGCTTTGATGAACTGATAATGTACTTCTCAGCAGCTCAGAAGAAGAAGCGCAGGAAGAGCCGCTGGTGCAACGGCATCATCAGGAAAAGGTCCTCACCTAACACCTCTAAAGACCACTCTGCTGTGGTGGAGTCTGGAGATGATGATGAGGAGGATGAGGAGGAGGAGGAGAGGAGAGGGGCAGAGAGTGAGGAGGGGGGTGATGCTGCAGAGTCTGGGCTGGAGGAGATGGAGATCACTGGGGCTAAGGAGTCCCCCATGGAGCAGGATGAACCAGCCCAACAGGAGGAGCAAGACACTAAGGACAGCCAGCCCAGGGTGGAGGAAGCTGTGGAAGCTGGGACTGGAGACCAGAGCAGTGAGGGCGCCCAGGATCCTGTGGTGGAGGATGGAGCCCAGGGAAACCACATCTTACCAGAAGGGGGAGACAATGTATGTTATTTTGTTGTAAAATGGATGATGCTTTTTGTATGGATGATTCTCCTGCTGAATCTAATGTTTTCTACGTTTCCTCATTCACCCAGGGCCAGGTGTCCGCTACAGACAAAACTGAGCCTAAGAGAGTGGAGGTGGAGGAAGAGACTACCACCGGTTTGTAGCCTCCCTTTCCACAATGGCATTCCCCCCACTCAATCTGTCGTTTTTAGGTGAACTTCGCTGAATTGTAAACTCACTCCTGTCCTCTTGTCAGAAGTGGGAGTGAGGCGTGTGACACGGGGCCTGAAGTACCAGGGAATGCAGCAGGTGATGGAGGTTGACCAGGAGATACTGGACCAGAAGACGATGCCCCCGGTGGTGGATCAGAACAAACTAAAGGTAACAGATTATCACTGCAGCAGGTCCAGGGTCCGGTCATTGCCCAGCGTCCTAATGGATTTGAGGTTGTTGTCTGATCCTAGATTTGTGGTTAAGGCAACTCACCAGTGGCAGTCTGTTGGAATTGTCATGCCAAGACATGTGGTACAAACAGATCTGGAATCAGACTGAGGCACCTTCCTTTAGACAAACATGCTAAACTGGTTTTCTGCTCCTTCATTTCAGGAGCTGCTTAAGAGAGTGGTGTCTAAGACTGAGGGACATGAGGTCTATCAACTGGAGAAGCTGTACGCCTTGTTATGTCAGAGTATCTACAGACACCGCAAAGACGAAGACAAGACTGCTCTGCTGAAGGTTTGTCATTCTACACATTATAATTTTGAGTATCATTGAGCAATGCACCATAAATTGTTTTTTAATGTTTTCTTATTCTCTTTCCAGGAAATGGAAAATGAAATTGAAGGTTATTCATAAGGAGTTTTCTACAATAAAGATCGATGTAGCTGGTCATGGATTGCTCATGGTATTATAAAGATCGATCCCTCGTTGTCTAAATGTATGAAAAAACAAGTCTAGAACTATATTTTGATAGAAATATACAGATGTGTATTTCCTAAC
The DNA here is from genome assembly GCA_023634145.1 of Thymallus thymallus. Classification (NCBI taxonomy): domain Eukaryota; kingdom Metazoa; phylum Chordata; class Actinopteri; order Salmoniformes; family Salmonidae; genus Thymallus; species Thymallus thymallus. The sequence goes on along the minus strand of CM042416.1, from coordinate 6,230,431 downwards.
AACTTGTATACTGTTTCTTTTATTTAATTAAAGTGTTTTTACAAGTATCTCTTCTTGTGTCTTGTTATACTATAAAGGCTAGACATTGTGATGTGTTCATTCGGTTGAAAAATATCTTACCAGTAACTACCTTTTTTTATAGCTGAATACAAACTGAGCATCATGTACAGTTGAAGTCGGAAGTTTACATGCACTTAGGTTGAAGTCAAACTAGTTTTGGCAAATCTGTTAGGACATCTACTTTGTGCATGACACAAGTAATTTTTCCAACAGTTTACAGACAGATTATTTCACTTTATAATTCACTATATCACAATTCCAGTGGGTCAGAAGTTTACATACACTAAGTTGACTGTGCCTTTAAACAGGTTAGAAAATTCCAGAAAATGATGTCGTGGCTTTAGAAGCTTATGATTTGAATGTTAATGCTATTTTGTAATTATTTCGCCACTATGGCCTATTTATTGTCCTACCTTCCTAATCTTACTACATTTGCACACTGTACATTGATTTTCTATTGTGTTATTGACTGTACGTTTGTTTATTCCCATGTGTAACTGTGTTTTTTGTCGCTTTGCTTTGTCTTGGCCAGGTCTCAGTTGTAATGAGAACTTGTTCTCAACTGGCCTACCTGGTTAAATAAATAAAATATATAAAACTACCAAATATGTTAGCGAGAGGAGGCCCTGTTGCAGGCAGTGGGAGAAGATGGAATTAGATGGATTTTGGCTGACATTCTGCTAATCGATAAATTTTATCTCAATACTATTTTCTGTATCCAAAACTAGAATATGTTACGAACAGAGTGGACAAAGTTTTGTAGACGTTATTCTTTGCCAAAGTTAACAATCAAAAAATGCGTGTAGGAGCGCAAATGCGAATTTAGTTCTTGCACATGCGCACTTCAGAGTAGGCGTTCTCTAACGGTAATATATGCATGATGCTAGCTCGTGCTTGGCTCTGCCCACTATGACTCATTTGTTCCCATTTCAAACGACGGGCTGTGGTCTCTTGGTTTAGTTATACAAATGCTGTCAAAGAAGAGATATACTGTATGCATACAAACGTCAGGAACGTCACTTTTAAACGCTTGTATTGGTTGATAGATATTTATTTGAAGGTACTACCGCAACATTTCTGCATGCCAGATTTCCCCAAATGTCGCCCATGAATGACGTTAATGTTTCGCATTGACGGTGATGACGCCGTTTAATCATTAACTGCCATTAAAAAAAGAACACAAAGTGTGATATAATTTGATGGACAAATGGCTTGCTTGAAGTGACTAATGCAGTGGCGTCCTACCTTTTTGAATACGTCTGTAAAGGGATATCAGTCGGGAAAGAACTGTTGCAGTGAAATTGTTCCATGTTTGCATCTGCAAGAAGGGATAGACTGGACTCGCCTGCCTCCGAGCAAAGCTACGGTACTGCAGTCCGGCTGAGAGCTTGGGCTGAACTGTACGGAAAGAGGCTAGCTAACATTAGACGGGAACCTAAGACAAAGTGCGGGGGACAGGAGAGCCTGCGCAGAAGCTACCTCTTGTCCTGGTAAGTAAGCCTAGCTACGGTACTGCCTACTGTGGTGGCTAGCTAGCTACAGTATTTGGCTTCCAGCCGACTGTCTACCCCCAGGTGTGAACAGGCTGGCTGGATGCAGAAATGGAAGCTAGGTTAGTTAGTTAGTTAGCTAGATCTGGATTGCCAGCTATCTAATAAGATAATACATTTGCTATAGTCACACTGGCTAGCAATATTTTTGTTCTACAGAAATGAATGGCATTATGAGCAACTAGAACCAAACGTATAGTAAATGACCAGCTACTACAAACTACTAGACAGTGGCTACAAACAAGTTGCCCTCGTGTGCTGAAATAATCATTGTAATAGGTTTCACATGCAAAGGTGGTCTAACTAGGACACATTTAAACTTCACTGTTCACTTCATGTGCTGTTACCATTATGCAGCAATCCATACAGATTGTAACTAATCAAGTGAAGCTGTATTGGATGGAACCTGTCAAATACATTACTTTTATTTCAGTCCACAGATAAAATATTGGAGGTTTTAGTATGTGAATCAAACTATCCCTAGCGGAAGGTCAATCCATTCCAGACCCATCTCTTTACATAAAGTTATTTTGGAGGATAGCCTCCCTACACCATGGCAAGCAGGAGGAAGTCAACAACACCTTGCATGGTCCTGCCTTCTAACGTGATGGAAGAGCAGGAGGCAGACATGCAGGTGATGGAGGGGAAGGATGGAGCTGAGAGCGCTGCAGAGGGACTTCCAGACGCTTCTGTGGTCTCCACTGACACAGAGACAGGTGGGGAAGGGTTTTATTCATGCACATCTTCAGCATGTTGCTCACATCTGTTTCTTGAAATGTTATCACCTAGCTCGATCTTGACTGGCTGCATCACCGCTTGGTATGGCAACTGCTTGGCACCCGACCGCAAGACGCTACAGAGGGTAGTGCATACGGCCCGGTACATCACTGGGGTCGAGCTCCATGACATCCAGGACCTCTATACCAGGCAGTGTCAGAGGAATGCCCTAAAAATTGTCAAAGACTCCAGCCACCCAAGTCACAGACTGTTCTCTCTGCTACCGCATGGCAAGTCTGGAACCAACAGGACCCTGAACAACTTCTACCCCCAAGCCATAAAAATGTTAACTAGTTAGTCTGGGTAGCTATTGGTTAACTATTTAACTATCTGCATTGACCCTTTTTGCACTATAGGCTCATCACATACGCTGCTGCTACTGTCTATCCTGTTGCCTAGTCACTTTGTCCCTACCTATATGTACATATCTACCTCAGCTCCTACCCCTGCACATAGACTCAGTACTGGTACCCTGTGTATACAGCTAAGTTATCATTATTCATAGTGTATTTATTCCATTATTATTATTTTTCTATATATCTTTCTCTCTGCATTGTTGGGAAGTGCCAGTAAGTAAGCATTTCACTGTTAGTCTGCACCTGTTGTTTACCAAGCATGTGACAAATAAAATGTGATATGATTTTGTTCAGTAGGCACCAAACAGGAGAAAAGCATTTCAAACTGAGTGAAATGTGGAGGTACTATCAATACGAAATACTCATATTGACTTACTGTTTCTAAACGTTTTGCTATGGTGTGCTCTACTCCTGAACATGACCCTTGTTCTCTGAAGTAGTTAAACTAACATAGCTGGGAAATTAACTTTTCAGAGCACGACATCAGTCAGTCCAGAGGAGAGGACTGTGTCACCCGCACAGGAGTGAAACGCAGCAACCAATCAACCCTGGAGCAGACGGTCAGTGACCTTCTCTCGGATGGGGGTTACACACAGCATGAGACTGAAGAGAGCGACGACCCCGCCTCAGCTGGCATCTCACTCAGCAAAACCCCCATCATGAAAATGAGAGGTAAATCAGAACCGAAGAGGATCGCCATGTCTCTGAAAGCAGTGGAGGAGAGCGACGGGAGGGAAGGGGAGCAGGAGCAGGAGCCTATCGAAGCACCTCTGGGGCTGGGTTCCCTCACTCCTGTAGAGATGAGCCCACATTACACTGAGTCCATGAAACACAGTGTTCTCCTGAACATTCCCAATACCATGTCAACATCAGAGCTGAAGAAATCTTCTGTCCTCAGCTCCAATCTGTCTGGACTCCAGCTCCCCCCTGGTCTGGCCCAGGTCCTCTCAGCTCTGCAGGCCCAGCAGGTGATCATATTTTCAAATTCTTTGAAATTGTATAAAACAGATCAGCTTTCACTGCTGTTGATACTATGTAAGGCTCCTGATAAATAAGTGCATAAAACATCTCTCTCTGTCACCCCCCCCCTGCAGAGTGCCCAAGCCCAGCTCCTTGTCCCCGTCAGCAGTATCCCCTCCTACAACCAATCCATGGATACCAACACAGTCCTGGTTAACACCTATAAGAAGTTTCCCTACCCTTCAGTATCAGAGATCATTGGTCTGTCGGCTCAGACCAAATTCAGTGAGGAACAAATAAAGATCTGGTTTTCTGCCCAGCGTCTGAAGCACGGGGTCAGCTGGACTCCTGAGGAGGTACTTTGCCTGTTAGATTAATATTTTTATTACACCACAGTTACATTTTTTGGGGACATTTTTATTGTGCCTTTTTAAAAATTGTTGTTTTAATTGTTGTCCCTCCGTTCATTGTACCATTTACACTACGTGTATCCTGTGCACATGACAAATAAACATTGATTTGATTTAAGGTGGAGGAGGCTAGGAGGAAGCAGTTCAACGGGACAGTGCACACAGTGCCTCAGACCATCACTGTTATCCCGGCCCACCAGCTCTCTGCTGCAGCCAACGGCCTGCAGTCTATTCTCCAGACCTGCCAGATTGTAGGGCAGCCAGGCCTAGTTTTCACACAGGTTGGTACTTCTTGATGATATTATGGATTATGACAGATATGGATATAATGTAATATTACTGTTTATAGTTTCTCAACTCTGTAATATGTCTTGTCAGTTGTAATATTGTGGAGTGAGTGACACTAACTTTTCTAAACAGGTTGGCACGCCTGTGACCACACCCATCACCTTGACAGTAGCAGGGATGCCAAGCCACAGCCAGGTCCCCAAGATGTCCTCCCACCAGACCAGCCCAGTGGTCAGTGAGACGAAGAGAGCCACCACTGTCCAGCCTCCCTCCCTGACCCCACAGGAGAACTCAGCCCTCAGCGCCGACCACTTTGGCATGAGGCCCAAGAAGTCCAAGGAGCAGCTGGCGGAGCTGAAAGCCAGCTACCTGAAGAACCACTTCGCCAGCGATGCCGAGATCGCCAGGCTCATGAAGCTGACTGGCCTCACAAAAGGGGAGATCAAGAAGTGGTTCAGTGACACACGCTACAACCAGCGCAACTCCAAGAACAGCAACGTCATCGTGTTCCATGACAGCCACAGCCCCAGGGGTCACAGCAGCGGCACCACCATCGTCATCGACTCCAGCGACGAGACGCCTCAGTCTCCACCCACACCATCCGTCAAAGAGAAAGAGACACGCCCCAAGACCTGGAACTCCTTCCCAGACTTCACATTGCAGAAGTTTAAGGAGAAGACATCAGAGCAGCTGGTGGTTCTAGAGGAGAGTTACCAGAAGGGAAGCACTCCGTCTGACGATGAGCTGACCCGGCTGAGGACGGAGACCAAGCTGACCCGGAGAGAGATCGATGCCTGGTTCACAGAGAAGAGGAAGGCAGTGGAGGCAGAGTCACCTGAGCTGAAAGCAGAGCAGATGGAGAGCGAGGCCACCTCGTCTCAAAAAGGATCCCAGACCCCTCCTAGTGGCCGGCGGCCAAACAGAGGGGAGAAGAACATCAGAAAGAAAAGCCCTGAGCAGCTCCACGTCCTGAAGAATGCCTTTGTCCGCACCCAGTGGCCCTCCACACAGGAGTATGACAAGCTGGCAGAGGAGAGCAGGCTGCCCAGGGCCTACATAGTCAGCTGGTTCGGAGACACCCGGTACTCCTTCAAGAACGGTAACCTCAAGTGGCTTTTCCACTACCAGAGCGGCAACGTAGATGGACTGAACGGCAACAAGAACAGGAAGAGGAGGATACGTAACCGGGGCTGGGGGAGGTCTCGGAGCAGGAAGGCCAAGAGGTCAACCAGCTCGGAGAAGTCACCACCACCGCCCATCATCAAGTTCAAGTCTGGGAAAGACATTCTGAAGGAGTATTACCTGAAGCACAAGCTGTTGAATGAGCAGGACCTGGATGAGCTTGTGGCTAAGTCTAGTATGGGATACGAGCAGGTGAGAGAGTGGTTCGCTGAGATACACAAGAGGGAAGATATGGGTGCTGATCCGTTTGGGGGTGCTGAGGTAAGCGAGGACCAGGAGGAAGAGGAAGGGTTGCTGGGTGAGAATGAGATGGCACCTGAAGAGCAGGATGAGACCGTGATGGAAGAGGAAGAGGAGGAGGATGATAATGATGACGACACTGATGAAAGTGATTCTTGGGAGCCCTCTCAGGGTGCCAGAAAAACACAGTCAGAGTAGTGATGGACAGCTGGGCTGTGTTCGTTAGGCACCAAAAGGAAAACGGACTGAAACAGGAAGAGACTACGTGGACTTGTCCAAATAGAACTATAGATTTTTGCTTTCTGTTGCAAAACATTTTGCTATCGTGTGCCCAAATGAACACAACCTTGGATTTCGTCAAACAGCACAAACACATTTAGCTTTCTTATGTATTTTAAAGGGTACCTTCTGAATGCAAGACTGAACGATAATATCCCACCAATACAATACCTTTTTTACACTGCTAGTGTAGCTCCGTTAGTCAATCTAGTCAAGAATTACAAGCAGTACTTTAAATACCTATTTTAAATGAATTGGTCAGACATTAAAATGCTGAAATTCATTTGGTAATACAATAATATTTGATATGATGATAATTCATAACATGAATGGAAAATTGACATAATTTGTTAATCTACAGTACTCAGCACAATTATTCATGTGCAATTAAGAGGTCCTTTTTTAAATGGCTATTGTATCTCATATATCCCTATTATTATAGAGATTACACAGTACTGTAAGTACCTTCATGGAATGAATGCAATGAATCATTTGAATTCAGATTATATTATGGGTTCCCTTTGCAAATTGATTGGAGGAACTACGGTGCCAAAGTGAACTATTGAATGTGGATTCCTGTGCTATGAAAGAGTTAGAAATTAGGGACCTTATTCATAAAGTGACTCAGAGTAGTTCTGATCTAGGAGCAGTTTATCCTTTTAGATTATAATGAGCCTGTAGACCGACCCATGTCCCCATGTGAATCCTTAATGAGATGGGTGGGGCTAAGGCTTAAGAGGGTGTGAATCAATTAGAGCTCTGGTAAGTGTGAAAGACTTTGAAAGGCAAGAATATTAACTTTTAAAGCAACATAGCTTTCTCCAACTGTAGTGTATGATATAGCATTATGAGGCTCTGAGTCTGTACTTTTATACAATGTAAAACCTTTTTTTTTAAAAAGCAAATCACTTAAATTTGACATAAGGCCCAAAAGAGAGATTGTGTCACAATAAGATTACATACATACTCTAAGACGCTTTATGAATACGGGCCCGGAGGCCCAGTATGTATACTGTGGCGTCTCTGAAGGAATCTGACAGTGTAGCACTTATAATTGTGCACTTTACCCACTACTATATTAAAGACATGCTCCGGAACATTGGCGACTACTAAGTATTTTTTAAACCTCCCGCTTTGTACTGGACGTGTCAGTGTTCATACGTGCATAATCTATTAGCGGAATTACGTTCATACCTCAATTAGACAAGAAATCGAATTGACTTGCCCCTCTCATTGTGTATCAATTCTAAAGTTGGGTATTGATATGGCACAAATAAAAATCAATGGACTGTATGTGGCCTACTGCTTCCAGTATAACCAACTGGCACAATGTGGGTTCCTCTGCTGACTTGGAAATGTGTAATGTGAGTTTTAATTATAATTATGTAAAACGTTTATTGTTTTTAAGACTGCAGTACTTGTACTTATGAAGGCTAGTGTAGGAGGACTTAATACAGGGCTGTTTTTCAAATGTATGTCCAGATGCATGTTTGTATTGTTTATGCAGACTATGCTCTCCCCCACTGTAATTTAAATGGCAAGTTTTGACATGTGCACATAAGTAGAAACAAGACATTGTTCCTCAACTGTAAGCCATGTCCTATACTCTCAGGACACTAGGTTCCAGCCTGGCCCGAACTGATGAGTTACCAACGGTCTCTCAAACTATTCTAAACATGCTTTACCAAGTTCTAGTCACTTCGATTCTAGTATCTCAATCTAGAGTCTAGTTGAAACATCACAACATTTTACAGACGGATGGAGAGAAACCTATGTGCCTGCATAGCTCATTCTTTCTGAGCAGGATTTTATCAAGACTTGAGGAGGAGGAGGAGGAGAAGATAGTGGATGCCAAATGCTCATCATGAACCTTTCAAATTGGGCAGCATGTTATGCTGTGAAATCTTGAACATTTTCATGCATGAACAGTTATTCGTACCATAGATAAGGTAAAAGTTGCCTACACATTTGTATTGTGAGATGCAAATACCGCATGCAATAATCATCTGACTGGAGACAAGATAAAGATACTTTTCTACATATAGCATATTATGTGTTTGTATTAGACAAGTCGTTTTTAGATGTTTCTTTATGATTAACCCTGTCTCTCGACTTCAACTAATAGCTTATATGGCGTTTACTGTTAATGTGTACAATACTTTTTGTAAAATAGATTATTTGGCTCAGTGGCTCTTTGCCTTCTTCAGTTGGCATCTCAATGTATCCAAGTTACTCGTTTTGTACAGTAGACGTGACGTTGACCATAGTTTTACAATAATAATAATTCTTACCTGTCTTTGCTATTTCTCAATATTTAGAAAGATATTTTAGTACTAATACATAACAGTTGAATACATAACTTAATACATAGCAGTTTTCCTATTAGATGGTGTCTACATAATCTTTAACCTACTGTCTTTAGTATTTTAATGTAGTATTCTGCTGGCTACAGCTCTAATGGATAATGGCAGTCAGTCTCCTTCCTCCTACTCTATTTTAAAGTGATCTATGAGAATACTATTTGGCTCTGGATAATGTTGGTTTCTGGATATTTCAAGGTGCTTTGGGAAAAGTGAGTTTCTGTTATGATAAACCAAGGGATTTGTAATGTTGAGACAGAGTAGCCTTGGAGCTGTAGTCCCCTGAGCCATAGACTTTGTGCAATGCTGTTTTTTGAGGCTGTTACTTGATTTAGACAAAATATATAATTTATACTTGTATAGAGGACAAAATACAATACATTTTGATGAAAAGGAGTGTATTTCGGTGTCGTATAAAATAATATTTAACTTCAAAATATGACTGGAGTTCTCTTCATGGTATGATATAAAATTACAGAAGATATTAGAAGGGAATTTCATTGAAGAAATTAAAGCACCTGTGATTGGAACGTATTATCACCCGGAACATATTATATCGGTTTCTGTTTCCCAACGGTCATATTAGCTTGTAACACTGCACACTACACATTGACGTTTGTTTTTTTAAGTGTCGGTAATATTTGAATGAACTATCGTTCATCGTTTGAAATGGAGATTTTCGGTAGCACCTTTGACGATTCGGTGTTCGAGGAATCCAGAGAGAAGCCAACTGTTGTTGCGCTGTCGTCTTACAATGCAAAGTTATGTGAAGCAGAGGTGAGGGTTAACTAGCTAACGTTTCCTAACGTTAGGTAGCATCAGTTTTTTGCTAGCATTGGAATTATGGGTATCTTTAACTACGAGTTAACTACTATTTCAACAGTGGTTTTGGGAGAGCATCGAAACAGAGGACCTTTTGGAGAAGCAAAAGATCTTCAAATTTCGAGCTGATATGGCGTACAGGCGAAAAAACTTCCAGGTATTGGCATCTCTTCCCTTGAGTAATTTAGCTATACACTGTGTATCATAGCCATCTAGTATCCAAATACTTTTCTCATCTGTTAACTATATCCCTTTCCTCAGGAAGCTTTAAACGCCTACACTACCTGCCTCTCCTATATCCCTGACGGCAACCTGGCCATTAGACGGGACATAATGGAGGGGATGGCAAGGTGCTGTTGTCACCTGGGGAAGAGAGCCGAGGCCTTGGAGATTACAGAAACACTTGTAAGAACCGTTGCTGTTGAGTGAGTCTAATCTTTACACTTGTATGATACATTATTGTAATATAATATGGTGTTTATTATACTGGGGATGAGGTTACAGTATACCAGGTAGTAAAATGGTTGTTTGAAAATTGCATTGAATTAATAGTCAATCACAAGCTACACTCTCTCCGTGGACAGAAAAACGAAGCCTCCAACACCTGTCACCTCACTGGTCTACTTCACCTGACTGCGAACGTCCACGAGCACTTCGGAGACCTCAGGAGCCAGGTCACGTGTCTGCAGCAGCTGTGCTCTCTCCACCCCTACCACCAGTGGCACTGGATGAAGCTTGCAGAAAGCTACCTTCATCTCCTCCAGTCTCTGTCAGCACCCTCAACCTCAGGCTCCAGTCCTCTTCAACAGGGAGATGGTGTAGAGCCAGAGCCTGACTCTCAGACTGAGGAGCAACTGAAGGAAGAGAGGGATGGCGTTTGGCTCAAGGCCTGCATGTGTTTTGTCCGGGCCAGGTAAATCAGTGAGAGACACAAGCAGAGATTCTATTTGGAATTCCATGGATACAAGCTTGTTGGGCACTTTTTAGGACTGGTTTCCTGGAACACAGATTGAGATTCTCCATTGAAAGTGCTTCTTAGTCAAGGAAAAGGCTTAATCTATGTCTGGGAAATTGGCCCTTGGCGTAAAGCAGAGAGCATATTTACACATTCACCCTAAATGTCAGAGTTTAACACAGTCTTTGTCTTGTGAAGATGGTTGTTTGACTGTATTACTTTGCATTGCAAGACTCCTCCTCAGGGCATTAAAGGGCCAGCAGTCATCCTTTGTTCTCCAGAACAGTGAGAGGGCCCTACAGAAAGTTGATGAGGCTCTACAGTGTCTGGAGCCTAAAGACACCACACTACAGCTCGTCTCTGAGGTGAGACAGGTTTTAGACACTGGACATAGACTACATGGTATCTATGAATCAAATAATGTCCGGTAGTTTGTCATGGGGTATGTTTAAATTAAAGGAAATGTGTGGCTTGCCGACACCAAGATGTCATGGCTTTGCTTTTAGATGTATTACTATTGACGATGCACATGTTTTGACAATTTAAGAGGGTACACTTCTGACCCGATTGATCATGCATTGTTATTGGTGGTTTGACCTACAGTTGATGTCAGAAGATCTAGTTCCAGAGAGGATGAGAGAGGACAACCAGGATGGAGAGAGCTTGTCAGGTCTCTCTCTGAAGGACTTTGAAGACAGGTGGTGGAACAGACTGGTACAGACAGGAGTACTGAAAGAGGATGGACCTAAACTACCCTCTGCAAAGACATATATTGCATGTAACAATGTGCTGCCCACAATATGAAATGTAATTTGACTAAATGTCACACTTCGATCTACAGTAAAGTTGAATTAGATAATTGCTGTGTTGAATTTCAAAGTAGAACTGTTTAGAAAACCTTTGATTTTACATTCTGCATAAACTCCAAGTGTATGGATCACAAGATTTGGCGGAAGGTATGTTTAAGAGGCCAGGCCCTTGGGTAAGCGTAGAACACATCACTAGGAGTGGTTCTATCAGGGTTGATGGGTGGAAGAGGAATTCATGTCTGAATTAACATGTACTGAAACACAAAGGTCTCTGCCTAAAGGCAGACATTGATATTGATGTGACTGGAGTACTACTCCAGGCGCCAAGCAAAGGAAAACAGAAATTTACTCCATGAAGGTTACTTGCCCATTTTCAGTTGTGAGAGAACATAATTTTCCTCAACCGGTGTATTGTCAAATTTCAGGCACTTTGGAATATGTTGCCATTTCAGTTATTTAGGAAAAGTAAACCACTGGCCAGTCATGAGAAGTGGGTGTCTGTTCAACAAGCCGGTTGTCCCTCCATAAAGAAAGTAATTGCTGTGAAAGGGTCGCCAGGCCAGGTTTTCTCCAGTTCTATAGGCACTGGAGAAGATTCTCTGGAACATGACAGGTCTGGTTGCAGTGTGCCTCTGTGTGATCCAGTCAATCCTGTGGCTCTGGGGACCTGTGTAGTACAACAGATTTACCAGGCACTGGGAGGTTGGTGGTGCTGTTGGCTGGGTGGTTGTAGTTGGCTGAACCGTTGGGTTTTGGTTAGAGTATCTGAGCTGGGCTGTGGTGGTTGGTTGAACCGTAGCCTGGTTGTTGAAGTATCTGTTCTGGGTTGTGTTACCAGGACTGGGGCTAGGAAGTTTTGTCAGTGGGGTTGAGGTGGCTGCTGCTAGATAGGTGATAAGTGGCCTGGTAAGGTTAGTTGAACTCAGCTGCCACTGTGAGGAAGGCTGGCACCGGCTTGGAGCTGGCATAGAGCTTCCTAAACTCCAGGTCGAAAGGCTCGACCGCACTGCCCTTGAAGAGCACAGCCAGGCTTCTGTGGACCTGCCAGGACAGCCAGGTGAAACTGGGGAATATAGAGCACAGTGAACATACAATACTACTACAAACATTGCTTCAAATTCAAGCAAACAACGGGCATTATTTTGCTATTTAGAATGATGTCAACTATCATAACATTGTTATGTGACATTGATTTGATAGATAGGTACTTTATTGATCCCCGAGGGGAAATGTATTCGTCAAGCAGCTATGAAAACAGGGCAGGTGCAAAATGCCAGAACAAAAATACACAAAAGACAGATACATGATACATAGTGCGGCAGTATGAAAAAGTATAAAAATACAAGACGTCTGGAGTGCAAAAAGCTATAAAAAGGCATTGCATTGTATGGGTGAATGGCTTAATATGTACACTATACATTGTTGCAGAGTGTTAGGTGAAAAAAATGATACTTAAATAGCTAAATGTAAGTATGATATAAGTGAGGGTAATAATAGTTTACTTGATATGCATTCTTGTTAAATGAACAGGTAAGTGAATATTTGCATGGTTAAATTAACTGTACAGGTAAATGACAGGAAGAGATACTTAAATAGCTAAATGTGCGTATGATATAATTTAGGGTATGATATAATTTAGGGTAATAATAATTCCCTTAAAATACAGTCCTTAGTGCAGTGTTTGATTACAGATAAATGCACGTATTGCACATTCGATATACTAAAAGCAATGAACAAAGATACTAGTATGCATTCCTGAGTTCAGTCCAATAATTACTTACATTATTGCACGTGATATTATATAACAACTGTACATGAATATGTATATACAGTCCTGAATGAAAGTGATGACAGATGCCTAATTGTTAAACTAGGTCCTAACACCCCATGTGACTATTAGCTAATTATACAACAGTAATGTACCTGTATGATCCAGCCAGCACTTCAGTGCCGTCAATGATCAAGAACTTCTCTTTGATCTGTCCAGTACATTTCCTTCCAGACTTTGCACAATACGGACCGACATTTTCTGCAGACAGGAAACGGTGTAATTTCATGTAGCGGTGAGTGAATGACAATTCACACAGACAACGATCATCAAATTGCTACTTTACAGTTAAAGATGAAATGTCTGAAAGGTGTACCTTTGCAATCATTAGTTTAATCGAATTATCATTATGAAAATTACCATTAGCAGATACTCACAGTAAGATGATTGCGGCTGATCTGTAATAATACATTTAAAAAGATTCAGGCACAGATAGAAATGGGAGTGGCGTGGGGCTACGGATAGGCAGAGGTGAAGAGATGGGTCTTGAGGCGGGACTGGAAGATGGTGAGGGACTCAGAGGTGCGGATCTCATGGGGGAGGGAGTTCCAGAGCCTGGGAGCTGCCCTGGAAAAGGCTCTGTCCCCAAAACTGCGGAGCTTGGACTTGTGGATGCAGAGGAGACCATCTGAGGGACCGTGAGGGTTGTTAGGGGGAGAGGAGGTCAGGTGGATGGCTTTGTAGGTAAGGACCAGGATTTTGTATGTGATCCGGTGGGAAATGGGAAGCCAGTGTAGTTGTTTTAGGACTGGAGTGATGTGATTTGGAGCGGGTGATGAGTCTGGCGGCTGCGTTCTGGACCAGTTGGAGTTTTTTTATGTAGGTCGAGCTGATACCAAGGAGTAGTGAGTTGCAGTAGTCCAGTCGTGAGGAGATGAAGGCGTGAATGAGTCTTTCAGCAGCAGGGGGTGTGAGTGAGGGTCTGATTTTGGCGATGTTGCGGAGGTGAAAGAAGGAGGTTTTAATGACATGACGGATGTGGGGCTCAAGGGAGAGGGTTGAATCAAAAATCACGCCGAGGTTGCGGGCCTGGGGAGATGGAGAGACAATGGTGCCGTCGATGGTGAGAGTGGAGATTTTGGTTTTGCTGAGTGTGGATTTGGAGCCTATGAGGAGGAATTCTGTTTTATTGCTGTTGAGTTTGAGGAAGTTGTGTTGCATCCAGGTTTTAATAGCTGACAGACAGGAGTTGATGTGGGAGAGGGGACGATTGTGGGGGGATTTGGTGCTGAGGTAGATCTGGGCGTCATCGGCATAACAATGGAAGTTCAGGTTAAAGTGGCGGAGTATCTGACCAAGGGGGAGGATGTAGATGATGAAGAGGAGGGGGCCGAGTACGGAGCCTTGGGGAACGCCTTGGGTGACTGTGGCAGAGGTGTGGTTATGAAGAGGGATGAAGTGGGATCTGTTGGAAAGGTAGGAACGGAGCCAAATGAGTGCAGTACCTTCGATACCAAGGTCTTTGAGTCTGGTGAGCAGGATGTTATGGCTCACGGTATCGAAGGCTGCACTCAGGTCGAGAAGAATAAGGATGTTAAGGGAACCGGTGTCAGCGGAGGTGAGGAGGTCGTTGAGGACTTTGAGGAGAGCGGTTTCTGTGCTGTGGAGGGGGCGAAAACCAGATTAGAGAGATTCAAATTGGTTATTGGCATGAAGATGGGTTTGTAATTGTGAGGCGACTATACGTTCCAGGGTTTTAGACAGAAAGGGAAGGTTGGAAATTGGGCGGTAGTTGTTGAGGGAAGAGGGATCCAGACCAGGTTTTTTAAGGATTGGTGTGACAGCGGCAGTTTTGAAAGCAGAGGGGACAGTTCCAAGGGACAGAGAGGAGTTCAAGAGGTTAGTGAGGTAGGGGCAAAGGACGGGGAGGCAGGACTTCAGGAGTGGAGTAGGGAGGGAGTCAAGTGAGCAGGTAGTGGGTTTGGAAGAGCTGATGAGTTTAGAGATTTCAGGAGTGGTGACCGAGTCAAACTGGGAGAGGAGGCAGTGTGGAGGTGGGGGAGGGAGGTCAGGAGGGATGGGGGGAAGAGGGGCCGTGATAGGTGCTGTAGTAGATACTGGGAGGTCGGATGCAGGGGATAGAGATTGATAAATGATGTTGATTTTATCAGCGAAAAAGTGAAGGAACGAGTTGCAGAGATCCGAAGTAGAGGTAGGGAGGGTGTTGGTCCGAGGCTTGATAAGGTTGTTCATTTTGGAGAAGAGGGTTCTGGGGTTTTGACAGGGGTTGGTGAGGAGGATTGTGGAGAGGTAGGCAGATTTGGCAGCAATGAGGGCATCTTTGTAGGCAATGAGGTGGAGTTTATAGGCTTCAAGGTGGACTATGAGAGAATTTCTTTGTCAGACGTTCAAGTTGGCGGCCAGTTTGTTTCATTTTCCGGAGAGCAGGTGGTTACCAGGGTGACGAGGTGTTAAAAGTGACGGTTTTTGTTTTGAGGGGGGCCAGAGTGTTAAGGGAGGTACACAAAGCGGAGTTGAGATGGTTTATGAGATCATCAGGTGAGGTGAGAGTTGAGTCCAGGTGGAGAGTGGTTGAGTCCAGGTGAGGTGAGGGTTGAGTCCAGGTGGAGAGTGGTTGAGTCCAGGTGGAGAGTGGTTGAGTCCAGGTGAGGTGAGGGTTGAGTCCAGGTGGAGAGTGGTTGAGAGCAGGTCAGAGAGATGGTGGGGATCAATAGATTTAAGGTTGCGGAAGGTGATTTCTCTGAGGAGGCGGGGGCGTGGAGTTGGAGAAGGAAGGGTGAACCGTATCAGTTTGTGATCAGAGAGGGGAAAGAGACATGGGTGGAGGTCGAGCACTGGTTGGTTAGTGGAGCAGACCAGGTCGAGGATGTGTCCTTTTTCATGGGTGGGGAATGTGACATGTTGGGTGAGAGTAAAGTTGTCCAGTAAAATGGTGAATTCTGATGACAGCTTGCAGGTGGGGGAGTCTATGTGGATGTTTAAGTCACTGAGTAGCAGCAGACGTGGAGAGAGAGATGAGGCTAGTGTGAGGAGTTCAGTAAAATCAGAGAGGAAGGAGGGATTTGGTTTAGGTGGCCGGTAAATGAGGATAACTGTCATGGAGGAAAGAGCTTTGAAGGCGAGATATTCAAATTATGATACTGAGGGGAGGGTGAGTTCAGTGATCCGGAAGTTCTGATTGAAAATAACGGCGAGGCCACCTCCATGGCGGGAGGGGCGGGGTTTGCAGATGTAATTGTAGCCAGTGGGGATGCTTGGTTGAGGGAGAAGAAGTCATTGGGTTGTTGCCAGGTTTCGGTGAGCAGAAGGAAATCCAGCGTATTGTCGAGGATTAGTTCATGGAGGGCAGGGGCTTTATTGTTAAGCGATCGGGTGTTGAGGAGGGCAAAGTTGGCATGGTAAGAGGGTGGTGAGATGGGGGCAGGCTGGAAAGATCTGAGGTTGTCCCGGTTAGCAGTGCGTGTGGGGGGGTAATGCAGTTGAGAAGGGACAGTGAGTGGATTTGCAAATGATTGGAGAATAGGTATATGTGAAGTGCGAATAGCACTTTTAGTCCAGTCCGGGTTTTCTGTGCAGCCTGACGGTGCGCTCAGCTCTATGTGATCCAGCGGGGAAAGCGTTCTGATGACGTGGGAGAGGTGCGACAGAGCGTGCAGGTGACCAGATGGATGGAATGGATTGTCCGTGGTGGAAGTAAACAAACTTGCGGCGAAAGCTTCTGTGGATGTAGCGGGGTCGACGTAGAAGTCCGAGCTGTTTGATGACTGGGATGCAGGATGGAATGGAGTAGTTGATTAGTTCGACCAGTTGCAGAGTTGAATATTTGAACATGATGCCGAGCGGAGGGACTGAGAGCTCCGTGATAGCAGTAAGCGGTGGACTAGAGAGACAGAGATGGATGACTGATGTGAGTGCCAAAATAATCCACAGCATGACAGGAGGAGATGAAAGTCTCGGTCACGGCTCGCATCTGGTGGAGGTTGCCTGTGAAAAAGAGGTAGGCAATCGGGTTAGCCGCTATTGCAGCTAGAATTACCCGCCACACGTTAGGTGAACGCGGGCAGCCAGCTAGCGGCTAACCGACGAGGCGACAATCCGGTCGAGGTGCCCAAGCGGCTTCGGGAACCAGCTGAGAGGCTGTCCAGAAGTAGAGAGGCTGTCCAGAGGTAGGGGTACAGTGAACACAAACAAAACAGGAACACAAGAAGCAATAGCCGACGGAGAAGCGGCGAATAAACAGTGCCAGCGTTCTCTCACGTCCGCAAGACCGGAAGACCGGAAGCCCAGTAGCATCTCACACATCTTGACAAAGACCTGCAGGTTGATATGGTCCAGGACAGGTAGACGGACATGTTCCTCTTCCTGGTTGCCTCCAGTACGTCACAAAACATCTCCACATCACTGAATGTGTCCATTACAATCACCAGAACCTGCAGACATGACCTGTTTGCTGTGATGGTATCTTCCCAATTATTAGTTGTCATTATGTACTTGGTAATATAAACTGGGTGGTTCGAGTCCTGGATGCTGATTGGCTGAAAGCCGTGGTATATCAGACCATATACCATTGGTATGACACAACCTTTATTTTTCCTGCTCTAATTACGTTGGTAACCAGTTTATAATAGCAATAAGGCTCCTCTGGGGTTTGTGGTATATGGCCAATATGCCACGGCTACGGGCTGTGCCCAGGCACTCCACGTTGCGTCCTGCATAAGAAAAGCCCTTAGCCATGGTATAGTGGCCATATACCTACCACATCTCCTTGGGCCTTATTGTTTAATTATAGACTGTACTGAATCTGCTTGATCAAACTCTACCTACCACACCTCCTCTGGCCTTATTGTTTAATTATAGAATGTACTGTCACATCATTAAACAACAGCAGCTTCCTGAAAGTCTGCTAAAACAGAATGCAGGTATAATCATGAGAGTACATTGAGAAAATAGTTAACAGTGAAAGTTGTATCCCGTACCGTTGTGGCCTTGCTGATGAACTCTCTGAGCAGGTCTTTCATGCTGGCTGCTCTGTCAGACTGGAAGTAGACCTCTACACTGGGTTTACCCTGCAGGCAGTAGCTCCAGCCATGGTCCAGGCCAGGGGGCTCGCTCTCAGACACGGATGGACAACAGGTCTCTATCTGGGCAAGAGAGGCTTCTGTCTGGGAAGAGATGGTGGAGCTCTCTGCCTGGTTGCTGTTCTCTGTCTCACAGAGACTGCTGGTGCTCAAGTCTGTAGCGTTCTCCAGGATGTAACCTTTAAAGAAACATAATAGTGATAATACATTGGATTTATATCTAGTGCTTTTTATACAAAACAGTAGAAAAAAAATACCAACCTTTCTCCTCCTTGGACAGGAAGTCCACCTCGCCCTCTCCGGCCAGTACTTCTTGGTACATGTCCAATCCCTGGTTCAGCAGGGCGTCTATGGCCAATCGGGTGCTCTCGTTGTGGCTGAGGTCAACGTCGCCAGACACCAGGGAGACAGATGGATTTTTCATCTCCTTTACACAACGCCTCACCTTTCCCACCGGCTTGGACATCAGGTACCACTGAACAGACAGGCTGTTGCTTTGCAGGTTCATAGTGAAGCTGTACAAGGTTCTCTGATCAACATGTATTACCTGTAGTTACCCACTGCTGCTACCGAGTGAAAAACACTGGTGGAGAGACAGGGATGGAGGAGCAGCTGTGAGGTTTCTGAGCCCTGCCCCCATCAAGTGTACAGCTGGCTACGCCCATAGAAATAGAATTACATAGACTTGAATGAGGATGCTCGGTCTAGTATAGCTATTTCTATGAGTACATTCCACCTGTGGGTTGCTGTGTGGTGGGGGACAGGTGTAGGCAGGACAGGTGAGCTGTTATGGGATTGAGAGTGTGACAGAGACATGCTGTTTAAAGCACTCCCTCCCTTGGAGGGGGAGAGAAGTCTAGTTGAGTGACAGAGGTGAACATGACTGTCTGATCAGCTCAGTGGAGGCCGATAACACTTGACTGCACTCTTTACAGACTGTCACTGCAATGTGCATCTATCACCCTCTCTCACTGTGAGACCCTTGTCAAGCCTGCCTGATGGATCCACCGAGCCACTTGTTTTAGATTATAGATTCAATACAAAACATTGGTAAGAAATAAATTATTGTATGTTAAATCTATACGTACGTGCCTCTGTGTATGTAAACTTCCGACTTCAACTGTGTGTGTGTGTGTGTGTGTGTGTGTGTGTGTGTGTGTGTGTGTGTGTGTGTGTGTGTGTGTGTGTGTATGTATCGTCTGAGATCCCTAGAGATTGGAAAGCTGCCACGGTCATCCCCCTCTTCAAAGGGGGAGACACTCTAGACCCAAACTGTTACAGACCTATATCCAACAATTGTTTACAGACAGATTATTTCACTTATAATTCACTATATCACAATTCCAGTGGGTCAGAAGTTTACATACACTAAGTTGACTGTGCCTTTAAACAGCTTGGAAAATTCCAGAAAATTATATCATGGCTTTAGAATCTTCTGATAGGCGAATTGACATAATTTGAGTGAATTGGAGGTGTACCTGTGGATGTATTTCAAGGCCTACCTTCAAACTCATTGCCTCTTTGCTCGACATCATGGGAAAATCAAAAGAAATCAGCCAAGACCTTAGAAGAAAAATTGTAGACCTCCACAAGTCTGGCTCATCCTTGGGAGCAATTTCAAAATGCCTGAAGGTACCACGTTCATCTGTACAAACAATAGTACACAAGTATAAACACCATGGGACCATGCAGCCGTCATACCACTAAGGAAGGAGACACGTTCTGTCTCCTAGAGATTAATGTACTTTGGTGCGAAAAGTGCAAATCAATCCCAGAACAACAGCAAAGGACCTTGTGAAGATGCTGGAGGAAACAGGTACAAAAGTATCAATATCCACAGTAAAACAAGTCCTATATAAACATAACCTGAAAGGCTGCTCAGCAAGGAAGAAGCCACTGCTCCAAAACCGCCATAAAAAAGCCAGACTACGGTTTTCAACTGCACATGGGGACAAAGATCGTACTTTTTAGAGAAATGTTCTCCGGTCTGATGAAACAAAAATAGAACTGTTTGACCATAATGACTATCGTTATGTTTGGAGGAAAAATGTGGATGCTTGCAAGCCAAAGAACACCATCCCAAGCCGTGAAGCACGGGGGTGGCAGCATCATGTTGTGGGGGTGCTTTGCTGCAGGAGGGAGTGATGCACTTCACAAAATAAATGGCATCATGAGGAAGGAAAATTATGTGGATATATTGAAGCAACATCTCAAGACATCAGTCAGGAAGTTAAAGCTTGGTCGCAAATGGGTCTTCCAAATGGACAATGACCCCAAGCATACTTCCAAAGTTGTGGCAAAATGGCAAGGTATTGGAGTGTCCATCACAAAGCTCAATCCTATAGAACATTTGTGAGCAGAACTGAAAATGCGTGTGCGAGCAAGGAGGCCTACAAACCTGACTCAGTTACACCAGTTCTGTCTGGAGGAATGGGCCAAAATTCACCCAACTTATTGTGGGAAGCTTGTGGAAGGCTACCCGAAACGTTTGACCCAAATTGAACAAATTAAAGGCAATGCTACCAAATACTAATTGAGTGTATTTAAACTTCTGACCCCACTGGGAATGTGATGAAACAAATACAAGCTGAAATAAATCATTCTCTCTACTATTATTCTGACATTTTCATTTCATTCTTAAAATAAAGTAGTGATCCTAACTGACCTAAGACTGGGAATTTTTATTAGGATTAAATGTCAGGAATTGCGAAAAACTGATTTTAAATGTATTTGGCTAAGGTGTATGTAAACTTTAACCTTACCGACAACTTTATGTATGTATGTATGTATGTATGTACAGTGGGGAGAACAAGTATTTGATACACTGCCGATTTTGCAGGTTTTCCTACTTACAAAGCATGTAGAGGTCTGTAGTTTTTATCATAGGTACACTTCAACTGTGAGAGACGGAATCTAAAACAAAAATCCAGAAAATCACATTGTATGATTTTTTTATAATTAATTTGTATTTTATTGCATGACATAAGTATTTGATCACCTACCAAGCAGTAAGAATTCTGTCTCTCACGGACCTGTTAGTTTTTCTTTAAGAAGCACTCCTATTAGAAAATGGAAGAAGTTCAAGATGACTGTCAATCTCCCTCGGTCTGGGGCACCATGCAAGATCTCAACTCATGGGGCATCAATGATCATGAGGAAGGTGAGGGATCAGCCCAGAACTACACGGCAGGACCTGGCCAATGACCTGAAGAGAGCTTGGACCACAGTCTCAAAGAAAACCATTAGTAACACACTACGCCGTCATGGATTAAAATCCTGCAGGTCCCCCTGCTCAAGCCAGCGCATGTCCAGGCCCGTCTGAAGTTTGCCAATGACCTTCTGGATGATCCAGAGGAGGAATGGGAGAAGGTCATGTGGTCTGATGAGACAAAAATAGAGCTTTTTGGTCTAAACTCCACTCGCCGTGTTTGGAGGAAGAAGGATGAGTACAACCCCAAGAACACCATCCCAACCGTGAAGCATGGAGGTGGAAACATAATTCTTTGGGGATGCTTTTCTGCAAAGGGGACAGGACGACTGCACCGTATTGAGGGGAGGGTGGATGGGGCCATGTATCGCGAGATCTTGGCCAACAACCTCCTTCCCTCAGTAAGAGCATTGAAGATGGGTCGTGGCTGGGTCTTCCAGCATGACAACGACCCGAAACACACAGCCAGGGCAACTAAGGAGTGGCTCCGTAAGAAGCATCTCAAGGTTCTGGAGTGGCCTAGCCAGTCTCCAGACCTGAACCCAATAGAAAATCTTTGGAGGGAGCTGAAAGTCTGTATTGCCCAGCGACAGCCCCAAAACCTGAAGGATCTGGATGGAGGAGTGGGCCAAAATCCCTGCTGCAGTGTGTGCAAACCTGGTCAAGAACTACAGGAAACGTGTGATCTCTGTAATTGCAAACAAAGGTTTATGTACCAAATATTAAGTTCTGCTTTTCTGATGTATCAAATACTTATGTCATGCAATAAAATGCAAATTAATTACTTAAAAATCATACAATGTGATTTGCTGGATTTTTGTTTTAGATTCCGTCACTTACAGTTGAAGAGTACCTATGATAGAAATTACAGACTTCTACATGCTTTGTAAGTGGGAAAACCTGCAAAATTGGCAGTGTATCAAATACTTGTTCTCCCCACTGTATGTAATGAGGGCCAGCCAACGAGAGCATACAGGTCGCAGTGGTGGGTAGTATATGGGGCTTTGGTAACAAAACTGATGGCACTGTGATAGATTACATCCAATTTGCTGAGCAGAGTGTTGGAGGCTATTTTGTAAATGACATCACCGAAGTCAAGGCTCGGTAGGCTAGTCAGTTTTACAAGGGCATGTTTGGCAGCATGAGTGAAGGAGGCTTTGTTGCGAGATTTAATTGTTGTTCTAGATTTAATTTTGGATTGGAGATGGTTAATGTGAGTCTGGAAGTTGAGTTTACAGTCTAACCAGACGCCTAGGTATTTGTAGGAGTCCACGTATTCTAAGTCGGACCTGTCGAGAGTAGTGATGATAGTCCGGTGGGCGGGTGCGGGCAGCATTCGATAGAAAAGCATGCATTTAGTTTTACTAGCATTTAAGAGCAGTTGGAGGCCACGGAAGGAGTGTTGTATGTCATTGAAGCTTGTTTGAAGGTTAGTTAACACAGTGCCAAAGAGGGGCCAGATGTATACAGAATGGTGTCATCTGCATAGAGATGGATCAGAGAGTCACCTGCAGCGAGAGCGACATCGTTGATGTATATAGAGAAAAGGGTTGGCCCAAGAATTGAACCCTGTGGCACCCCCATAGAGACTGCCAGAGGATCGGACAATAGGCCCTCCGATTTGACACACTGAACTCTGTCTGAGAAGTAGTTGGAGAACCAGGCAAGGCAGTCACTTGAGAAACTCAGTACATTCTTAGAAATTGTTGAATGTTGTCTTTATATTTTTGTTCAGTGTAAATAATTTTCCATTTCAATGGGGTAACGTCAGAGTTGGGACGTCCCAAGGATCCCGGATAGCAATGTCTGCTGTGACAGGAAGTGAGCAGTTCAAGAGCTAGTCGCGAGAACATTGAGGTATAATAAGAAGCCACGTCATGAAAACTTGATTGAGGAACAAAACGTTCGTGAAAATTGTTGTCATCGAAAGGGAATCATAACACAAGGGGTATCGCCAGTCGCCACAGGACTTCGGGACTGTTCGTTTGCCTCTAGGCAATTATTTGACTGGTCGTTTTGCCAAGATCGTATGGAAAGATGTCAGATATCGGGGACTGGTTCAAAAACATCCCGTTCATCACCCGGTACTGGTTTGCTGGGTCGATTGCGGTTCCTTTGATAGGTAAACTGGGACTAATCAGTCCCATGTACCTCGTCTTATGGCCAGAGAACTTCTTTCACAAATTTCAGGTGAGTTATAGGCAGTGGGTTTGTTTATGTGCGGTACGATTCGCTGTGCTGCTATGATAGCCTAGCATCAAGGCTAGCAGGCCTTGGATTGTACGAGGGGTGTGAATTCAGTCCAATCACAAAACAGAGGCTGGACTTCCGGGATGCATGAAGACACTAGTTCAATGATAGGATAGTATACATTTTTATAGCAAACATGTACAAATTAACTTCATAATTATTTCGAAATCTTTGGTGAATATTATCTCACAAGTATTTTATTTGATATATGTGATATTCCTGAATTTGTTATAGGTTTGGTTGTGTGAGGTTTTACCAAAATCATGTCAATAGAATTCCAGCAGGTGGTGCTATCCCATCCACCTTTGGAAATAATTATTCCTTGACCTCATCATAACTTGCACCTCCCACATTACATACAGTTGTCATCATGACTCAAGCAAGCAAGGGTTTCATCATCGTCTTCTGACAGGTGGCGTCACTACGTGACACTAGTACCTTTTGTTACTGGACCCCAGCTCTGTGGTGTGGGTTTACGCACGCACACACACACACACACACACACACAACACACACAAGGTGGATGGTATCAGTTCTCAGCCCTGACAGCTCAGATGACTACTGGTTGTTAACTTGTGAGGGCAGAGCAAGTTTCCATTAGCGAGGCCATAGCTGGGACACCTGTGCAGTCTGGGCTGGGCTGCTGTTCCATTGGGTTTTTGGGAGAGAAAGAAATCAGTGCAGTGCCCCAACCCAGTATGTTTTATGGTTTTCGCAATACCAGTATTGCAATACTTGGAAGTATCGTGGCAAGGGTTGCACATTTTGGGGAATATTCAGAGGTGGAAACTTTCTGTGGGAATTAACGGGAATATATGGGAATTAACGGTATGCAAATTAATATTAAATGTAGATGTTTTTTACATTGGATATATTTACCATATCATATGGAGACAGAAACATAAACCTTTTACCTTGTCATAAGTAGACATAATTGTAAATTATTAAATCCTTCCAATAGAAAAATAATAATCATAATTGTTAGGAATTGAACTTTAATTAAATGAGTTGATTCTTCACATGGGATGATTTCACTGAACAACAAAAGAAAGGGAATATTGAATGATCCCCAATGATCCATCGCATCTGTAAAATGATAGTCTAGAAACTAAAGCTTTGGTTTTCTTCGTCTCAGACTTCCATGTCTTCTCCCTGGACCTCCTCAATGTCCACCTCTTGAACATCAGACTCTGAGGCCTCATCTTCACCGTCACTTTCCAACCTTGTTGAGGATGGCTCGTTGTCAGGCTCAAAAAGACTCATATTTGCCCGGATGGCCACCAATTTTTCAACTCTTGTATTGGTCAGCCTGTTGCGTGCTTTGGTGTGTGTGTTCCCAAACAAGGACCAGTTGCGCTCTGAGGTGGCTGATGTTGGTGGGATTTGGAGGATGATGGAGGCAACAGGAAAGAGCCTCAGATCCACAAAGTCCCTTCCACCAGGTGACTGATGAGATATGTTGGCACGACTGCCATATTGCATCTCCATCCCAAAGCACTTGCTTGGAAGTGTACTTCGCCAGACTGCCAAGAACCTTGCCCTCATCCAGGCCAAAGTGGTGAGACACGGTAGTGACGACACCATAGGCCTTGTTGATCTCTGCACGAGACAGGATGCTCTTGCCAGCATACTTGGGGTCCAACATGTACGCTGCGGCTTCGGGCAGAAGACTTCACGCTTTTTGACGTCTTTCAGAACTGCAGTTTCCTCTACTTGGCTCAACAGTGAAGTGGGCAGGGCAGTACAGATTTCTTCTATTACATCTGCAAGCAGAGTCTGAACTTCAGACAGGATGGCATTGTATCCCTCAAGCCGTGCAATGGCTACTGCTATAGGTTTCAGGAGTTTCAGGTTACCACTCTCCCCCAAAATACATAATCCAGGAGGATCCTCTTGATGGGGCTGTCCATATCGGCAGACTGTGATATGGCCATTTATTGGAGAGACTCCTTCCCCTCCAGGAGACTGTCAAACATGATGACAACACCACCCCAATGGGTGTTGCTGGGCAGTTTCAATGTGATGCTCTTATTCTTCTCACTTTTCTTGGTGAGGTAGATTGCTGCTATAACTTGATGACCCTTCCCATACCTAACCATTTCCTTGGCTCTCTTGTAGAGTGTATCCATTGTTTTCAGTGCCATGATGTCCTTGAGGAGCAGATTCAATGCATGAGCAGCACATCCAATGGGTGTGATGTGAGGGTAGGACTCCTCCACTTTAGACCAAGCTAGGGGTGGAGATGATGTAGTTAATTATTCCTTGCCCACGAACATTTGACCACCAATCAGAGATGATTGCAATACAGTTTGCTTTCTCTATGATTTGCTTGACCTTCACTTGAACTCTGTTAAACATCTCTGGTCGAAAAAGATTCAGAAATCTTTTTCAATACACATTGCCCGTGAGCATCAGAGGTGAACCAGTTGCATACACAGCTCGAGCAAGACATTCATCAGCATTTCTCTGACTACGTTCCTCCATTGAGTCAAAAAACTTCTGATTCCAGGAGGACCGTGAGCTGTTGCTATCGATAAGGTGTCTGGTTCATCATTTTCACCTCGAATAGAAGTAGAGGGACTTTTGTCAGAGGTTGCTTGATGTGAGCGCTGAGGGAACTTTATGCACTTGGCCAGATGATTCTGCATCTTTGTTTCATTCTTCACATGTGATTTGGCACAATATTTGCAAATGTACACAACTTTTCCTTCCACATTAGCTGCAGTGAAATGTCTCCACACATCAGATAGTGCCTGTGGTATTTTCCTGTAAAGATTAGAAAAAAATGAGTAAAAATAAACAAATGCAATTCCATAAATAATTAAGCAGTTAGATTACACAACTCCTTTTTAAAAAATGTTTTAAAATGAAACATATGGAAACAGGTGAATTAACACTCCTCAGTTAGCAGGCACAAGCAAGCTAAAACCCACATGGTAGCAAAAACTAACTAGCAGAAATTGTTTAAACACACTTTGCTGTAGGCTACTATTTACTAGTTAACAAAAAATCATGTATGTCATGTAAAATATATTCACCCCACCCAGTATTGTAATCAAAACTTACCAGAAAGCATGTAGTCCTTATATCAGACAGTGTAGTAGTGTGGGCTCAATAGCATATCATTAGTGTGCAAGATGTTGAGAATCATCTGTACATGTGATTGAAGAATGCACTGTGCATGCAGAGGGTTGCAATTCCATTGAATTGGGGATGGCTTTCACCCACACCAGTTACTGTTCTAGCACTCACACACACAAGTTACTGTTCTAGCACTCACCCACACCAGTTACTGTTCTAGCACTCACCCACACCAGTTACTGTTCTAGCACTCACCCACACCAGTTACTGTTCTAGCACTCACCCACACCAGTTACTGTTCTAGCACTCACCCACACCAGTTACTGTTCTAGCACTCACCCACACCAGTTACTGTCCTGGCACCCACCCACTGTAGCTTAAATGCTAACAGACTGTAGCCTCTGTAAGTTGTTGTCTCTCTCTCTCTACAGGTATGGAGACCAATCACCTCCACCCTCTACTTCCCAGTGGGTCCTGGAACAGGCTTCCTCTACCTAGTCAATCTGTATTTCCTCTACCAGTACTCTACCAGACTGGAGACAGGTGGGTTCACACAGTCCTCTAGCAGGGACCTGTTCAGGAGCATGTAGAAACGTTAATGTAGAATAGGGTATTGTCATAGAAATAGAATGAATAGATCTTACAATCTGCAACAACGTTCAGAATGTTTCGCATCACTGAATAGTACTACACCACAGCGGAGACGGGTGGGTTCACACCAGGTCACAGAGGCTGGAGACGGGTGGGTTCACACCAGGTCAGAGGCTGGAGACGGGTGGGTTCACACCAGGTCACAGAGGCTGGAGACGGGTGGGTTCACGCCAGGTCACAGAGGCTGGAGACGGGTGGGTTCACGCCAGGTCATAGAGGCTGGAGACGGGTGGGTTCACGCCAGGTCACAGAGGCTGGAGACGGGTGGGTTCACGCCAGGTCACAGAGGCTGGAGACGGGTGGGTTCACGCCAGGTCACAGAGGCTGGAGACGGGTGGGTTCACGCCAGGTCACAGAGGCTGGAGACGGGTGGGTTCACGCCAGGTCACAGAGGCTGGAGACGGGTGGGTTCACGCCAGGTCACAGAGGCTGGAGACGGGTGGGTTCACGCCAGGTCACAGAGGCTAGCTAGGCTGACAGTCTGCCAGCTCATTTGTTGTGTCTGAGGGTACATAATACACGTTGAGCCTGTCTTCTGGAAGAGGCCCTCAGGCACCAAACTATGAGCAGCCCAATAGAGATCGCTTGTTGTTTTATATATAAAAGTATTTTGTATGTTTATTGGATAGAAAGAGGTGAAAGGTAGGAGAGAGCATGCTTGAAGAGCAGTGGGCTGGATTGGAACCCATGCTGACAGCGGTACATGCTACATGCGCTCCAGAAGCAGCGGCTTAGACCGCTAGACCACCAGACCACTAGACCACCAGACCGCTAGACCACCAGACCGCTAGACCACCAGACCACTAGACCACCAGACCGCTAGACCACCAGACCGCTAGACCACCAGACCGCTAGACCACCAGACCGCTAGACCACCAGACCGCTAGACCACCAGACCACCAGACCACTAGACCACCAGACCACTAGACCACCTCAGGCCACAACCATCACTTATTATGGTTAGTCAGGTTCCATTATAGATCTGATTTATTACACAACGTTAGGAGGAAGCAGATTATCTCATCCAGTACACATTGAGCTTCTTCAAATCTTGTGACCATGGTGGGGTTAGGCAAAAAGAATATGATTAAATAAATCATTGCGGTGTTAGGTCTGTATGTCCAGTATTTTGTGTGGTGACACCTATTGCCTGTGGCTCAAATAAAGCTCTCTCACAATTTCAATTCAAAGGGCTTTAATTTGGAAACATGTTTACATTGCAAAGCAAGGGGTATAAACAAACAAAAGTGTTTATCTCTCATCTCTCTCTCTCTCCTCTCTCTCCTCTTGTCTCTCTCTCTCTCCTCTTGTCTCTCTCTCTCTCCTCTTGTCTCTCTCTCTCTCCTCTTGTCTCTCTCTCTCTCCTCTTGTCTCTCTCTCTCTCCTCTTGTCTCTCCTGTCTCTCCTCTTGTCTCTCTCTCTCTCTCCTCTTGTCTCTCTCTCTCTCTCTCTCTCTCTCTCCTCTTGTCTCTCTCTCTCTCTCTCCTCTTGTCTCTCTCTCCTGTTGTCTCTCTCTCTCTCTCTCTCTCTCTCCTCTTGTCTCTCTCTCTCTCCTGTTGTCTCTCTCTCTCTCTCTCTCTCTCTCTCTCTCTCTCTCTCTCTCCTCTTGTCTCTCTCTCTCTCCTCTTGTCTCTCTCTCTCTCCTCCTGTCTCTCTCTCTCCTCTTGTCTCTCTCTCTCTCATATATCTCATCTCTTCCAGGGGCGTTTGATGGGCGTCCGGCTGACTTTGTGTTCATGCTGCTATTCAACTGGATCTGCATCGTTGTATCCTTTACCTGTTTTTAAATATGAGGCCTTCATCTTTTATCAGTCATAGTAAATTAATTACATTTAACTTATCGTCACTGTCTGATGATAAACCTCTTCTCTTCCAAACAGAAACTTTTCAGGAATTGGAAAAAATTACCATATTTTCCCATTAAGGAACATAACTTTATGATATTTTGAATACAGTTTTTGTGTCCTTGAGTTATGAAATGTTCAGAGAACATTGAGGGGAGTTACCGCTTTAAATAAAGTTGGAGTTACAAGGTTTTTTCAGACAGCGACGTTATGCTATTTTGTCAACTGTAGGCTAATAGTTTTTCATGGGTTTATCATGAATTCCCATTGTTTTTGCCTCTGAGTCTAGGCCTTGTTATAGTATGTATTATTAGAGCAGCCCCCTGGCTGTTACGCTGCCTAGCAACAGTTCAGCCCCTTTCCAGTGGCCTAGCTCTGTTTCTCTGTACAGCCATGTGGTACAGCCAAACCAGTCGCTGTTTCTCTGTACAGCCATGTGGTACAGCCAAACCAGTCGCTGTTTCTCTGTACAGCCATGTGGTACAGCCAAACCAGTCGCTGTTTCTCTGTACAGCCAAACCAGTCGCTGTTTCTCTGTACAGCCAAACCAGTCGCTGTTTCTCTGTACAGCCAAACCAGTCGCTGTTTCTCTGTACAGCCAAACCAGTCGCTGTTTCTCTGTACAGCCAAACCAGTCGCTGTTTCTCTGTACAGCCATGTGGTACAGCCAAACCAGTCGCTGTTTCTCTGTACAGCCATGTGGTACAGCCAAACCAGTCTATGTTTCTCTGTACAGCCATGTGGTACAGCCAAACCAGTCTATGTTTCTCTGTACAGCCATGTGGTACAGCCAAACCAGTCTGTTTCTCTGTACAGCCATGTGGTACAGCCAAACCAGTCTATGTTTCTCTGTACAGCCATGTGGTACAGCCAAACCAGTCTATGTTTCTCTGTACAGCCATGTGGTACAGCCAAACCAGTCTGTTTCTCTGTACAGCCATGTGGTACAGCCAAACCAGTCTATGTTTCTCTGTACAGCCATGTGGTACAGCCAAACCAGTCTATGTTTCTCTGTACAGCCATGTGGTACAGCCAAACCAGTCTATGTTTCTCTGTACAGCCATGTGGTACAGCCAAACCAGTCTATGTTTCTCTGTACAGCCATGTGGTACAGCCAAACCAGTCTATGTTTCTCTGTACAGCCATGTGGTACAGCCAAACCAGTCTGTTTCTCTGTACAGCCATGTGGTACAGCCAAACCAGTCTATGTTTCTCTGTACAGCCATGTGGTACAGCCAAACCAGTCTATGTTTCTCTGTACAGCCATGTGGTTAATCCAGTTACTGTGTTGTGGTTAAAGAACCTCAGTACAGCTGGAATGGATCATTAGGCTCCTCTATGTTCCATGACAGAACAAATAGTTCTGTTGTCAAGTCATCTGTTCACTGCTTTTCCTTTTGGGTACCTAAAAGGGGAATTAAGGTCAGGTCAGATCAGGTCAGGTCAGATCAGATCAGGTCAGGTCAGGGTATGTGGCCTTTTTTATATAGAACTAGATGAAACAGTTTTATTCAACATCTGTAAAATAATTGATCCTGACGGGAGGGATACAGGTTTCCTTAACATTGCTTGTGTAGATAACCGGGTTATTGATGGATATGCAGGTTTCCTTAACATTGCTTGTGTAGATAACCGGGTTAATGATGGATATGCAGGTAAGTTTGTTCTTCCTGTTTTCTCTCTGTCCGTAGATTAAAATAAATGAGACCTGTTGCCTTTCCATTGACCACCATGTTCCAAGACAAATGGAAGGCTCAGTCAGCCAATCCCTACTGTACCTATCAATGATAGGCAAGGTTTTATTAGCTTGATATATAGGTACATGGAAAATCCTCTCAAACTATCTTTTGGTATTTATTTTGACATTAGTCCACTGTTGATAGAGTCCCAATATGTTTTGCATGTCAGCAATCAAGTTTTCAAGATGTCACTGGCCACATAAACATGATGATGCAAAATGCAAAACAACTTGACTGCTGAAATGCTAAACATATTGGGACTCTATCAACAGTGTATCAATGGAAGAAATACCAACACTTACTGTAGTTTGAGTGGATTTTCTGTTGAATCTTTAGAACATAATGTAAACTAGGTTAATTAAGAAGGTCAGATGATCAGACTGGTCTAGTTTATCATGATGGGGAGTTACTGTCAGATGATTACTGTCAGATGATCAGACTGGTCTAGTTTATCACGATGGGGAGTTACTGTCAGATGATCAGACTGGTCTAGTTTATCATGATGGGGAGTTACTGTCAGATGATCAGACTGGTCTAGTTCATCATGATGGGGAGTTACTGTCAGATGATCAGAGTGGTCTAGTTTATCACGATGGGGAGTTACTGTCAGATGTTCAGACTGGTCTAGTTTATCATGATGGGTTGTTACTGTCAGATGATCAGACTGGTCTAGTTTATCACGATGGGGAGTTACTGTCAGATGATCAGACTGGTCTAGTTTATCATGATGGGTTGTTACTGTCAGATGATCAGACTGGTCTAGTTTATCACGATGGGGAGTTACTGTCAGATGATCAGACTGGTCTAGTTTATCATGATGGGTTGTTACTGTCAGATGATCAGACTGGTCTAGTTTATCATGATGGGGAGTTACTGTCAGATGATCAGACTGGTCTAGTTCATCATGATGGGTTGTTACTGTCAGATGATCAGACTGGTCTAGTTTATCATGATGGGTTGTTACTGTCAGATGATCAGACTGGTCTAGTTTATCACGATGGGGAGTTACTGTCAGATGATCAGACTGGTCTAGTTTATCACGATGGGGAGTTACTGTCAGATGATCAGACTGGTCTAGTTTATCACGATGGGGAGTTACTGTCAGATGATCAGACTGGTCTAGTTTATCACGATGGGGAGTTACTGTCAGATGATCAGACTGGTCTAGTTCATCATGATGGGGAGTTACTGTCAGATGATCAGACTGGTCTAGTTTATCACGATGGGGAGTTACTGTCAGATGATCAGACTGGTCTAGTTTATCACGATGGGGAGTTACTGTCAGATGATCAGACTGGTCTAGTTTATCATGATGGGGAGTTACTGTCAGATGATCAGACTGGTCTAGTTTATCACGATGGGGAGTTACTGTCAGATGATCAGACTGGTCTAGTTTATCACGATGGGGAGTTACTGTCAGATGATCAGACTGGTCTAGTTCATCATGATGGGGAGTTACTGTCAGATGATCAGACTGGTCTAGTTTATCACGATGGGGAGTTACTGTCAGATGATCAGACTGGTCTAGTTTATCACGATGGGGAGTTACTGTCAGATGATCAGACTGGTCTAGTTTATCATGATGGGGAGTTACTGTCAGATGATCAGACTGGTCTAGTTTATCATGATGGGGAGTTACTGTCAGATGATCAGACTGGTCTAGTTTATCACGATGGGGAGTTACTGTCAGATGATCAGACTGGTCTAGTTCATCATGATGGGTTGTTACTGTCAGATGATCAGACTGGTCTAGTTTATCATGATGGGGAGTTACTGTCAGATGATCAGACTGGTCTAGTTCATCATGATGGGGAGTTACTGTCAGATGATCAGACTGGTCTAGTTCATCATGATGGGGAGTTACTGTCAGATGATCAGACTGGTCTAGTTCATCATGATGGGTTGTTACTGTCAGATGATCAGACTGGTCTAGTTTATCATGATGGGGAGTTACTGTCAGATGATCAGACTGGTCTAGTTTATCATGATGGGGAGTTACTGTCAGATGATCAGACTGGTCTAGTTTATCATGATGGGGAGTTACTGTCAGATGATCAGACTGGTCTAGTTCATCATGATGGGGAGTTACTGTCAGATGATCAGACTGGTCTAGTTCATCATGATGGGTTGTTACTGTCAGATGATCAGACTGGTCTAGTTTATCATGATGGGGAGTTACTGTCAGATGATCAGACTGGTCTAGTTTATCATGATGGGGAGTTACTGTCAGATGATCAGACTGGTCTAGTTTATCATGATGGGGAGTTACTGTCAGATGATCAGACTGGTCTAGTTCATCATGATGGGGAGTTACTGTCAGATGATCAGACTGGTCTAGTTCATCATGATGGGTTGTTACTGTCAGATGATCAGACTGGTCTAGTTTATCATGATGGGGAGTTACTGTCAGATGATCAGACTGGTCTAGTTTATCATGATGGGGAGTTACTGTCAGATGATCAGACTGGTCTAGTTCATCATGATGGGGAGTTACTGTCAGATGATCAGACTGGTCTAGTTTATCATGATGGGGAGTTACTGTCAGATGATCAGACTGGTCTAGTTTATCATGATGGGGAGTTACTGTCAGATGATCAGACTGGTCTAGTTTATCATGATGGGGAGTTACTGTCAGATGATCAGACTGGTCTAGTTTATCATGATGGGGAGTTACTGTCAGATGATCAGACTGGTCTAGTTCATCATGATGGGGAGTTACTGTCAGATGATCAGACTGGTCTAGTTTATCACGATGGGGAGTTACTGTCAGATGATCAGACTGGTCTAGTTCATCATGATGGGGAGTTACTGTCAGATGATCAGACTGGTCTAGTTTATCACGATGGGGAGTTACTGTCAGATGATCAGACTGGTCTAGTTCATCATGATGGGGAGTTACTGTCAGATGATCAGACTGGTCTAGTTTATCACGATGGGGAGTTACTGTCAGATGATCAGACTGGTCTAGTTCATCATGATGGGGAGTTACTGTCAGATGATCAGACTGGTCTAGTTCATCACGATGGGGAGTTACTGTCAGATGATCAGACTGGTCTAGTTTATCACGATGGGGAGTTACTGTCAGATGATCAGACTGGTCTAGTTCATCATGATGGGGAGTTACTGTCAGATGATCAGACTGGTCTAGTTTATCACGATGGGGAGTTACTGTCAGATGATCAGACTGGTCTAGTTCATCATGATGGGTTGTTACTGTCAGATGATCAGACTGGTCTAGTTCATCATGATGGGGAGTTACTGTCAGATGATCAGACTGGTCTAGTTCATCATGATGGGGAGTTACTGTCAGATGATCAGACTGGTCTAGTTTATCATGATGGGGAGTTACTGTCAGATGATCAGACTGGTCTAGTTTATCATGATGGGGAGTTACTGTCAGATGATCAGACTGGTCTAGTTTATCATGATGGGGAGTTACTGTCAGATGATCAGACTGGTCTAGTTTATCACGATGGGGAGTTACTGTCAGATGATCAGACTGGTCTAGTTCATCACGATGGGGAGTTACTGTCAGATGATCAGACTGGTCTAGTTCATCATGATGGGGAGTTACTGTCAGATGATCAGACTGGTCTAGTTCATCATGATGGGGAGTTACTGTCAGATGATCAGACTGGTCTAGTTTATCATGATGGGGAGTTACTGTCAGATGATCAGACTGGTCTAGTTTATCATGATGGGGAGTTACTGTCAGATGATCAGACTGGTCTAGTTTATCATGATGGGGAGTTACTGTCAGATGATCAGACTGGTCTAGTTTATCATGATGGGGAGTTACTGTCAGATGATCAGACTGGTCTAGTTCATCATGATGGGGAGTTACTGTCAGATGATCAGACTGGTCTAGTTCATCATGATGGGGAGTTACTGTCAGATGATCAGACTGGTCTAGTTCATCATGATGGGGAGTTACTGTCAGATGATCAGACTGGTCTAGTTTATCATGATGGGGAGTTACTGTCAGATGATCAGACTGGTCTAGTTCATCATGATGGGGAGTTACTGTCAGATGATCAGACTGGTCTAGTTCATCATGATGGGGAGTTACTGTCAGATGATCAGACTGGTCTAGTTCATCATGATGGGGAGTTACTGTCAGATGATCAGACTGGTCTAGTTCATCATGATGGGGAGTTACTGTCAGATGATCAGACTGGTCTAGTTTATCATGATGGGGAGTTACTGTCAGATGATCAGACTGGTCTAGTTTATCATGATGGGGAGTTACTGTCAGATGATCAGACTGGTCTAGTTTATCATGATGGGGAGTTACTGTCAGATGATCAGACTGGTCTAGTTCATCATGATGGGGAGTTACTGTCAGATGATCAGACTGGTCTAGTTTATCATGATGGGGAGTTACTGTCAGATGATCAGACTGGTCTAGTTCATCATGATGGGGAGTTACTGTCAGATGATCAGACTGGTCTAGTTTATCATGATGGGGAGTTACTGTCAGATGATCAGACTGGTCTAGTTTATCACGATGGGGAGTTACTGTCAGATGATCAGACTGGTCTAGTTTATCACGATGGGGAGTTACTGTCAGATGATCAGACTGGTCTAGTTTATCATGATGGGGAGTTACTGTCAGATGATCAGACTGGTCTAGTTCATCATGATGGGGAGTTACTGTCAGATGATCAGACTGGTCTAGTTCATCATGATGGGGAGTTACTGTCAGATGATCAGACTGGTCTAGTTTATCACGATGGGGAGTTACTGTCAGATGATCAGACTGGTCTAGTTTATCACGATGGGGAGTTACTGTCAGATGATCAGACTGGTCTAGTTTATCATGATGGGGAGTTACTGTCAGATGATCAGACTGGTCTAGTTCATCATGATGGGGAGTTACTGTCAGATGATCAGACTGGTCTAGTTCATCATGATGGGGAGTTACTGTCAGATGATCAGACTGGTCTAGTTCATCATGATGGGGAGTTACTGTCAGATGATCAGACTGGTCTAGTTTATCATGATGGGTTGTTACTGTCAGATGATCAGACTGGTCTAGTTTATCATGATGGGGAGTTACTGTCAGATGATCAGACTGGTCTAGTTTATCATGATGGGTTGTTACTGTCAGATGATCAGACTGGTCTAGTTCATCATGATGGGGAGTTACTGTCAGATGATCAGACTGGTCTAGTTTATCATGATGGGTTGTTACTGTCAGATGATCAGACTGGTCTAGTTCATCATGATGGGGAGTTACTGTCAGATGATCAGACTGGTCTAGTTCATCATGATGGGTTGTTACTGTCAGATGATCAGACTGGTCTAGTTCATCATGATGGGGAGTTACTGTCAGATGATCAGACTGGTCTAGTTTATCATGATGGGGAGTTACTGTCAGATGATCAGACTGGTCTAGTTTATCATGATGGGGAGTTACTGTCAGATGATCAGACTGGTCTAGTTTATCATGATGGGGAGTTACTGTCAGATGATCAGACTGGTCTAGTTCATCATGATGGGGAGTTACTGTCAGATGATCAGACTGGTCTAGTTTATCATGATGGGGAGTTACTGTCAGATGATCAGACTGGTCTAGTTTATCATGATGGGTTGTTACTGTCAGATGATCAGACTGGTCTAGTTTATCATGATGGGGAGTTACTGTCAGATGATCAGACTGGTCTAGTTCATCATGATGGGGAGTTACTGTCAGATGATCAGACTGGTCTAGTTTATCATGATGGGGAGTTACTGTCAGATGATCAGACTGGTCTAGTTTATCATGATGGGGAGTTACTGTCAGATGATCAGACTGGTCTAGTTCATCATGATGGGGAGTTACTGTCAGATGATCAGACTGGTCTAGTTTATCATGATGGGGAGTTACTGTCAGATGATCAGACTGGTCTAGTTTATCATGATGGGGAGTTACTGTCAGATGATCAGACTGGTCTAGTTCATCATGATGGGTTGTTACTGTCAGATGATCAGACTGGTCTAGTTTATCATGATGGGGAGTTACTGTCAGATGATCAGACTGGTCTAGTTCATCATGATGGGTTGTTACTGTCAGATGATCAGACTGGTCTAGTTTATCATGATGGGGAGTTACTGTCAGATGATCAGACTGGTCTAGTTCATCATGATGGGTTGTTACTGTCAGATGATCAGACTGGTCTAGTTTATCATGATGGGGAGTTACTGTCAGATGATCAGACTGGTCTAGTTCATCATGATGGGGAGTTACTGTCAGATGATCAGACTGGTCTAGTTCATCATGATGGGGAGTTACTGTCAGATGATCAGACTGGTCTAGTTCATCATGATGGGGAGTTACTGTCAGATGATCAGACTGGTCTAGTTCATCATGATGGGGAGTTACTGTCAGATGATCAGACTGGTCTAGTTCATCATGATGGGGAGTTACTGTCAGATGATCAGACTGGTCTAGTTTATCATGATGGGTTGTTACTGTCAGATGATCAGACTGGTCTAGTTTATCATGATGGGGAGTTACTGTCAGATGATCAGACTGGTCTAGTTTATCATGATGGGTTGTTACTGTCAGATGATCAGACTGGTCTAGTTCATCATGATGGGGAGTTACTGTCAGATGATCAGACTGGTCTAGTTTATCATGATGGGTTGTTACTGTCAGATGATCAGACTGGTCTAGTTCATCATGATGGGGAGTTACTGTCAGATGATCAGACTGGTCTAGTTCATCATGATGGGTTGTTACTGTCAGATGATCAGACTGGTCTAGTTCATCATGATGGGGAGTTACTGTCAGATGATCAGACTGGTCTAGTTTATCATGATGGGGAGTTACTGTCAGATGATCAGACTGGTCTAGTTTATCATGATGGGGAGTTACTGTCAGATGATCAGACTGGTCTAGTTTATCATGATGGGGAGTTACTGTCAGATGATCAGACTGGTCTAGTTCATCATGATGGGGAGTTACTGTCAGATGATCAGACTGGTCTAGTTTATCATGATGGGGAGTTACTGTCAGATGATCAGACTGGTCTAGTTTATCATGATGGGTTGTTACTGTCAGATGATCAGACTGGTCTAGTTTATCATGATGGGGAGTTACTGTCAGATGATCAGACTGGTCTAGTTCATCATGATGGGGAGTTACTGTCAGATGATCAGACTGGTCTAGTTTATCATGATGGGGAGTTACTGTCAGATGATCAGACTGGTCTAGTTTATCATGATGGGGAGTTACTGTCAGATGATCAGACTGGTCTAGTTCATCATGATGGGGAGTTACTGTCAGATGATCAGACTGGTCTAGTTTATCATGATGGGGAGTTACTGTCAGATGATCAGACTGGTCTAGTTTATCATGATGGGGAGTTACTGTCAGATGATCAGACTGGTCTAGTTCATCATGATGGGTTGTTACTGTCAGATGATCAGACTGGTCTAGTTTATCATGATGGGGAGTTACTGTCAGATGATCAGACTGGTCTAGTTCATCATGATGGGTTGTTACTGTCAGATGATCAGACTGGTCTAGTTTATCATGATGGGGAGTTACTGTCAGATGATCAGACTGGTCTAGTTCATCATGATGGGTTGTTACTGTCAGATGATCAGACTGGTCTAGTTTATCATGATGGGGAGTTACTGTCAGATGATCAGACTGGTCTAGTTCATCATGATGGGGAGTTACTGTCAGATGATCAGACTGGTCTAGTTCATCATGATGGGGAGTTACTGTCAGATGATCAGACTGGTCTAGTTCATCATGATGGGGAGTTACTGTCAGATGATCAGACTGGTCTAGTTTATCACGATGGGGAGTTACTGTCAGATGATCAGACTGGTCTAGTTCATCATGATGGGGAGTTACTGTCAGATGATCAGACTGGTCTAGTTTATCACGATGGGGAGTTACTGTCAGATGATCAGACTGGTCTAGTTTATCATGATGGGGAGTTACTGTCAGATGATCAGACTGGTCTAGTTTATCATGATGGGGAGTTACTGTCAGATGATCAGACTGGTCTAGTTTATCATGATGGGGAGTTACTGTCAGATGATCAGACTGGTCTAGTTCATCATGATGGGGAGTTACTGTCAGATGATCAGACTGGTCTAGTTCATCATGATGGGGAGTTACTGTCAGATGATCAGACTGGTCTAGTTCATCATGATGGGGAGTTACTGTCAGATGATCAGACTGGTCTAGTTCATCATGATGGGGAGTTACTGTCAGATGATCAGACTGGTCTAGTTTATCATGATGGGGAGTTACTGTCAGATGATCAGACTGGTCTAGTTTATCATGATGGGGAGTTACTGTCAGATGATCAGACTGGTCTAGTTTATCATGATGGGGAGTTACTGTCA
Organism: Thymallus thymallus; assembly: GCA_023634145.1. NCBI lineage: Eukaryota > Metazoa > Chordata > Actinopteri > Salmoniformes > Salmonidae > Thymallus > Thymallus thymallus. The sequence goes on along the minus strand of CM042416.1, from coordinate 6,191,394 downwards.
GATGATCAGACTGGTCTAGTTCATCATGATGGGGAGTTACTGTCAGATGATCAGACTGGTCTAGTTTATCATGATGGGGAGTTACTGTCAGATGATCAGACTGGTCTAGTTTATCATGATGGGGAGTTACTGTCAGATGATCAGACTGGTCTAGTTTATCATGATGGGGAGTTACTGTCAGATGATCAGACTGGTCTAGTTCATCATGATGGGGAGTTACTGTCAGATGATCAGACTGGTCTAGTTTATCATGATGGGGAGTTACTGTCAGATGATCAGACTGGTCTAGTTCATCATGATGGGGAGTTACTGTCAGATGATCAGACTGGTCTAGTTTATCATGATGGGGAGTTACTGTCAGATGATCAGACTGGTCTAGTTTATCACGATGGGGAGTTACTGTCAGATGATCAGACTGGTCTAGTTTATCATGATGGGGAGTTACTGTCAGATGATCAGACTGGTCTAGTTTATCACGATGGGGAGTTACTGTCAGATGATCAGACTGGTCTAGTTCATCATGATGGGGAGTTACTGTCAGATGATCAGACTGGTCTAGTTCATCATGATGGGGAGTTACTGTCAGATGATCAGACTGGTCTAGTTTATCACGATGGGGAGTTACTGTCAGATGATCAGACTGGTCTAGTTTATCACGATGGGGAGTTACTGTCAGATGATCAGACTGGTCTAGTTTATCATGATGGGGAGTTACTGTCAGATGATCAGACTGGTCTAGTTCATCATGATGGGGAGTTACTGTCAGATGATCAGACTGGTCTAGTTCATCATGATGGGGAGTTACTGTCAGATGATCAGACTGGTCTAGTTCATCATGATGGGGAGTTACTGTCAGATGATCAGACTGGTCTAGTTTATCATGATGGGTTGTTACTGTCAGATGATCAGACTGGTCTAGTTTATCATGATGGGGAGTTACTGTCAGATGATCAGACTGGTCTAGTTTATCATGATGGGTTGTTACTGTCAGATGATCAGACTGGTCTAGTTCATCATGATGGGGAGTTACTGTCAGATGATCAGACTGGTCTAGTTTATCATGATGGGTTGTTACTGTCAGATGATCAGACTGGTCTAGTTCATCATGATGGGGAGTTACTGTCAGATGATCAGACTGGTCTAGTTCATCATGATGGGTTGTTACTGTCAGATGATCAGACTGGTCTAGTTCATCATGATGGGGAGTTACTGTCAGATGATCAGACTGGTCTAGTTTATCATGATGGGGAGTTACTGTCAGATGATCAGACTGGTCTAGTTTATCATGATGGGGAGTTACTGTCAGATGATCAGACTGGTCTAGTTTATCATGATGGGGAGTTACTGTCAGATGATCAGACTGGTCTAGTTCATCATGATGGGGAGTTACTGTCAGATGATCAGACTGGTCTAGTTTATCATGATGGGGAGTTACTGTCAGATGATCAGACTGGTCTAGTTTATCATGATGGGTTGTTACTGTCAGATGATCAGACTGGTCTAGTTTATCATGATGGGGAGTTACTGTCAGATGATCAGACTGGTCTAGTTCATCATGATGGGGAGTTACTGTCAGATGATCAGACTGGTCTAGTTTATCATGATGGGGAGTTACTGTCAGATGATCAGACTGGTCTAGTTTATCATGATGGGGAGTTACTGTCAGATGATCAGACTGGTCTAGTTCATCATGATGGGGAGTTACTGTCAGATGATCAGACTGGTCTAGTTTATCATGATGGGGAGTTACTGTCAGATGATCAGACTGGTCTAGTTTATCATGATGGGGAGTTACTGTCAGATGATCAGACTGGTCTAGTTCATCATGATGGGTTGTTACTGTCAGATGATCAGACTGGTCTAGTTTATCATGATGGGGAGTTACTGTCAGATGATCAGACTGGTCTAGTTCATCATGATGGGTTGTTACTGTCAGATGATCAGACTGGTCTAGTTTATCATGATGGGGAGTTACTGTCAGATGATCAGACTGGTCTAGTTCATCATGATGGGTTGTTACTGTCAGATGATCAGACTGGTCTAGTTTATCATGATGGGGAGTTACTGTCAGATGATCAGACTGGTCTAGTTCATCATGATGGGGAGTTACTGTCAGATGATCAGACTGGTCTAGTTCATCATGATGGGGAGTTACTGTCAGATGATCAGACTGGTCTAGTTCATCATGATGGGGAGTTACTGTCAGATGATCAGACTGGTCTAGTTCATCATGATGGGGAGTTACTGTCAGATGATCAGACTGGTCTAGTTCATCATGATGGGGAGTTACTGTCAGATGATCAGACTGGTCTAGTTTATCATGATGGGTTGTTACTGTCAGATGATCAGACTGGTCTAGTTTATCATGATGGGGAGTTACTGTCAGATGATCAGACTGGTCTAGTTTATCATGATGGGTTGTTACTGTCAGATGATCAGACTGGTCTAGTTCATCATGATGGGGAGTTACTGTCAGATGATCAGACTGGTCTAGTTTATCATGATGGGTTGTTACTGTCAGATGATCAGACTGGTCTAGTTCATCATGATGGGGAGTTACTGTCAGATGATCAGACTGGTCTAGTTCATCATGATGGGTTGTTACTGTCAGATGATCAGACTGGTCTAGTTCATCATGATGGGGAGTTACTGTCAGATGATCAGACTGGTCTAGTTTATCATGATGGGGAGTTACTGTCAGATGATCAGACTGGTCTAGTTTATCATGATGGGGAGTTACTGTCAGATGATCAGACTGGTCTAGTTTATCATGATGGGGAGTTACTGTCAGATGATCAGACTGGTCTAGTTCATCATGATGGGGAGTTACTGTCAGATGATCAGACTGGTCTAGTTTATCATGATGGGGAGTTACTGTCAGATGATCAGACTGGTCTAGTTTATCATGATGGGTTGTTACTGTCAGATGATCAGACTGGTCTAGTTTATCATGATGGGGAGTTACTGTCAGATGATCAGACTGGTCTAGTTCATCATGATGGGGAGTTACTGTCAGATGATCAGACTGGTCTAGTTTATCATGATGGGGAGTTACTGTCAGATGATCAGACTGGTCTAGTTTATCATGATGGGGAGTTACTGTCAGATGATCAGACTGGTCTAGTTCATCATGATGGGGAGTTACTGTCAGATGATCAGACTGGTCTAGTTTATCATGATGGGGAGTTACTGTCAGATGATCAGACTGGTCTAGTTTATCATGATGGGGAGTTACTGTCAGATGATCAGACTGGTCTAGTTCATCATGATGGGTTGTTACTGTCAGATGATCAGACTGGTCTAGTTTATCATGATGGGGAGTTACTGTCAGATGATCAGACTGGTCTAGTTCATCATGATGGGTTGTTACTGTCAGATGATCAGACTGGTCTAGTTTATCATGATGGGGAGTTACTGTCAGATGATCAGACTGGTCTAGTTCATCATGATGGGTTGTTACTGTCAGATGATCAGACTGGTCTAGTTTATCATGATGGGGAGTTACTGTCAGATGATCAGACTGGTCTAGTTCATCATGATGGGGAGTTACTGTCAGATGATCAGACTGGTCTAGTTCATCATGATGGGGAGTTACTGTCAGATGATCAGACTGGTCTAGTTCATCATGATGGGGAGTTACTGTCAGATGATCAGACTGGTCTAGTTTATCACGATGGGGAGTTACTGTCAGATGATCAGACTGGTCTAGTTCATCATGATGGGGAGTTACTGTCAGATGATCAGACTGGTCTAGTTTATCATGATGGGGAGTTACTGTCAGATGATCAGACTGGTCTAGTTTATCATGATGGGGAGTTACTGTCAGATGATCAGACTGGTCTAGTTTATCATGATGGGGAGTTACTGTCAGATGATCAGACTGGTCTAGTTCATCATGATGGGGAGTTACTGTCAGATGATCAGACTGGTCTAGTTCATCATGATGGGGAGTTACTGTCAGATGATCAGACTGGTCTAGTTCATCATGATGGGGAGTTACTGTCAGATGATCAGACTGGTCTAGTTCATCATGATGGGGAGTTACTGTCAGATGATCAGACTGGTCTAGTTTATCATGATGGGGAGTTACTGTCAGATGATCAGACTGGTCTAGTTTATCATGATGGGGAGTTACTGTCAGATGATCAGACTGGTCTAGTTTATCATGATGGGGAGTTACTGTCAGATGATCAGACTGGTCTAGTTCATCATGATGGGGAGTTACTGTCAGATGATCAGACTGGTCTAGTTTATCATGATGGGGAGTTACTGTCAGATGATCAGACTGGTCTAGTTCATCATGATGGGGAGTTACTGTCAGATGATCAGACTGGTCTAGTTTATCACGATGGGGAGTTACTGTCAGATGATCAGACTGGTCTAGTTTATCACGATGGGGAGTTACTGTCAGATGATCAGACTGGTCTAGTTTATCACGATGGGGAGTTACTGTCAGATGATCAGACTGGTCTAGTTTATCACGATGGGGAGTTACTGTCAGATGATCAGACTGGTCTAGTTCATCACGATGGGGAGTTACTGTCAGATGATCAGACTGGTCTAGTTCATCATGATGGGGAGTTACTGTCAGATGATCAGACTGGTCTAGTTTATCACGATGGGGAGTTACTGTCAGATGATCAGACTGGTCTAGTTTATCATGATGGGGAGTTACTGTCAGATGATCAGACTGGTCTAGTTTATCATGATGGGGAGTTACTGTCAGATGATCAGACTGGTCTAGTTCATCATGATGGGGAGTTACTGTCAGATGATCAGACTGGTCTAGTTCATCATGATGGGGAGTTACTGTCAGATGATCAGACTGGTCTAGTTCATCATGATGGGGAGTTACTGTCAGATGATCAGACTGGTCTAGTTTATCATGATGGGTTGTTACTGTCAGATGATCAGACTGGTCTAGTTTATCATGATGGGGAGTTACTGTCAGATGATCAGACTGGTCTAGTTTATCATGATGGGTTGTTACTGTCAGATGATCAGACTGGTCTAGTTCATCATGATGGGTTGTTACTGTCAGATGATCAGACTGGTCTAGTTTATCATGATGGGGAGTTACTGTCAGATGATCAGACTGGTCTAGTTCATCATGATGGGTTGTTACTGTCAGATGATCAGACTGGTCTAGTTTATCATGATGGGGAGTTACTGTCAGATGATCAGACTGGTCTAGTTCATCATGATGGGGAGTTACTGTCAGATGATCAGACTGGTCTAGTTCATCATGATGGGGAGTTACTGTCAGATGATCAGACTGGTCTAGTTCATCATGATGGGGAGTTACTGTCAGATGATCAGACTGGTCTAGTTCATCATGATGGGGAGTTACTGTCAGATGATCAGACTGGTCTAGTTTATCATGATGGGGAGTTACTGTCAGATGATCAGACTGGTCTAGTTTATCATGATGGGTTGTTACTGTCAGATGATCAGACTGGTCTAGTTTATCATGATGGGGAGTTACTGTCAGATGATCAGACTGGTCTAGTTCATCATGATGGGGAGTTACTGTCAGATGATCAGACTGGTCTAGTTTATCATGATGGGGAGTTACTGTCAGATGATCAGACTGGTCTAGTTTATCATGATGGGGAGTTACTGTCAGATGATCAGACTGGTCTAGTTCATCATGATGGGGAGTTACTGTCAGATGATCAGACTGGTCTAGTTTATCATGATGGGGAGTTACTGTCAGATGATCAGACTGGTCTAGTTTATCATGATGGGGAGTTACTGTCAGATGATCAGACTGGTCTAGTTCATCATGATGGGTTGTTACTGTCAGATGATCAGACTGGTCTAGTTTATCATGATGGGGAGTTACTGTCAGATGATCAGACTGGTCTAGTTCATCATGATGGGTTGTTACTGTCAGATGATCAGACTGGTCTAGTTTATCATGATGGGGAGTTACTGTCAGATGATCAGACTGGTCTAGTTCATCATGATGGGTTGTTACTGTCAGATGATCAGACTGGTCTAGTTCATCATGATGGGGAGTTACTGTCAGATGATCAGACTGGTCTAGTTCATCATGATGGGGAGTTACTGTCAGATGATCAGACTGGTCTAGTTCATCATGATGGGGAGTTACTGTCAGATGATCAGACTGGTCTAGTTCATCATGATGGGGAGTTACTGTCAGATGATCAGACTGGTCTAGTTTATCACGATGGGGAGTTACTGTCAGATGATCAGACTGGTCTAGTTTATCATGATGGGGAGTTACTGTCAGATGATCAGACTGGTCTAGTTTATCATGATGGGGAGTTACTGTCAGATGTATCTTGTTTCAGAGGGGCCGACACTCGTGTACATCCAAAATGGCACCCTATTCCATTTATAGTGCACTCTGGTCAAACGTAGCGCACTATATAGGGAATAGGGTGCCATTTTGGATGTACACGAGTGTCGGCCCCTCTGAAACAAGATACATCTGACAGTAACTCCCCATCATGATGAACTAGACCAGTCTGATCATCTGACAGTAACTCCCCATCATGATGAACTAGACCAGCTAAGAGGCTAGTTGTCATGCCTCAGTGCTACTGACCATAAATCTACCAGAGGTCATCACAACCCGTCATTTAGTTTAAACAAACTGGATAGTTCCGTGGTCACCGTGACAATAAGAACTATGCCATCTACAGCTTCAGTGCTAATAAGGAATCTCTGCTGACTGTCTGCTGTGTCGCTGCAGCCTCTTGGCCAGTTGGTTTGTAAAAGAGGATGCATCTATAACTTCCATTATTAAAGCTAATAAATGAGATCCATTGTTCAGGGGGTTTTGATCCACCTCTTCTTATGAAATAACTGAGAACTACTATTTCCATTGTTTAAATTATGTTGTGTTTTCCAGCTCCTGATGATCCCATTGATAATGTCCGTCCTGTACGTATGGGCTCAGCTGAACAGAGAAACGATAGTCTCCTTCTGGTTTGGAACACGCTTCAAGGCATGTTATCTCCCCTGGGTCATTCTTGGATTCAACTACATTATTGGGGGCTCGTAAGTAGTTCCATTATTTGGTCAACGATCCAACATTTTATAATGACAATTACTTTTTCAACAGAAATATCAAAAAGTCAATAATAAAAGTCCTAAATGTCTTGGTTGTCTGCGCTCATCTCCAGTGTTGTCAACGAACTGATTGGGAACCTGGTGGGCCATCTCTACTTCTTCCTGATGTTTAAATACCCCATGGACCTGGGAGGCAGGTCCTTCCTCTCAACACCTGCCTTCCTGTGAGTTCCTCTGCTACTCTACCTGTCTGGTGGCCCAATCATGTGTTGCTTTAATCCTGAAGCAACAGGACTGGTAGACATGGCATGAATAGAGCTCAGAGATGCATAATGCATGTCTGTTCTACACAAATATATTTTGAACATGTCTGTTGTCCTCTGTGATTCCTTACTCTACATTTCAGAGATGCACGTTTGTTTTGATACAGTATGCTTCCCTCTGTCTCCTCTACAGATACCGCTTCCTGCCCAACAGACGAGGGGGCGTGTCTGGGTTTGGAGCTCCGCCCAGCAGGAGACCTGCAGCTCCAGAGGCCGGAGGTGGTGGTGGAGGAGGTATGGGAGGACGTCATGCCTGGGGAGCTGGCTTCCGTCTAGGGGACGACTGAGGAGACTGTCCCACCGAGTAGCAGGACAAAGACTTTTGTCTCCGCAAGACTCTCCATTCCTCCTCAAGACTACTGCTGATGTCCAAATTATGCAGAAGAAAGCTGATTTCTTTTGTTGTTGTATCTAACTCCCCTTCCTTTGAACTGTTCAGAAAAGAGATGTTGCAGCTGTGGATATGATCAGCATGTTGTTCTTTCTTTCTGTTCTCTCACAAGATGCCATATCTGATTACACTGTAATTACAGATCCTCCTAACCAGTGTGTTGCCTCACCCGCAGCCAGCCTTTTCAAAGCGTGGGTTTGGCTATTTAGAAAAGCATTGTTCTGGGAGAGAACAGCCGAGCACTAAGGACTGAACTCTCTTTGCCCATCTCTCCCTAAATAGAACACGAGGCAACAGCAACTCTCACCCTGGCTGTGTAGATCGAGGCTCATATGTAATAACGCAAAACAATATTTCTGCGCTGTTGTATGATCACACCACCATACTGAATGTTTGTCTGTCTGAATGGGGGTGTAGGGTCGAAGTTGTAAAAAAAGTAGTATAAAAATGAAATAATGATGCAACAATGTAGTTTGTGGTGCGAGAAAGAACGAAGCAAAAGCTTTTGTGAGAGAAATGCCTACAGTATGTGCTCAGTTCGTCCCAGTAGATTGCTTTGGTAAAGCTGGTTTGGATCCATATGAAACAGTTGTTTCCCCTTGATTCCATTTAAATTCAATTAAAAAAATTTACCCTCAGAGAAGCAATGAGGAAAAGGAATTGGAACTTCAGTTTACTTCCTGAATTTGCAATGGAATTGATCCCGACACATGTACAGTGACCCTTGACCTTATACCAGATGTCTTTCAGTTGAGTATCTTAGTGTTTATTTGGCTGGGTCTGTCTGTTTCTCTAAGTTTTGTACTTGAGTAAACAGAACGGAACAAAACTTTTCAGTTTTTGTTGCATTAAAATTCTTCGCTGATTTAACGTTGTACTACATCAAGTAATGGTGTTCTCCAGAAGTGTCACGGTCCCAGGGCATTTCCAAATTAGACGGGACGTTAGATTTTTTTACATTTGTTTTTTCCCCCCAGAGCATTCTTATATCTCTCAGATATAGGACAGACACTCAAAAACAATTTTGATTAGGAATTATAGGACACCTGTATGTATTAAATCAAATAGCTAAATGATCCTTGGTATGACAATCTAAAAACAATTCCATATGTTAGCTTAGTAGAAACCGAGCCCTGGGCCCTTAGGGTTAAGAATCTCTCTGAGTAGTGACCAGTGCAGGGTTAAGAATCTCTCTGAGTAGTGACCAGTGCAGGGTTAAGAATCTCTCGGAGTAGTGACCAGTGCAGGGTTAAGAATCTCTCTGAGTAGTGACCAGTGCAGGGTTAAGAATCTCTCTGAGTAGTGACCAAGGGACAAGAGACAGCTTTCAGTTGGTTGTGTTTTATTGAGTTACAGCAGAGAGATTGTTAGCAGTACAGTATTCCAGATACATGTATGACCGTGAGTCACTAATAGCAGAAGCATGAAAAACTCAACGAGAGAGCAGTTGCAAATCTGCCAATGAAATGGAGCCTAACACCTAGGATATCTAGAAAGCCAACACGAGAAACAACCAGTTACTGATGCAACGGCAGCTGCAATTCAAAAATGAGACTGAACAAAAAAAACATGTACAGTGCATTTTCTTGTTTTTTTATTCATGTCCATCCCGTGGCTGACTGTCGTATCAGGCAGCCGTAGCTTTCAGCATTAGAGAGAGAGAGAACTGTTATTTTAATGTAGTAGGTGATTTTTTTGTTGCCTGGGTAGCAGACCTGTTTGTGCTTTCATTCCACTCCTTGTCATATGCCAAACATTTGGTACCCAGGCTAGGTGATTCTATGGGCTGGTAGAGAACCACTATAAACCCTGTAGTCCAATGGATGAACTTACTGGTTATCAGATCAGAAGTGTTACTTGTCGGTCCACGTAAAATAACATCTATGACGCTGCTAGTCACTGTTTTATTGTGTTTTAAACTAAATTACCAACAGATGAATTGGTTTACAATTACCATCATAGTCATAAAAACAAAAACATTATTTTAGGGGTTACTGGGGGACTCCTGTTATAAATGTAAAAACTATCAACCCTGAAAATGTTTACAAAGCTTTTGCAATACAGAAAAATATTTACAAGGGCCCTTTTTCAATAAGTGTAATAATAACAAGGCATCAAGTCCAGCTTTGGCACTCAATGGTCTTGCCAGTCAGTGTTTTGAGTAGACTACTGTCCACTGTGCTCCTGATGTCACAGGCCAGGTAGGAAATCATTGGTTCCAGATTCAACAATCTCGAGAATCTTCTGTCCGCATCCTCTGAAAGTACATTTCAAAACACAGACCTCAAACAAATGGCTGACAAAACCCTTTAACTTCACATTTATTTAACCTATCATTCTGCAGCTTTTATTTAGCAGGTTATCAGAGGTGCTTTTCTGTTAACCAGGGAAAAAGCCCCAGTGATAACTACATGCTTGTAATCCCAATAGCCTCTTGCTGCCAAGATGTTTTTCTAAAGGCTAAATTAAAGGCATCCCGGGTGGTTCAAAGCCACAGCTGCTAGATTGTTGCTAGAAAAAACCATCAACCTACTACATAACCAATCTCTTCATCAGGGACTGAGTTACTCACACGCATCAAGACGAAATCATTAACACTGAAATACAGTGACTTCGGAAAGTATTCAGACCCCTTCCCTTATTCCACATTTTGTTACGTTACAGCCTTATTCTAAAATGGATTAAATATTTTTTTTCCCCTCAATCTACACACACTACCCATAATGACAAAGCAAAAACTGTTTTTAGAAATAAATAATGAAATACCTTATTTACATAAGTATTCAGACCCTTTGCTATAAGACTCGAAAATTGAGCTCAGGTGAATCCTGATTCCATTGAGATGTTTCTACAACTTGACTGGAGTCCACCTGTGGTAAAGTCAATTGATTGGACATGATTTAGAAAGACACCTGTCTACACAAGGACCCACAGTTGACAGTGCATGTCAGAGCAAAAATAAAGCCATGAGGTCAAAGGAATTATCCGTAGAGCTCCGGGACAGGATTGTGTCGAGGCACAGATCTGGGGAAGGGTAGCAAAAACTGTCTGCAGCATTGAAGGTCCCCAAGAACACAGTGGCCTCCATCATTCTTAAATGGAAGAAGTTTGGAACCACCAAGACTCTTCCTAGAGCCGGCCGCCCGGCCAAACTGAGCAATCGTGGGAGAAGGGCCTTGGTCAGGGAGGTGACCAAGAAGCTGATGGTCACTGACAGAGCTAAATAGTTCCTCTGTGGAGATGGGAGAACCTTCCAGAAGGATCTGCAGCACTAACCCAAATCGGGCCTTTATGGTAGAGTGGCCTGACGGAAAAAAATGCACCTGAGAAACAAGATTCCCTGGCTTGATGAAACCAAGATTCAATTCTTTGGCCTGAATGCCAAGGATCCCATCTGGAGTGAACCTGGCACCATCCCTACGGTGAAGCATGGTGGTGAAAGCAGCATCATGCTGTGGGAATGTTTTTCAGTGGCCGGGACTGGGCGACTAGTCAGGATCGAGGGAAGGATGAACGGAGCAAAGTACAGAGAAACCCTTGATGAAAACCTGCTCCAGAGCACTCAGGACCTCAGACCGGGGCGAAGGTTCACCTTCCAACAGGACAATGACCCTAAGCACACAGCCAAGACAACACAGGAGTGGCTTCGGGACAAGTCTCTGAATGTCCTTGAGAGGCCCAGCCGGACCTGAACCCGATCGAACATCTCTGGACAGACCTGAAAATAGCTGTGCTGACGCTCCCCATCCAACCTGACAGAGCTTGAGAGGATCTGCAGAGAAAAATTAGAGAAACTCCCCAAATACAGGTGTGCCAAGCTTGTAGCATCATACCCAAGAAGACTCGAGGCTGTAAAGGTGCTTCAACAAAGTACTGAGTAACGGGTCTGAATACTTATGTAAATGTGATTTCAGTTTTTTTATTTTGTATAAATTTGCTACAATTTCTAAACCTGTTTTTGCTTTGTCATTATGGGGTATTGGTGTAGATTGATGAGGGATTTAAAAAAATTTTTTTTAGAATAAGGCTGTAACGTAACAAAATGTGGAAAAGGTCAAGGGGTCTGAATACTTTCTGAATGCACGTCATCAAAGGAATTATACAGTAGCTTACCATAGGCAACTCACCATGCTCTTTTCATCCAGTCACCCGACCAGGTTGGTCTCCCATCAGCACCTCCGCCTCTGATCCGATCCTCTGGTTCTCCAAAGCACCTTTAGTCTCATCCCCTACAGCCATGGTCACCTTCACCCATCTACTTCTGTCCACGCTGGCCTGTCCATGTTGGTCCCTTCCCCTGCTGATGTCCGTCATACTTTGGCCTAGCTTGCTGGTAAACCACTGGACTATGTCCTGGTTGATGAGTTTCGACTGCAATGGAAGCTTATCTGCATCTTCTGCTGAAAGCAGTGTCGTCTTGGCTTCTGTGAAGTGCTGCTGGAGAATGCTGCTTGGGGGTCGTTCTGTGATCGCTGACATCGACGAGCTCTGACCATTCTGTCCTGCTTTGCTGTTGACTTTCTGGAACTGTTCCATCCAGCCCAAGGTTCCGTTCTTCAGTGCGGATCGGTTTTCCTTGAACCAGCGGACAATCTCTGTGCGAGACAAACCTGTCTGGCCCTCCAGCTGGCTGTACTCTTCTGGCGATGGCCACTGGGTCTTGGTGAACACCTCTTTGAGAAGCCCCTGGGATTTACTGTCGATGGGCTCAGGACTGGTGGAAGTGGTGACGATGGGAAGAGGTGAGCACCGGACTTTGCTGTCCTGCTCGTAAACACTATTCAGTATCCCTCGTTGCTCCTCAAGGCTCTTAGGACCCAGGGAGTTTGCCAGGGCTTTTTCCAAGTTGTCCCGCAGCGCTCTGCGCTCTGAGAACCAGCAGTCAATCTCAGTCTTGGAGAGCCTTGTGTCCACAACGAGCTTGTCGATGTCAATTTCAGTGGGGGAGCTGGCCCTCTGAAAACTCTCCTCTAGCATCTTGAGCTGCTCAGATGATTTGCCTTTGAGCCTCTCCAGGAGAGGAAACTGGGTGGGGACTGCCTTTTTGAGCTGACTGTCTTTTGATGCCTGGGGCTCAATCTTGATCACCTGTGGCGCCACCTTGTGATTGAGGAGTCGTTGCTCGCTGAACCACTTTTTGATTTCTCCTCTAGAGAGGCCAGTGGACTCAATGAGACGGTACACTTCCTCCTCTTCAGGGAACTGGTACTGGATGTAACTAGCTTGCAGCACCGCAATCTGGTCCGGGGTTTTACTGGAGTCTGAAGTGAAGCTGGGTTTAGACGAAGCCACCAGTCTAAGTGTAGGTGTCTGGATTATGGAGGGACGTTTGATCTCTGAAGCGGCCACTACTGGAGCTGCCAAGGGTCGCTTGACAGACTGCACCACCTGGTTTGCCATGGTTATGATGGGAGAACAACTGACAGCTGAGCCGTTTGCAACCGGCGTCAACACATAACTGGTCTGTCCCAGGAGGTTGAAGGGGACGGATTGAACTAAGGACTGTTGTCCTTTGGTGGACTGGGTCAGCTGGGCACTGCTCAACACGGTGAAGGTGGTCTGTGGGACTGACTGGATGGTACCGTTGAACATCTTCTTCCGAGCTTCTTCCACCTCTTCAGGGGACCAGCTGATGCCTTGCTTCAGTCTCTGGAGGGTGAACCACACCTTTATCTGTTCCTCGGGGTGCTTCGAGGCAGCGGTAAGCCAGGAGAGCTCTGCTTGGGTCGGGTACGGGAACTTTGTGAAGGATGTGATGAGTGTCAGGTTACTGTCCAGTGAAGGGTTGTACTTGGAGCTGTTCAAAGGGACAGCGATTTTTGGTACTAAGTTGTAGTTAGGAGGGCGCTGAAGAGAAGGCATGATATGAGAGATGCCATCTTTTAGGGTTGCTTCTGGGATGATCACCGTCCCGTTCACATTCACGGGGGCGATCTGCTTTTTGGGGAGCTCGGGGTTGAGTCTGTCCGATTTACTTTCTGTCAATAACCGTTTGTCTGTTTTTGGCTTACTAATCTTCACTGTCGTGGATTTGCTCACGGGGAAAGTGGCGTAATCTTCTCCAGTAAGAATGCCATTGGTTGAATCACAGACGACAGCGTTGCTTGCTCCTTCTATCGACTGCTCTAGGATGGTCTGATTGTTCAGTTTGATTCTCTTGAACTTAAAGTTCCTCTCCCCTGGATGACACCTCTCGTTGTGCTCTGTCAAGGTGTCAAACTTCTTTGTGTTGAAGTTGCACACGGCACACAGGTAGAGAGGGTTGAGAATGACATTGGGGTGATTGGAGTCCACATGCTCCTTGAACTCATTCAGGTTCTGCGTAGAGAACGAACAGTACTTGCATTCGTAGCCTCCCTGCTGCTTCCTCTGTGGCCTTGAATCCACTGCATTAGGTTTCTCAGGGGCCGGCGACTCCTGCCGTGAACCACTAGGCTCTGTCCCAGAGCTCCAGTCCTCTCCAGGAAGCATCTCTGTAGATCCATTCACCACTGTGCTGTTGTCGTTCACCGATACCTCCACCTCCATGTCATCTGGATCCTCCTGCCCCATCATGTCATCAGCTCTAACAACATCATCAGCTCTACAAGGGGTTGTGGTCTTCCTTCGGCTGGCCATGGCGTGCGTAGGTCACCTTGGACTGTTAGACGGACGTTGTAGGGGAAATGACAGCGGGGGGGGGCTGTTTGTCTTGTGAAGAATATGCACTTGTTGTTCTTGCTGACTGTGAATGTCAGCTCCAATGAGGGAATTCATGAGACTTCATCCCAGATCACCCAATCTTAGAGAGGGAGAGAAAGAGGAAAAATGAGCAAAACAAGTAAATTCCTGCAACAAAACTCTTTTCTACTTAACATAAATGGCCATGGTAATAGGCCTAACTCTGCAATGACAATATGTCCCTAAACCATTGTTCTCCATCCCTCTGTCACAGGGCCTACCTAGCTTGTCCCTCCAAACTAAATTACAGTAATCCTGGAAACACAAAACTGCTTCCAATCTGGTCACACCAGTAGCAGATTACATATGCCATATCTCTCTTAAAGCTGCAATATGTAGCTTTTTTGCACGACCTGATCAAATTCACAGAAATATGTGTTATAGATCTGTCATTCTCATTGAAAGCAAGTCAGAGGCTGTAGATCTGTTCTGTGTGCGCTGTCTATGTTTCCCATTCTTAAGTTTAGTTTTTGTGTATTTTACTTTTGGATTTGTACACCAGTATCAAACAGCTGAAAATACAATATTGTTGGTTATGGAAAAGATATTTCACAGTGGTTTACAACGATTCTCTGCACTATACTTGCTTGTTTGTTTTGTCACTGAAATTAAGTTAGAATTTGATCAACCAGGAAATAGCAGAGCGATTTTCGCATAGTGCATCATTAAAGGTCTGAAGCCAGTGGTACATAAACCCAAAGCCAAGACCGCTCTATTTTGGTGCAACATATACTGTAGCTAAATCTGACAAACCCCCAAAACATAAATCAGCTCAAAGGTAACGGATGTGGGGGGAAAAAAAAATCGGAAGCCTTAAGGATGCAATATAATACAGTACATGGATTATTATTATTATACAGTACGTGGATTATTATTATACAGTACGTGGATTATTATTATACAGTACGTGGATTATTATTATAATACAGTACGTGGATTATTATTATAATACAGTACGTGGATTATTATTATAATACAGTACGTGGATTATTATAATACAGTACGTGGATTATTATAATACAGTACGTGGATTATTATAATACAGTATAAGGGCTGATGTGTTCTGATAGAATCTTCTGGACAGGACAGCAGGTAGGTGATGGTAGGAGGACTTTAATAAAAAAGAGTAGGCTCTGTGTGATAAATGGTAAATAATGTAGCTTTTGGCTCCAAAATGATGATCTGTTTTGAACATTTATCAGTTCACTAATCCGGAGAAAGCTATCAAATTTCACCTTTCAGTTACTGCCTCTACAGGCTCTTCAAAGATTGCTTTTCTGTGGAAAAAACATTTTCTTCATGACGGTGAACAACTGTTAAGAACACAGAAAATCCATGTTTCATGATGTTCATCTGGTGGTCAGTGATCTGGTAAAATATGTTCCAAGTAGAACATTGATGACTAACTACATCAACACTGAAATGTAAAATCCAAATCCGAATGACTGCCGTCATCAACTCAGTCACTCATTGGATTGTCACTTGGGCTGCAGTGTGGAGTCAGGTTGACAGGGGCCGTTGCTAAGAGCCTGTCTGTCTGCCAGACCTGGAACATGTTCGTTAGGCACCAAATGGAAGAAAATGGACTGAAACAGAGAGGGACTACCTCGGCTTGTCCATTGAGAAACACAAGGTCTGTTTAAAAAAATATTCTGTTGCGCGCCCTAATGAGTCCTGCTAGCAGACTGACGCTCTCCTCTCCTCTCCTCTCAGTTCAGGACTGTGCTGCTGTGGCGTGAGTCTGTGTCCGAGGCTGTGGCATGCGTCTCCTCTCCTCTCAGTTCAGGACTGTGCTGCTGTGGCGTGAGTCTGTGTCCGAGGCTGTGGCGTGAGTCTGTGTGTCCGAGGCTGTGGCATGCGTCTCCTCTCCTCTCAGTTCAGGACTGTGCTGCTGTGACGTGTCTGTGTGTCCGAGGCTGTGCGCATTATCCCTGTACTGCTGTGGCGTACAGAGTCCCTAGAAGCGTGAAGCTGCAGAGTCTGAGACAGACAGTTCCTTTGGCACACACACATCCCCGGTCCGGCCGGCCAATCAGAGATAACACTATGACTGATGAGCCCATCACACCATCACTACAGTACTGCAGCCCTGCCATGACAACACACCGTCACTACAGTACTACAGCCCTGCCATGACAACACACCGTCACTACAGCCCTGCCATGACAACACACCGTCACTACAGTACTACAGTCCTGCCATGACAACACACAGTCACTACAGAACTGCAGTCCTGCCATGACAACACACAGTCACTACAGAACTGCAGTCCTGCCATGACAACACACAGTCACTACACTTTTAGTTGTGCTCTGCAAGCCGGGTACAGATAAATAAACCCTTCTCTGTATTAGACTTAAAATAACAGCGTTAAAACCAATGTTTAAGCCTACCTAGGCTACTGCTGGACTGGAGTAAGTCTACATCATATCGGAGTCCAGTCAGACCACAATCACATTGATTCTGATTTGGACAACGAAATAGTCCAAGTTACTGGATAGTGTCTTTAAATATAGCAGTCAAACTTTGGATGGAGTCTGGACTGGTCTAGCGACCAGGTTACCATGGAAACAAGCTAACAGCAGGTGGGGGGTTTATTCTCTCCACCCCACCAGAGAGATCCAGAGAGAATGTTCCACAAGACTACTTTTGGCCCAACTACCTTTGATATAAAACACTACCCCTTTTGATTATACATTAGAAAACATCAAGTTGGTCCACAAGACATATTCTTGTATTCAACTGGTGGAATCCAGGTAGGGGTAAATTGAATCTATACCTTGCCCAAGCGGAGGATTGCATGGACTGCAATGCATAGTACTTTCCACTTGTACTGGTAAAGGCTACTACAAGACTGAGCCAGGTATTCACAGTGAATACAGACAGCATGAGGAGTTATGGGGCAAGTATTTAGTTTAGAAAAGCAATCATAATATACCAGCAGCTGTTAGCAGATGTTCTGCTGACAAGCTGAAGGAAGTATGAACTCTTAGTCAAGAAATAGTTTGACAGTTATCAAACCATGTCCATTCCAGCCTAACCCTGAGAATGCCCATGCTTTCTTGAACACTGTCCTCCTGTGCGCAACATATTTAAATAAAAATATATATTTTTTAAATGCAACAAAGAGTTACAGTTCATATGAGGAATTCATTAGACCTTAATCTATGGATTTCACATGACTGGGAATACAGATATGCATCTGTTGGATCAGAAAACCAGTCAGTATCTGGTGTGACCACCATTTGACTCATGCAGTGCGAAACCATCTCCTTCGCATAGAGTTGTTTAGGCTGTTGATTGTGTAATGTTGTCCCACTCCTCTTCAATGGCTGTGTAAAGTTGCTGGATATTGGCAGGAACTGGAACACGCTGTCGTACACGTCGATCCAGAGCATCCCAAACATGCTCTATGGGTGACTATGCAGGCCATGGAATTTTCAGATTCCAGGAATTGTGTACAGATTCTGTTCACAACATTGACATCAGCAAACCGCTCGCCCACACGACACATATCCGCTGAAGGGATTCAGCCATGAAGAGCACACTTCTCCAGCGTGGCGGCAGCCGAACTGTCAGGCCAAGAACCACGAGCATGCAGATGAGCTTCCCTGAGACTGTTTCTGGCTGTCCGGGTGGCTGGTCTCAGACGATCCCAATGGCGCAGTCATAGGATGCCACCTTTGTTATACACTGGGGGCCAAAAGTTTGGAATATTACTCTTTCAAGTGTTTTTCTTTATTTGCACTATTTTTTACATTGTAGAATAAAAGTGAAGACATCAAAACTATGACATAACACATATGGAATCATGTAGTAACCAAAAAAGTGTTAAACAAATCAAAATATATTTTATATTTGAGATTCTTCAAATAGCCACCCTTTGCCTTGATGACAGCTTTGTACACTCTTGGCATTCTCTCAACCAAATTAACCTGTAATGTTTTTCCAACAGTCTTGAAGGAGTTCCCACATATGTTGAGCACTTGTTGGCTGCTTCTCCTTCACTGCGGTCCGACTCATCCCAAACAAACTAAATTTGGTTGAGGTTGGAACCAAATCTCTCAAATTTGGACTCCAGACCAAAGGACAAATTTCCACCGGTCTAATGTCCATTGCTCGTGTTTCTTGGCCCAAGCAAGTCTCTTCTTATTGGTGTCCTTTAGTAGTGGTTTCTTTGCAGCAATTCAACCATGAAGGCCTGATTCACACAGTCTCCTCTGAACAGTTGATGTTGAGATGTGTCTGTTACTTGAACTCTGTGAAGCATTTATTTGGGCTGCAATCAGAGGCTGGTAACTCTAATGAACTCATCCTCTGCAGCAGAGGTATTTCTGAGTCTTCTATTCCTGAGGCGGTCCTCATGAAGCTGGTTGAGAGAATGCCATGAATGTGCAAAGCTGTCATCAAGGCAAAGGGTGGCTATTTGAAGAATTTCAAATATAAAATATATTTTGATTTGTTTAACACTTTTTTGGTTAATACATGATTCCATATGTGATATGTCATAGTTTTGATGTCTTCACTTTTATTCTACAATGTAAAAAAACTGCAAATAAAGAAAAAAAAACCTTGAAAGAGTAATATTCCAAACCTTTGGCCCACAGTGTAGAAAATACTGCCTGAAATTTCTGCCTGTTTTGCTGGGATGGAGTTTTGGTTAATTAGTTAATAGACCAATAAGAAAGAGAGTTCCAAACCTCTCTGCCAATGACAGCTAGTTTTCCCATCCCACTCAGGCCACTCACAGACAGTCCAAGCAAAAACCAGAGACTTGACATGAGGAACTATGTGAACATGAGTGTTTGTCAGTCCTGACAGGGTGGTAAAGACATCTGTAGCAGTCAGCACCTAACCCTGGGCTACATATGGCTTTACCAACTAAAAGAAACCAAAACCAGCCAGGCAAAGAAAAACCTTCCTCTTCCATGGCTGCCAGGCCTGGGTTAAAATATTATTTTAAATGATGGCTGACATCCCAGACAGTTATGAAATACTGATGGAATGGGTTAGACTGCATTGCATATTTGGGCCAGGGTCATCTTTTAAAAGCTGCTTCTCCACTACGGAGATCAAACAGTCAGAGAACCAGGTTTTGGACAATTATTTCTTATTCTACCAGTGCAATCTGCAATTCACATGTTGCGATAAAGAAGGTTGGAATATAATAAGTAGGGAACTTCTGCTGTGGCATTAAACAAGGTTACCTAGTAGAACCAGCTTCACATCCAGAGTACCTCCTCTAGCCTATATCAGCGACAGACAGTTGTTCGAGTCAACCAAGCTTGACTGGTGTTACTGGATGTCCACATATCAGAGACAGCCTCTGCTGAAGCAGGGGTGACCTGCTGGTCAGGCTGGAGACATGACTGGGTTAGAGCTGGGGGGTCCTGAGGTGTTGGGTTCTGCAGCCAGAGCTCAGCAGGGGTGACTGGGTTAGAGCTGGGGGGTTCTGTGGTGTTGGGTTCTGCAGCCAGAGCTCAGCAGGGGTGGCTGGGTTCTGCAGCCAGAGCTCAGCAGGAGCTTTTCTCACTTTCTTGTATCCTCTCCCTTCCTCCAGCATTTCGCTGCACCTGCGACAACATCTGTAAATCTGTGTACGTAACCAAACTGAAACTGATTCGTCCTCTCCTCTTATGCCCTCTCTTTGCCTCCCCGTACTCTCCTCCCTCTCCCCGTACTCTCCTCCCTCTCCCCGTACTCTCCTCCCTCTCCCCGTACTCTCCTCCCTCTCCCCGTACTCTCCTCCCTCTCCCCGTACTCTCCTCCCTCTCCCCGTACTCTCCTCCCTCTCCCCGTACTCTCCTCCCTCTCCCCGTACTCTCCTCCCTCTCCCCGTACTCTCCTCCCTCTCCCCGTACTCTCCTCCCTCTCCCCGTACTCTCCTCCCTCTCCCCGTACTCTCCTCCCTCTCCCCGTACTCTCCTCCCTCTCCCCGTACTCTCCTCCCTCTCCCCGTACTCTCCTCCCTCTCCCCGTACTCTCCTCTCCTCAGCTGAAAGCCCGCCCATTACACACATGAATACACCAATTTACTGTTGTTGAGTAGAACACAGAAAACAGATGGGAGGCGTTACCTAGGAAACCCATGTGGTCTGTGTGAGAGTTGTGTGGCTTCAGGACTCTATTTACCATCACTGCTGCTCCTCTGTGAAGCTTTCTTTACAAGAGTTTGGCTTCTTTTACTTCCAGATAAAGCATACAACACTGACAGGTAGCTTATTAGATATTTAGCTTGACATAAACTAAACACTGGTACTTGTCTTTTCCTACCTAGCTTTACCTAGCTATCCATCTTAAGCTGAATGCACTAACTGTAATAACAGTTTGCCTGTCGACAGAACTTAGCACCTCTAAATCGTTAGCCTTTTTAAAATACTCCAAACCAGTAGGTGGCAGTAATGTTGTTTGGCAATGCATGTCCATGTGCTATTTTCTGCCAAATGTGTTGCACTAATGTATTTTCTGTGAAGGAAAACTATAGTTGCACGTCCCTGATCACTATTGAAGAAGAAAAAACACGCGACTTTCAATATAAAGTGCGACCCCTGTCAATACACAGCTGGACCACTTTCACCCATTCTGTTATTTACGGTTCTGGGGAACTACGGTGAGCTTCATAATGTGACTGGTGAAATGATCAATGCTATCTGCTGTATCTCCTAACGTATTGCACAAGTCGACTGCAGGTATTTACTTAAAAAAGTAGCTACAAGTAAAAAGTTATTGAAAAACTTAAAAGTAATAGTGAACGGTATTGAAAAACACGCTTTTTCAGTTCTGCCCACTCTAATACCTTGACTTTGTTGCCACAACTTTGGAAGTATGCTTGGGGTCATTGTCCATTTGGAAGACCCATTTGCGACCAAGCTTTAACTTCCTGACTGATGTCTTGAGATGTTGCTTCAATGAATCCACATAATTGTCCTTCCTCATGATGCCATCTATTTTGTGGAGTTCAACAGTTCCTCCTGCAGCAAAGCATCCCCACAACATGATGCTGCCACCTCCGTGCTTCACGTTTGGGATGGTGTTCTTCGGCTTTCAAGCCTCCCCCCTTTACCTGCAAAAATAACGATGGTCATTATGGCCAAACAGTTCTATTTTTATTTCATCAGACCAGAGGACATTTCTCCAAAAAGTACGATCTTTGTCCCCATGTACAGGTGCAAACCCGTAGTCTGGCTTTTTTTATGGCGGTTTTGGAGCAGTGGTTTCTTCCTTGCTGAGCGGCCTTTCAGGTTATGTAAATATAGGACTCGTTTTACTGTGGATATAGATACTTTTGTACCTGTTTCCTCCAGCATCTTCACAAGGTCCTTTGCTGTTGTTCTGGGATTGATTTGCACTTTTCACACCAAAGTACATTAATCTATGATGGCTGTGTGGTCCCATGGTGTTTATTCTTGCGTACTATTGTTTGTACAGATGAACGTGGTACCTTCATGCGTTTGGAAATTGCTTCCAAGGATGAACAAGACTTGTGGAGGTCTACAATTTATTTTGAAGTCTTGGATGATTTCTTTTGATTTTCCCATGATGTCGAGCAAAGAGGCACTGAGTTTGAAGTTAGGCCTTGAAATACATCCACAGGTACACCTCCAATTGACTCAAATTATGTCAATTAAATGTCAATTATCAGAAGCTTCTAAAGCCATGACATAATTTTCTGGAATTTTACAAGCTGTTTAAAGGCACAGTCAACTTAGTGTATGTAAACTTCTGACCCACTGGAATTGTGATATAGTGAATTATAAGTGGAATAATCTGCCTGTAAACAATTGTTGGAAGAATTACTTGTGTCATGCACAAAGTAGATGTCCTAACCGACTTGCCAAAACTAGAGTTTGTTAACATGAAATATGTGGAGTGGTTGAAAAAATGAGTTAATGACTTAAGTGTATGTAAACTTCCGACTTCAACTGTAGCTAGCTACCATCCCACAGCCTACAATGCATACAGTATGAAGTGTGACGGGCTCATGACATTTAACGTGGATGAATGGAGAAAATGGCTCCAAATGTACTTTTTGTTGTCTCCCCTGTTGACTGCCCCACGTGGGGGTTTGTGCTCTCTGATTGGCTCAAAGTCAAGTTGTTGGCCACTGACCAGCATTGCGTTTCTAACAGTAGAAACGTCAGGTTCGTCCCTACCAGGTCGGCACGCAACAGGTACCGTAAGGCAGGGGGCTGAAATCCAAGCAAGGGCAGCTAACTTAGAACCTGGTGGGCTGGGGAACTGCATACCAACTAAGGCAGAGGGCTGCGATCCGTGCAGGGCAGGAGATTGCGGTCCTGACGGCGAGGCAAAAGTGTGGCCTAGATGGATAGGTTACCTAGGGCCTGTCAGAGCAGCAAACATAGGGGCTACTAGTGCAAGAGAGTGGACCTAGAACGGCTGAGGACTGGGGGTCTAGCGCTATGGATGGAGTCCGGGAACCAACGTTTGAAGATTTTTAAGCTGCAACTGCCTAATAAATAAGTGCAAGGCTAACGAGGCTGTCTCTATGCTGGATGAGGTCATCATGACTATGGTCGCTGCACACAGGCAGACTACAGGGCCATCTTAGTCCCCTAGCTAACAACACGACATCTAGAAATGTTATTGCTCACATGCATGTGTTTAGCAGATGTTATTGCGGGTGTAGTGAAATGCTTGTGTAGAAGCAGAGAGGAGGTGGCAGGCAGCAACATCTCCCGGAGTCTGACAGAGGATATTGCTGAGGTGAGCACCACATGAGTCATAAAGAACAGGCGGCCATCTTTAATCAGGCCATTGGCTGCCTGGACCATGAAGACCAAGGACACTGACTGGGGAGGAGGAGAGAGGGAGACCAAATGGATGTAGGCCTACGGTTTCTTCAGCAACCCAAGACTAACCTTGGTTGACCAAGTGGAGTTGAGCCTTTAGACTACTTAATAAAGTAATAGAAATGGGATCTAGGACTGTTGTATGACGTCATCAGGAGTGAGTACATATGACTTGATAATGACGGCCATGCTTTGATCTGAATGAATAAATCCCACCAGTCAGTAATTAACTGATGTAGTCACCCGCTGAATAAATCCCACCAGTCAGGAATTAACTGATGTAGTCACCCGCTGAATAAATCCCACCAGTCAGGAATTAACTGATGTAGTCACCCGCTGAATAAATCCCACCAGTCAGGAATTAACTGATGTAGTCACCCGCTGAATAAATCCCACCAGTCAGGAATTAACTGATGTAGTCACCCGCTGACTAAATCCCACCAGTCAGTAATTAACTGATGTAGTCACCCGCTGACTAAATCCCACCAGTCAGGAATTAACTGATGTAGTCACCCGCTGACTAAATCCCACCAGTCAGTAATTAACTGATGTAGTCACCCGCTGACTAAATCCCACCAGTCAGTAATTAACTGATGTAGTCACCCGCTGACTAAATCCCACCAGTCAGTAATTAACTGATGTAGTCACCCGCTGCACAACTGTGATATGACTTGATTAGTCAGGTCACTAATGTTGATGACATCTCCCCACCACCACCACCACCACCACCTAATGTCATGAACAATAATAAATCAACATTATACGAGAACAATGATTTGACCTATATATACACTGAATGAAGCGACTGAGTAAGAGCGTTGCTTATTGATTTTTATTTGACCTTTATTTAACTAGGCAGTTTAATTTAGGATCAGTTAGATCCTTTTAGATCATAATAAATTAAAGTACAACATGGACAGGGGAGACTTGATCCATGAACAGGACCTGAAACATATACTGAATAGCTGATGACGTTCTGTGTGAAATCCTGAGTATGCCTAGTAACCTAGTTGATGTCTACAATTGTTGGTATGAAATCCTGTGTGAACATTAAAACATGCTCTGTACCTTTAACAGTTTTACAGTAGTGTAAGTGGACACATACAGACATGTAAAAGAGTATGTACACCCCCTGGAAAGTGTTAGGTAAACAATAGATAAGTAAAGTAATACAAGCAGTAAAATAACAGTAAAATAACAGTAGCGAGGCTATATGCAGGTGGTACCGGTTAGTCGGGCTAGTTGAGGTAATATGTACACTACCGTTCAAAGGTTTGGGTTCACTTAGAAATGTCCTTGTTTTTGAAAGAAAAGCAACCTTTTTTGTCCATTAAAATAACATCAAATCAATCAGAAATACAGTGTAGACATTATTAATGTTGTATAACTATTGTAGCTGTAAACAGCTGATTTCTAATGGAATATCTACATAGGCGTACAGAGGCCCATTATCAGCAACCATCACTCCTGTGTTCCCATGGCACGTTGTTGTTTTTTTACATAATTGGACAAATGGATATGTAATCTTCACTTCAACACTATTGACAGATAAAGGTTGCCCAATTGAACAAATCACACACACAAAAATATAACTTTGATAATGTTATGCAATTAAAATAAACAAAAATGCCTTTTCCTTATGGGAAAAACAGTTAGTACATCCCAACCTTTACCATCACATAAAATTGATACAATTAGGTACCAAAACAAGTGCAAATGATTAGAAAACAGAGAGAAATTGGTCTGGTTTGGTCTTAACCATATGGGTGTGTGGTAACGCATCATCCAAAGATCAAAAGACCTACCAGAGGCCCTCAGAAGAAAGATTATTGATCCCCATGAGTCTGGGAGGGGTTACAAATCCATTTCCAAGAAATTCAAAGTACATAATTCCACTGTCCGATGAAAATTCCAGACCACTGGCAAACTACCTAGGACAGGTCGTCCCACCAAAGTCAGCCCAAGAGCTGACTGAAAGATGCTCATAGAAGTCTCTAAGAACCCCAGGGTAACATCAAGGGATCTACAGGCCTCTCTTGCCACAATCAATGTCAAAGTGCATGGGTACACTGTCAGAAAGAGACTGCACAAACTACATGGGAGTTCAGGAAGGACGAAGCCTCTGCTCTCAAAAAAGAATATCAAGACACAACTGACTTTACCCTCCTAATTTTCTCTCTAATGTTTTCTAATCATTTGCACTTGTTTTGGTACCTAATTGTATCAATTTTATGTGATGGTAAAGGTAGGGGTGTACTAACGTTTTCCCCCATAAGAAAAGGCATTTTTGTTTATTTTAATTGCATAACATTTTCATTTTTTGTGATTTGTTAAATTGAGCTGCAACAGTGCAGCAGCGAGGCGTTTTATTCCACTGTGACTGTTGCAACAGTGCAGCAGCGAGGCGTTTTATTCCACTGTGACTGTTGCAACAGTGCAGCAGCGAGGCGTTTTATTCCACTGTGACTGTTGCAACAGTGCAGCAGCGAGGCGTTTTATTCCACTGTGACTGTTGTAACAGTGCAGCAGCGAGGCGTTTTATTCCACTGTGACTGTTGCAACAGTGCAGCAGCGAGGCGTTTTATTCCACTGTGACTGTTGCAACAGTGCAGCAGCGAGGCGTTTTATTCCACTGTGACTGTTGTAACAGTGCAGCAGCGAGGCGTTTTATTCCACTGTGACTGTTGCAACAGTGCAGTATGGACGTCCAAGAAGGCGTCACCGCTGCCTGCCTACATCACACGACGGACGGCATTGGTACCCGACATCGAAGTAGTTTGTTGGTTATCTCCAGAACTAGAATACAACTTAACGTTCTGGCCTGGTGGTCCCGATCACCATTCACAGCATACAATCAAAACGGGCAAGAGAAAATAAATACTCCGCAAATGTCCCCTTCCCTCGCCGACGACGTAACGCCATGTCGGCGTGGAGGCCATATTTAGCTGGTTATGTCGACATAGGGGAAAAAGTAGACGTCCTCTCCCACAATCTCGACTAACATTACCGCAGCACAGTAGCAGACAAAGCTTCATAAAGCCTGAGGACTGAAGGCACGCCGTTTCACTGCTGAAACTGGATACCTTGTTAATACTCGCACGTCGTCAACCAGGTGAAGCCACACCGAGACAATCAAAGTTTACTGGCTAGACAAGTTATAATATGTAGTGTCGTCTGTGTACAGAAACATTGGTGGTGGGAGGCTAGCTAGCTAGCTTCATAGCTAGGCTTGAGGTTTAACTTTGGGACTTGTTTTCGCCAATATGCAAACTGATAAATATCCAGTTTGGCAGATTCTTACCTGTCCACCACATATGAAGTGCTGTGATGCCGGGCACCGGTAAACGGGGTCCAAAACGGGTCTTTCGAGACGAAAACAACCGAATACGACGATTTATTCTACAGATTCGACCGAATCCGCCAGACAGCCGAACAGGGATCTACGCCTAAAACCACATGGTCGACTACGTCAGCGTGCGTATTTGCATACGATACCAGGACCACTTCCATTCTGGAGGTGTTGTAATCGCTCCGAAAAGTTTGAGCATTGGTCAGTATCAAGCCTCGGATAATGTCCAGGAAATGACAGCCATTCAGTGGTTGCGGGCACCTTGCTTTCTGAAAACGAGTAACCCGTTGTTGACGTCCTCTGCTCTGCGCCAGCTCAACGTTGTAGGTCATTGAATAGTAAGCAGTAAACTGGATACTGGGCGTGTCGAGGCTCGTCTAGGGCGGGACTCTACTTTACTCCTAGTCTTACTGTGGTACTGAGAGCTGGTCTCAGGTGAATGGTCTCTAGAAGTGTTACTGAGAGCTGGTCTCAGGTGAATGGTCTCTAGAAGTGTTACTGAGAGCTGGTCTCAGGTGAATGGTCTCTAGAAGTGTTACTGAGTTGGTCTCAGGTGAATGGTCTCTAGAAGTGTTACTGAGTTGGTCTCAGGTGAATGGTCTCTAGAAGTGTTACTGAGCTGGTCTCAGGTGAATGGTCTCTAGAAGTGTTACTGAGTTGGTCTCAGGTGAATGGTCTCTAGAAGTGTTACTGAGAGCTGGTCTCAGGTGAATGGTCTCTAGAAGTGTTACTGAGAGCTGGTCTCAGGTGAATGGTCTCTAGAATAGTTACTGAGAGCTGGTCTCAGGTGAATGGTCTCTAGAAGTGTTACTGAGCTGGTCTCAGGTGAATGGTCTCTAGAAGTGTTACTGAGTTGGTCTCAGGTGAATGGTCTCTAGAAGTGTTACTGAGAGCTGGTCTCAGGTGAATGGTCTCTAGAAGTGTTACTGAGAGCTGGTCTCAGGTGAATGGTCTCTAGAAGTGTTACTGAGAGCTGGTCTCAGGTGAATGGTCTCTAGAAGTGTTACTGAGAGCTGGTCTCAGGTGAATGGTCTCTAGAAGTGTTACTGAGAGCTGGTCTCAGGTGAATGGTCTCTAGAAGTGTTACTGAGTTGGTCTCAGGTGAATGGTCTCTAGAAGTGTTACTGAGAGCTGGTCTCAGGTGAATGGTCTCTAGAAGTGTTACTGAGAGCTGGTCTCAGGTGAATGGTCTCTAGAAGTGTTACTGAGCTGGTCTCAGGTGAATGGTCTCTAGAAGTGTTACTGACCGTGATCTTACATCTCTCTCTCTGTTTGGCGTCTCTCTAGTTTGACATTCTTCACTGTATATCTTCCCTCTGAAGGCAAATGTGGGGTCATCAAATCAATTTTGTCACATGCACCGAATACAACAGGTGTAGACCTTACAGTGAAACACTTACTTACAAGCCCTAACCAACAATGCAGTTAAGTAAAATAAGTGTTAGGTAAACAGATAAGTAAAGTAATACAAGCAGTAAAATAACAGTAGCGAGGCTATATACAGGTGGCACCGGTTAGTCGGGCTAGTTGAGGTAATATGTACACTACCTTTCAAAAGTTTGGGTTCACTTAGAAATGTCCTTGTTTTTGAAAGAAAAGCAACCTTTTTTGTCCATTTAAAATAACATCAAATTAATCAGAAATACAGTGTAGACATTGTTAATGTTGTATGACTATTGTAGCTGGAAACGGCTGATTTCTAATGGAATATCTACATGGGTGTACAGAGGCCTATTATCAGCAACCATAACTCCTGTGTTCCAATGGCACGTTGTTAGCTAATCCAAGTTTATTGTTTTAAAAGGCTAATTGATCATTAGAAAACCCTTTTGCAATTATGTTAGCACAGCTGAAAACCGTTGTGCTGATTAAAGAAGCAATACAACTGGCCTTCTTAGACTAGTTGAGTATCTGGAGCATCAGCATTTGTGGGTTCGATTACAGGCTCAAAATGGCCAGAAACAAAGACCTTTCTTCTGAAACTCGTCAGTCTATTCTTGTTCTGAGAAATGAAGGCTATTCCATGCGAGAAATTGCCAAGAAACTGAAGATCTCGTACAACGCTGTGTACTACTCCCTTCACAGAACAGCGCAATCTGGCTCTAACCAGAATAGAAAGAGGAGTGGGAGGCCCCGGTGCACAACTGAGCAAAACACCAGTCTCAACGTCAACAGTGAAGAGGCGACTCCGGGATGCTGGCCTTCTAGGCAGAGTTGCGAAGAAAAAGCCATATCTCTAACTGGCCAATAAAAATAAAAGATTAAGATGGGCAAAATAACACAGACACTGGACAGAGGAAGATATGGCTTTTTCTTTGCAACTCTGCCTAGAAAGATAGCATCCCTCTGTACGCCTATGTAGATATTCCATAAACAATCAGCCGTTTCCAGCTACAATAGTCATTTACAACATTAATAATGTCTACACTGTATTTCTGATCAATTTTATGTTATTTTAATGGACAAAAAATGTGCTTTTCTTTAAAGAACAAGGACATTTCTAAGTGACCCCGAACTTTTGAACGGTAGTGTACATGTAGGTGTTGTTAAAGTGACTATGCATAGATAATAAACTGAGAGTAGCAAGCAGCGTAAAAGATGGGGGGGACGACACACAATGCAAGTAGTCCTGTTCAGGAGTCTTATGGCTTGGGGGTAGAAGCTGTTTAGAAGCCTTTTGGACCTCGACTTGGCGCTCCGATACCGCTTGCCGTGCGGTAGCAGAGAGAACAGTCTATGACTAGGGTGACCGGAGTCTTTTTAGGGCTTTCCTCTGACACCGCCTGATATAGAGGTCCTGCATGGCAGGAAGCTTGACCCCCGTGATGTACTGGGCCGTACGCACTACCCTCTGTAGTGCCTTGTAGTCGGAGGCCGAGCAGTTGCCATACCAAGCAGTGATGCAGCCAGTGAAGATGCTCTCAAAGGTGCAGCTGTAGAACTTTTTGAGGATCTGGGGACCCATGCCAAATCTTTTCAGTCTCCTGAGGGGGAATCGGCTTTGTCGTGCCCTCTTCACGACTGTCTTGGTGTGTTTGACCATGATAGTTTGTTGGTGATGTGGACATCAAGGAACTTGAAGCTCTCAACCTGCTCCACTACAGATATTAATAATAATGGTTTTCCATTCTGTTTGTGAATAGAGAGAAATTATTACATCTTGAGAAGTATAGGAATATGTATACTAATAAGTACACCACTAATATTAGGTCAGTCTGTAGCCAACAGTGACACCATCTGTTTTTGTAATATAATAGCTAATTCTGGCTTTGGTTTTTCCAAGTACTGTACCTGATCAGTATATTCTTATTATAAAATCCTTGTTCATATTCTGAGATGACCCACTGAATTCTCATGGGACCCATCAATGAAATTAATCAATTAAAATCAATCAATTTGTACGTAAACCGTTTTGCCTAAATTACGTTGAACCCAGTAATGAATAATGCATGCAGCACATTCACTAAGCAGAGTGGAGGTAGTCGCTATGGTGTGTGGATCATTTACATACACATTTGTTTCTAATGCAATATGAATAATTACTTTGCTGCAAGTAAAGGTTATTTCATTATTTCATAACTTGTGTGAAGTAGCTTAACGTAGCCAGTAGATGGAGCCAAAGGACATGTTACCTCAACAAACGTCTCACTATATGTTGACCTCTGTGGACAGACAGTCCTGAATACTAAAGGACATGTTACCTCAACATACGTCTCACTATATGTTGACCTCCGTGGACAGACAGTCCTGAATACTAAAGGACATGTTACCTCAACATACGTCTCACTATATGTTGGCCTCCGTGGACAGACAGTCCTGAATACTAAAGGACATGTTACCTCAACATACGTCTCACTATATGTTGGCCTCCGTGGACAGACAGTCCTGAATACTAAAGGACATGTTACCTCAACATACGTCTCACTATATGTTGGCCTCCGTGGACAGACAGTCCTGAATGCTAAAGGACATGTTACCTCAACATACGTCTCACTATATGTTGACCTCAGTGGACAGACAGTCCTGAATACTAAAGGACATATTACCTCAACATACGTCTCACTCTAAGTTGACCTCAGTGGACAGACAGGAGGACAGGAGGATGTATATACGTATAGACCCATTATGGACGGGCACTATGCAGAGCAAATGCTGATATAAATAACACAATATATTGTGAATATTTTGACCAGTAAAAATAGACATGCGTGAATCTGACAGTCTTGATAGAGAGCAGAGGGTGGAGGAAGCATCACACAATGGTTTTATTGAGGGGAAATGTCAGCTTGGACAGCTTGGTAAGAAGTGATCTGCATTATTGGCATGGACCCACTGTGTTGGCAGGCAGAGGAAGCTGAGAACGCACACACTGAGAAGCACATGCACGCATACACACACACGCAAGCGCGAGGAAGACGAGGCAAGCATCTCCCTTTTTCAATATGTTTCCTCTCACCCCACTCATTTGCCCCTATTTCAACTGCCACTCCTACAATTCTTGAGCAGGAGGACAGCTGGTTGGACAGGAGAGGTTATTGTTTCATGTCCCGAATATCTGCTTGAGAAGTTTTGAGTGGGTTTGGAGTTTTCTGTGGGTGAGGAGAATATTCCATCAACTTCCCACCAAACATACACAGAACATGGTTGCCATGTTATGAGAATATAAGATATACATTTTCTAAACATGGGAACGTTGCAAGAACATTCATGTGTCAAAAGAAAAATGTATTACACATCACGTTCTAATTACACATCACGTTCAATTTACATAAATGATTACATTGTGCATGTTCATTTATACAGTAATTATTATTCAACATGTCCTCACCTGGGATTTGAACTCACAACCTCTTGGTTCACTATACTCCAATCTTCCTGCTACACCACCATGTCTGTGTCAGGCATCAGTTAATCTAACTATTCTCATCATTGATTTGATTGACTTATTTCAGCAATTGAAGGCCTTACTGTATAGTTGTCTAATGTTGGTGAGGCATATTAACCTCTTTTAATGATACTCATGAATCACTATAAACAGAGCTGAGATTTACTCTAAAGTGCATTATCCCTTTTGCTTACACCGACCAAGTTGTTTCAGATCTACATAAGTGCCTAGGGAGGAGGGGTTAGGGTTTCTTCTGGACAGGGCCTAACTATTCAGGCCCAATAAGCAGACTCCCTAGAGACATCCCTTATTGGGACCGTGGTTAGGGTGTTTGTTATTGGTGCTGGTGGCCTAGGTAGGGGAGTCACTCTACTCTCATATTCATAGCAATATACACTGAGTGTACAAAACATTAGGATCACCTTCCTAATATTGAGTTGCATCCACTTTTGCCCTCAGAACAGCCTCAATTCGTCAGGGCATGTCGATAGTTAGGCCCTGTCTGGGATCTGATTATTAGGAAGTTGATTCAGAGGGCGTAAAGAGATTCACTAGAAACTGATTCATCTGGAGCTAAACTACAGGGATCTGATTCAGTAGGAATGAGATTAACAAGGAACTGAATCAGTGATTCTCTTGAGATTAGCTGTATTGGACTTGATCAGATGACTTGATCAGTTTGATTTGACTCAGAGAAGACTATGTAATTACATGGAAAGCACATCAGTAGTGATGGTGAATATGAAGCGTCCTAACATGTTCTAATCAACCTTTGAGGAGGACTGTTATCCCCCCCACTGCCCACTACAGAGGGAGGTAACACAGAACCAGACCAACAACATCCATGGCTGTGTTCGAAAGCATCAAAACCGTGATGTATCATGGGTAAAATGTGACTGGTTGATCTACAAATAATAATGACTAGTTATTTATGATGCGAGGTGATTTGTAGATCAGTCAGTCGGAAGTCGCCTGCAATGTCTTACTAGCCCAATTGGCGCGTTTGAGCAGATCACTTTTGTCAAGTCGATGATCGTTGGTCACCGCCTTTCAAAGTGTGTTGCATTATGGTTATAAACATTGTCCGACTTGCGACTACATGTCGACTGCATAAACAAAAAAATAATAATGTGATCAAAGTCACCCAGTGTTTGACGAAGTCACCATCAAGTCGCATCACCTGCAATGCTGGAGGCTCTATCTGTGAACCGATCATTAGGATGTTTTTGTTTGACTCACGCACATAGCCAAAGATGAGACTGAAACAGGAACCAACCTTGCTGCCATTCTAAAGCTACAGGGGATACAAATGAAAGTGATATTTGAGATCTCTCTCTAACCAATTCATTGTACACATGTTGTGTTTTCAGTTTGTGAATGTGATTGAATACAACCTTGTCCACCTCACCCCACTCTACAGGCCTCTGGTCCAACAGCAGCCAGCGACCACTAGGACTATTAGGAGATGGTCCCTGGAGGCGAATGAGGCCCTACAGGACTGCTTTGAAACAACAGACTGGGATGTGATCTGTTACCCCTTTTCCACCAAAGCATTTTGAGTGCCGGTTCGGAGCCGGTGCCTACTCGCGAACCAGTTCTTTGTGTTTCGACAGCCAAAGAACCGGTTCTCGACCAGGAAAATTGGTTCCAAAGCGGCACCAACTCTTTGCTGGACTAGAACCGTTCTTTTACCACGTCATGCTTACGTCGGGGGCTGGGGGCGGGGTTATTGTGACCAACAACACGACGGGAAAGGTTGTGACCACCATTGCTAAAAACACAGCGCTAGTAGAAAGATAGTACAACGATTGAAGAAAGATGGATTCGCAAAGCCAGGAGAAACATTTGCAGAAAGACGATGTAGTCCGCCATTGTAATTGTTATGCTTGAAGTTGGCGCACTTATCTGTAAATATAACTGTATATTTACCTGTACAGCTAACCATGCAAAATATTCACTTACCTGTTCATTTAGCCAGTCTGTCTATTAAGTAAACTATTATTACCCTCGCTCATATCATATGCTTTTTTAGCCACTGAAGTATTTCTCTGCCATCGACCTGTATAGTATAGTTAACCATCCAACATCCACCAATGTATGGTGTACATATTCAGCCATCCACCCCATACTATGTAATGTCTTTTTATAGCTTTTTTTTGCACTCCAGATATCTTGTATTTCTATAGTTTTTCATACTGCCGCTCTATGTATCATGTACCGTGTATCTGTCTTTTGTGTACTTTCGTTGTGGCATTTTGCACATGCCCTGTGTTTTTTGTTGTAGCTGCTTGACAAAGAAATTCCCCCCTCGGGATCAATAAAGTATCCTATCTATCTATCTATCTATCTATCTATCTATCTATCTATCTATCTATCTATCTATCTATCTATCTATCTATCTATCTATCTATCTATCTATCTATCTATCTATCTATCTATCTATCTATCTATCTATCTATCTATCTATCTATCTATCTATCTATCTATCTATCTATCTATCAAGCGTTTCTGGGAAAGCTAAGACTTATGGCGACGTACACAGTGACGTAACGACGTCGTTCGCTGGGCTCTCTAGTCAGTGGAAAAACAAACAGGTTCTGAGAAGGTTCGCAAGTTGAACCAACTTTGAACCAGCAACAGTTCCGAACCAGTTCTTTTTTGGTGGAAACGAGGTATGTGAGGCTCATGGGGAGGACATTGATGGACTTATTGACTGCATAACGGACTATATCAATTTTTGTGTCGACAACACTGTACCCACCAGGAAGGTACGCTGTTTTCCAAATAATAAACCCTGGGTCACCAGCGACCTGAAGGCCCTGCTGAATGAGAAGAAGAGGGCCTTCAACGAGGGGGACAGGGACAAATTGCGTCCAGAGGGAGCTGAAGTAGCGGATTGCTGAGGGGAAGAGGGTATAAGGAGAAGATGGAGGACAAGCTGAAGCAGAGCCAGGTGAGAGAGGTGTAGAAGGGTATGAGAAATATCACTGGCTTCAAAAAGTCAAACAGTGGGCAGACGGAGGGGACCCAGGACAGAGCCAATGAGCTGAACCAATTTTTTAACAGGTTCGATACAGGCCCTGTCAACCCCCCCTCCAGCTCCCCAGGCCACACACCCTCACGGCTGTCCCACCACCACTTTGCTCACAACACCTCTGTTGAGACAATCAGCGACCCCCTCCCCACCTCTGCCCTCGCTCCCTCTGGACTGATCTGCAACACCTCCCTTCCCCCCCACTTCTGGACTGATCCTCCCTTCCCCCCACCTCCCCACCTGGGCTGGCATTCACCACCAACCAAGTGAGGAGAGAGCTGGAGAGACTACATCAGTGGAAAGCGGTGGGCCCTGATGGCATCAGCCCAAGGGTGCTTAGGGTCTGTGCTGACCAACTGTGTGGAATACTCCAGCGTCTTTTCAACCTTAGCCTGAGCCTAGAAAGGGTCCCTGTGCTGTGGAAAACATCCTGCCTCGTCCCACTGCCCAAGAAGGCGCACCCCACTGTCCTGAATGACTTCAGACCTGTAGCGCTAACATCCCACATCATGAAGACCCTGGAAAGGTTAGTCCTCGCTCACCTCAGACCCCTGGTGTGTACATCACTGGACCCCCTGCAGTTCGCATACCAGAGCAACATCGGGGTGGATGATGCAATCATCTACCTTCTGCAGAGGGCCTACTCTCACCTGACAATGCAGGTTGCACTGCACTTATGTTTTATGACTTCTCCAGTGCCTTCAACACCATTCAGCCTCTGCTACTGGGTGAGAAGATGAAGAGGATGAAAGTGGAAGCACTTTTAGTCTCCTAGGCCACAATTTGTGCGACTACAGAGCTGTGTGTCAGAATGGGCAGTGAGCAACACAGGGGCGGTCCTGTCCCCCTTCCTGTTCACCTTCGACACCTCAGACTTCAGACTCTGAAACATGCCACCTACAGAAGTGCTCGGATGACTCCGCAATTGTAGGTTGCATCAGGGTTGGGCAGGAGGAGAAGTACAGTGGTGTGGTGTGAGCAGAACCACCTTCAGCTCAACATCAGCAAAACAAAGGAGATGGTGGTGGACTTCAGGAGAACCAAGGCCCAACCGACTGCAGTCCCTATACAGGAGATGGATGTGGAAATGGTTGGGTCATACAAGTTCCTGGGAGTCCATATGGACAACAGGCTGGAATGGGCTGGTAACACCGGGGCTCTGTACAAAAAAGGCCAGAGCCGACTCTACTTTCTGAGGAGGCTCATGTCCTTCAACGTGTGCAGTAAACTAATGCATACCTTCTACCAGTCTGTTTTTTTGGTGTGCTGGGGCGCCAACATAAAGGCTGGTGATGCTTCTCGGGTAAATAAGCTTATCAGGAAGGCTAGCTCTGTTCTGGGGATTAACCTTGACACTCTAGAGGAGGTGGCGGAGAGATCCTGGCCAAACTGCTGGCCATCATGGACAACGTCACCCACCCTCTGCATGCCATGGTTATGACGCAGAGGAGCACCTTAAGTCACAGACTGATCCCACCACGGTGTGCCAGAGAGCGCTACAGGAGGTCCTTCCTGCCGGCGGCTATTAGACTATTTAATGCCTCACCGGGGTGCCGTGCCGTCAGCAACATAGACCTGGAACTGTTGGGGTGTTAGGACCTAGTTTAACAATTAGGCATCCATCCGTGAGTAAATCTGGCCTGTAATCACTAATTCACTCAGGACTTATTCATTCAGGACTGTATATACATATTCATGTACAGTTGTTATATCATATCACGTGCAATATTGTAAGTAATTCTTGGACTGAACTTACGTAGTCATTCACTCAGGAATGCATATTAGCATTCTGTCAGTTGTATCTTTTTTAATTGCTTTTAGTATATCGAATGTGCAATACGTGCATTTATCTGTAATTAAACCCGGCATTAAGGACTGTATTTTAAGGGAATAATTATTATTACCCTAAATTATATCATAAGCACATTTAGCTATTTAAGTATCTCTTCCTGTCATTTACCTGTACAGTTATTGTAACCATGCAAATATTCACTTACCTGTACATTTTCCTGTACAGTTAATTTAACCATTCTAAATATTCACTTACCTGTTCATTTAACCAGACTGTATATTAAGTAAACTATTATTACCCTCACTTATATCATATGTGCATTTAGCTATTTAAGTATTTCTCTGCCATCGACCTGTATAGTATAGTTAACCATGCAAATACTCCTTATTTATCTATATCAACTTGCAATATTTATCATTTATCATTTTCTTTCACCTAACACTCTGTAACAATGTATAGTGCACATATTCAGCCACCCACCCATACTATGCAATGTCTTTTTATAGCTTTTTGCACTCCAGACTTCTTGTATTTTTATACTTTTTCATACTGCCGCTCTATGTATCATGTATCGTGTATCTGTCTTTTGTGTATTTTCGTTCTGGCATTTTGCACCTGCCCTGTGTTTTGTTGTAGCTGCTTGGTGAGGAAATTTCCCCCTTGGGGATCAATAAAGTACCTATCTATCTAAGTGTTGGAAACAAGGCTCAGAGCTGAGGTAAAGATTAGAAATATTTATTACGGTCGAAAATAA
Source organism: Thymallus thymallus (assembly GCA_023634145.1). Lineage (NCBI taxonomy): Eukaryota > Metazoa > Chordata > Actinopteri > Salmoniformes > Salmonidae > Thymallus > Thymallus thymallus. Next base: position 6,154,295 of record CM042416.1, on the reverse strand, counting down.
CAAACAATGAACAAAAGACAGCAACCATGAACTGGTGTGAACATGAACGGCACGCACGCAAGAAACCACAATGAAGGTGGAAAAACACAACATAAATAGGATCCCCAGTTAGAGACAACGCAAGGCAGCTGCCTCTAACTGGGGATCAACAAAACCAAACATAAGAGTCCTCCGGAACTCTCCTGTCAAGCCCTGACTGTGGCCCCTCGACTCCCATAGAGAAGACAAGAGGCCTGCCTTCAGTCAGGACCTGACACCTGTATTCATACATGAAGATGAGAGACTGTTTTAGAGACTGCTAAATCTGCATGACAAATCTGTATGATGTAATAGTCTAGTTCTTAGCAAGTTTGTGTTCTGTATTTCATACTGTATATATGTGCGGTTCGGTCCTCATGCAATTATCAAAGGAGGCAGTTAAAAGAGCAATAAGTCTGGTAGAGACACATACACATTTTCCACCTTGACAGTGACCTAAAGCAGACCTCTTTCTGTGATGGAGGAATTACGAGGACGTGTTGACCTCTAGAACATGGCCCCAGGCTACCTAGGAGACGTAGAACCCGGCAGTGTTGGGGAGTAGTTCCACTACATGTTATTTTAATAGTAATTTAACTACATTTTGGAAGTTAAAATAAAATCTTTGTAGTGTTTTCAGTTGTTAATTACAATATTTTTCACAAACGACCCCATATTTTTCTCTCTGTCTGCCCTCATGAAAAAGTACTACTGAATTACTACACAAAACCTACTGGTGCAGTAGTGACTATGTAGAGACGTGTAAGGGTTCTGCAGTTAATGTCTAGTTTATGCACTTCTCAAGATACACAGAGTTTTATAGTGTTCAGTAGGAAGACAGTAGTGTTTCCAGTAGTAATCAGGTAGAGATTTTACTACCAGATATTAGTAGTAAATAAGTTGTCAAAACACATTAGCCGCTTCTATATCTTTCTACCAGATCAAAAAGATTGCTAGCCAAAACTGACTTTTGTTTAGCCTGTCTGTTTGCTCGCACCACTGAAATGTACTTACCCATTCTACTTACCTTACTTATGGCCAAGGAGGCCCCCGACACAGGAAGACTGGAGGCCGTTGTTGGTAACATTGTTTATCTGTGTTGTCTTACGTGACCTCTGTTAGCAGATGATTGATAAGGCTTATAATTGGTTGTCTCTTGTGCTTGTCTTTGTGGAGAAATGTGGCTGCAACAAAAAAGAGGATCTGAAGATAGTTAAGTCAAAGCCAAATAAAGACAAGGCCTCAAAGGGATTAACACACGTGTCAATATTTAACTTAATGTGTAATGTAATACATTTAATTTAAAAAAAAAGTGCAATTCCGATTGAAGTAGCTTATCATTTCTTGTTTTGTGATATAACTACAGTTAGAAACGTGAGCAAATAACATGTGCACTAGTATAGTAGTGACACAGTAATGAGACAGGGATTTCTGAACAGGCAAACAGTAGTAAATGTGTCAGTTCAATAGGGATTCAATAGGGATTATGTAATGAAAAAGAATCAAGAGCAATTCAGTAGAGACACACAGAAATGGAGGAAAGGGTTTGAGTAGGCATACAGCAGTAATGTGTAGGCAATACATAGTAATTAAATAGTGAACATGTAGGAATTGTGTAGGTATGTGTTGGTTTTAAGTAGTAGATACCTAAAAGCTCAGTATTTACACATTAAGCTACAACTATGTAGTGATTTGAATAGGAAATGTGTAGTGTTTACCAGTAGTGAAACATCCCAATCACTCATTACTACTTTAATGACTACATAGATCACTACTGGTTTACTAAACATCCCAATCACTCATTACTACTTTAATGACTACATAGATCACTACTGGTTTACTAAACATCCCAATCACTCATTACTACTTATTATTATTTTTTTGGCATTTTTATTTAACCTTTATTTATTTATTTATTTTCACAATATTTTTTATTGAACAGGTAGACAGTAGTGACAATGAAAACTAGCACTCAGAGAGTAGACCACCGCTCAGTTTGTTTCTTTAACCCTATCCCCCATCATTCCCAGTAAACCCCACACACACACACACACACACACACACACAGACTACATACCTAAAAACGAGGACCTGGAAAACAAAAGGCACGAGAAAACCAACACAGTACAAGGGAAGGAGAAAGAAGAAAAGAAAAGGGAGGAAAGAAAGATAAGTAAACTAATCAGGGGGTTTCAGTGTCTCTAACTTTTCAAGGTAAGAAAGAAATGGCTGCCATTTTTTTGTAAAGTTGAAAGTGGAGCCCCTTATTGAAAATTTATTTTTTTCCAGTTGCAAGAAAAACATAACATCCCTGAGCCATTGAGAGATGGATGGGGGGGTGGACTGACTTCCAATCCAAAAGTATTCTACGTCTGGCCAGTAAAGAAGTGAACGCAACCACCTCTGCCCGTCTGTGGTTCAAGGAGGACAAGTCAGCAAGGATGCCAAACACTGCTAACAGGGCACGGCCGCAAGGCCACACCCAGCACCTCAGACAGTACCTTGAATATAGAGTCCCAATAGCTATTTAAGGCAGGGCATAGGGCAAACATATGAGTGAGATCACAGGGGGAGGCATGGCATCTATCACACTCATCCTTTACGTCAGGGTAAATACAAGCCAGTCTGGCCTTGGAGAAGTGCACTCTGTGTACCACTTTATATAGGATAAGACCCAGGCGAGCACAAGGTGTCGTGGAGCGTATCCTGTCTATTGCCTCACTCCACCACTCCTGCGTAAACTCAACCCCCATCTCCCGCTCCCAAGCCGACTTGATTTTATCAGTGGAATGCACATCAAGAGACATAATGCACGAGTAGATTTGAGAGATTAGCCCACTCTGATGGGGCAGCAGAGATAGCACAACATCCCAGGGTCTACTTGGGGGCGGGGCAGGAAAGCCTGGGAACTGGGAGGAAACAAAGTGGCGTACCTGAAGGTAGCGGAAAAAGTGAGATGGAGGCAAGGAGCGCTTAGAGACAAGATCAGGAAAACTGTCAAAACCACTGTCACCATACATGTCCTGAAAGGTCGCAATACCCTTTCTTGACCAGAGGGAGAAGGCAGTATCCACTATGGACGGGGGAAATGCACGGTTTCTATTGATAGGGGCTAAGGTAGATGCAGAGGAGAATTTAAAGGGCCGTCGAAACTGGTACCAGATCTTAAGGGTGGAGAGTACCACAGGGTTGCCAGTATAACGGGAAGGTGCTATTGGGAGGGAAGAGCAGAGCAGGGCAGGGCGAGAAGTAGAGATGCAGGAGCGTGACTCAAGGTGGCACCATTGGGAGTCTGAAGCATGTAGCCAGAATGGCAGTTTCTGAAAATTGGCCGACCAGTAGTAGTATAGAAAGTTGGGTAAAGCCAGACCGCCACTAAATCTGCATCTCCGAAGTAGAGATCTACTGACTCTGGGTACCTTACCTGCCCATATGAAAGATGTGATGGCCTGGTCAATTGACTTGAAAAAGTTCCTCGGCAGAAAAAGGGGAATAGACTGAAAAAGATAGAGGAATTTAGGCAGACTATTCATCTTAACTGCATTAATCCTTCCTATGAGTGTGAGAGGTAAATTACCCCACCTCTGAAAATCAGACTTCATCTGTGTGAGAAGGGGAGCAAAGTTCGCAGAGAAAAGAGAGGGAAAAGACACTACTTTAATGACTACATAGATCACTACTGGTTTACTAAACATCCCAATCACTCAGTACTACTTTAATGACTACAAAGATCACTACTGGTTTACTAAACATCCCAATCACTCATTACTACTTTAATGACTACATAGATCACTACTGGTTTACTAAACATCCCAATCACTCAGTACTACTTTAATGACTACAAAGATCACTACTGGTTTACTAAACATCCCAATCACTCATTACTACTTTAATGACTACATAGATCACTACTGGTTTACTAAACATCCCAATCACTCAGTACTACTTTAATGACTACATAGATCACTACTGGTTTACTAAACATCCCAATCACTCAGTACTACTTTAATGACTACAAAGATCACTACTGGTTTACTAAACATCCCAATCACTCATTACTACTTTAATGACTACATAGATCACTACTGGTTTACTAAACATCCCAATCACTCATTACTACCTTAATGACTACATAGATCACTACTGGTTTACTAAACATCCCAATCACTCATTACTACTTTAATGACTACATAGATCACTACTGGTTTACTAAACATCCCAATCACTCAGTACTACTTTAATGACTACATAGATCACTACTGGTTTACTAAACATTTCTATAGCAATCAAGTAGTAAAACCAGTAGGTTTTGTGTAGATCTTGTGTAGTAGTGATGAATAGTAATTCAACTACTGGGCTAAGCTGACACTCTCACTGTCTGGCTGTCACACACATCTCACTACACTGTTAACATCTGACTCCAGAGTGATGTGTTCAGATCTCACTACACTGTTAACATCTGACTCCAGAGTGGTGTTCAGATCTCACTACACTGTTAACATCTGACTCCAGAGTGGTGTTCAGATCTCACTACACTGTTAACATCTGACTCCAGAGTGGTGTTCAGATATCACTACACTGTTAACATCTGACTCCAGAGTGGTGTTCAGATATCACTACACTGTTAACATCTGACTCCAGAGTGATGTGTTCTTGATGTGTTCAGATCTCACTACACTGTTAACATATGACTCCAGAGTGATGTGTTCAGATCTCACTACACTGTTAACATATGACTCCAGAGTGATGTGTTCAGATCTCACTACACTGTTAACATATGACTCCAGAGTGATGTGTTCAGATCTCACTACACTGTTAACATATGACTCCAGAGTGATGTGTTCAGATCTCACTACACTGTTAACATATGACTCCAGAGTGATGTGTTCAGATCTCACTACACTGTTAACATCTGACTCCAGAGTGGTGTTCAGATATCACTACACTGTTAACATCTGACTCCAGAGTGGTGTTCAGATCTCACTCTGACCTAACCATATCCCCTGGCTTTGACCTGAATTATTAAGTAGTGCACTAAATAGGAAATAGGGTTCCATTTGGGATGCAGGCAATGTGATTCACACCTGCATTCATCCACAGTGGATGAATGTAGTCTATTGACTGTAAACTGTTTACACGAAGCATCCCCAATCTGTTTCTATATGAGATCCCTGTAGTGGAGAGAACTCCGTCCTCAGTGCGTTACTTGGTGATTGTTTGTAATGTCTTTTTAGTTCTGTGTCTGTGTCGGGCCCCAGGAAGGTCAGCTGATGGGGATCCGAATGGAATAGCGTACCATTCTGTCAGAAACAATCCACATCCTAACCCATTTTTTAAGCATGTTTTAGACATTTCTTAGAAAAGCCCTTGTGGACTGGGATTGCATAGATTTTGTCTTCCAGATGCCCAGTCTTACTCGAGCTGGCTCCAGTAACTGATGGGACAATGGCTTTTTCAGTACACGCAGTTTTGCTAAGTTAAGTGCAATATTGGCATACAGTTGAGTTATACACAAACAGCAAGGAAAAGTTCAGCGGAAGACTGACGCAGGACACTATATTGGGATGCTCTGTGTGACATCCTCCAGACATGAAGCAATAAAACGAGATAGTTGAAATACTAGGCCTTCCTCTGTCCCACACACTGAAAAACAGACAGACTGCAGTTTGAAACAAGGATGAAAGTCTCTGAGTGTTGAGAATAAATTACCTGAGAATCTCTCTAGGCCTACTCTGCTCTCTAACCCCCACCATATGGACTAATTGTAACCACATGTGGCTTTCATAAAAGATTAGTGGCAGAACAAAGGCTGCCTCCCAAATGGCACCCTATTTCCTTGGCCACATAGGGCTCTGGTCAAAAGTAGTGCACTATGTAGGGAATAGGGTGCCATTTGGGACACGTTGCTCACAGCAGTTAGTGCATACAGAGGAGAACTGTTGCAGGCAAACCCCAGAAACCCTTTCTGTCATTACCCTCAAACTGGAAAACAGATAAATAAACAATGGGAAATATGAACATCGTTTGATATTTTGATAACTGTGGTATTATGGGTAGTCATGGAGTTTAAACAAAAAAGTTGTGAGAATCAATGAATTAATTACTCTTGGAAATTGCACTTTTTGTGAGATTGTCGTTCAGGGAAAAGCAGCCAAGCTGGAACACAAGGCTGATGCTGTCAGGAACGTGGTGAGTGTCAGACCAAGACGCAGCGCTGATGTAGGGCGACATGATTTATTATTAAATAAACTAAACAAAATAACAAAGAGAAACCACGAACGCAACACAGGTAGGCTAAACAGCACTAAACCAAAAACAATGATCCACAAGAGACCGTTGAAACACATTAACTTAAATACGGCCCCCAATTAGAGACAATACAAAGCAGCTGCCTCTAATTGGGGGCCAACACAAAACCAAACATAGAAACAGAATAATTGGATCTGTCAGGCTCTGATCATAGAAAACTAGAGGGAGCCAAAGGCTTCCCTATGACCAGAGCCTGACAGACGCTCAATATTCAGTCTTGGCTCAGTGGGGGACTTAGGCTGCATCCCAAATGGTATCCTATGGGCCCTGGTCAAAAGTAGTGCACTACATAGGGAATAGGGTGCCATTTGAGACTCAGACTTTGTGTGGGCCCAGATGCACACAATAGGGCTACACCCACTGCCTGCTTAGAAGAGAATGCAGGAATACATCTAGCGCTTCACACCGCTAGCCTATATGATGTCAGCATTAGTCTATACAGCTTTGTCCTGATTGTATGATGTCAGCATTAGTCTATACAGCTTTGTCCTGATTGTATGATGTCAGCATTAGTCTATACAGCTTTGTCCTGATTGTATGATGTCAGCATTAGTCTATACAGCTTTGTCCTGATTGTATGATGTCAGCATTAGTCTATACAGCTTTGTCCTGATTGTATGATGTCAGCATTAGTCTATACAGCTTTGTCCTGATTGTATGATGTCAGCATTAGTCTATACAGCTTTGTCCTGATTTTATCAGTGGCTTCTTCCTTGCTGGGTGGCCTTTCACGTTATGTCGATATATGACTAGTTTTACTGTAAATATAGATACTTTTGTACCCGTTTCCTCCAGCATCTTCACAAGGTCCTTTGCTGTTGTTCTGGGATTGATTTGCACTGTGAGGCAGTGAGTTTGAAGGCAGGCCTTGAAATACATCCACAGGTACACCTCCAATTGACTCAAATTATGTCAATTAGCCTATCAGAAGCTTCTATAGCAATGACATAATTTTCTTGAATTTTCCAAGCTGTTTAAAGGCACAGTCAACTTATTGTATGTAAACTTCTGACCCACTGGAATTGTGATATAGTGAATTATAAGTTAATAATCTGTCTGTAAACAATTGTTGGAAGAATTACTTGTGTCATGCACAAAGAAGATGTCCTAACCGACTTGCCAAAACTATAGTTTGTAACATGAAATCTGTGGAGTGGTTGAAAAATGAGTTTTAATGACTTCAACCAAAGTGTATGTAAACCTCCGACTTCAACTGTAAGTGCATGTAAACTTCCGACTTTAACTGTAGTGTAGGGTCAAGAGACAGGCCCCTGACAGACATGGAGACTAGGCTTCTGCTCCTGGGAGTGTTCTCTAAGACAGGCCCCTGACAGACACGGAGACTAGGCTTCAGCTCCTGGAAGTGATCCCTAAGACAGGCCCCTGACAGACACGGAGGCTTCAGCTCCTGGGAGTGTTCCCTAAGACAGGCCCCTGACAGACACAAGGCCTCTGCTCCTAGGAGTGTTCCCTGAGACAGGTCTCTAACAGACACGAGGCCTCCGCTCCTAGGAGTGTTCCCTGAGACAGGTCTCTAACAGACACGAGGCCTCTGCTCCTAGGAGTGTTCCCTGAGACAGGCCTCTAAAAAACACGATAAGATCCCAACTGAATCTCTCCTACTGTCACACCTCTGCTGTGTCACACAGCAAGCATTACCTTGCTGGCGCTTCTTTGTACAGACAGAGACACAGCAATGCCGTAAGATAGGAAGTCTTCAGTCAGGGAACCAAGTGGAATAGTTGAGAACCAATTCTCTTTTTAATAATGACCCGGCCAGAAGGCAAAACAAAGCAACATTTCACCTCCTGTTTGGCGACTCCTTAGTTTAACATTCTTCATTGTTTAGCTTCCATCTGAGTATCTAATCAGGCATAATATGAGAGAGGCAGCAGAGCTTAATTGCTTTGTTAACTGGGCTACACGTTTTACTGAGTTTCTGAGCTGATGGTGTCCGTTTACTGTCTACGGTCTAAGAGGGAGTGAGAGGACACTGCTGGGACTGCAGCAGCCTTAGTGAGATCTCACTCAAACTGGACATGTTTCAGGACACCATTGAATGAGGAATAAGTTATCAGTTATCAGTCACTGGGTTTAGGAGGCTAGGAGGCTAGGGGTTTTGGAGACTAGGAGGCTATGGGTTTACGAGGCTAGTAGTTTAGGAGGCTAGGGGTTTAGGAGGCTAGGAGGCTAGGAGTTTAGGAGGCTAGGAGTTTAGGAGGCTAGGGTTTGAGGAGGCTAGGAGGCTAGGGTTTGAGGAGGCTAGGAGGCTAGGGGTTTAGGAGGCTAGGAGGTTATGAGCTAGGAGGCTAGGAGTGAGAGGACTTTGCAAATCTGTCTCAAACAGCACACATTAAATACAGTAAGTCACTGAGAGGAGATATTTTGGCCTCTGTGCCAGACCTCAAACAATCTTAAGCAGACTATAGTAGTGAGAGCAGTGTGTGAACTTTTTGAGTGGGTCTTTTAGTGGTCCCTCTACCCACCAGGACTGTGTCTGTGTGGTTCAGAACACTCCTTTTAGTGGTCCCTCTACCCACCAGGACTGTGTCTGTCTGGTTCAGAATGGGGACATGTTTTATGGCACCATAGAATAAGTCACTGAGAGGAAGTAACTAGGCCTCCAAGCCAAACCTGAAACAATACTTTAGAAGTGAGATGAGTAAGAAAACTTGGGCAGTGGAGTTTCCTTCAGTGTGTGTAACCACAGTCTGCTCTGCAGTGTGTAACCACAATCTGCTCTGCAGTGTGTAACCACAGTCTGCTCTGCAGTGTGTAACCACAGTCTGCTCTGCAGTGTGTAACCACAGTCTGCTCTTCAGTGTGTAACCACAGTCTGCTCTTCAGTGTGTAACCACAGTCTGCTCTTCAGTGGTCTGTATACTCTCCAACCACCAGAAACTGACGGTGCATTTAGCATTTTGGTTTCCTCTTTACACAGACCTATAAATCCAAGGAACCATTTACTAACTAGACTAGTTAGAACCTTTAGTAAAACCAGACATCTGTTCTGTAGGTCTACTGGGGTAAACTGACTTCTCCTTGAGTAAAACCAGACATCTATACTGTAGGTCTACTGGGGTAAACTGACTTCTCCTTTAGTAAAACCATCTGTACTGTAGGTCTACTGAGGTAAACTGACTTCTCCTTTAGTAAAACCAGACATCTGTACTGTAGGTCTACTGGGGTAAACTGACTTATCCTTGAGTAAAACCAGACATCTGTACTGTAGGTCTACTGGGGTAAACTGACTTCTCCTTGAGTAAAACCAGACATCTGTACTGTAGGTCTACTGGGGTAAACTGACTTATCCTTGAGTAAAACCAGCCATCTGTACTGTAGGTTTACTGGGGTAAATTGACTTCTCCTTTAGTAAAACCATCTGTACTGTAGGTCTACTGGGGTAAACTGACTTCTCCTTTAGGAAAACCAGACATCTGTACTGTAGGTCTACTGAGGTAAACTGACTTATCCTTGAGTAAAACCAGCCATCTGTACTGTAGGTTTACTGGGGTAAACTGACTTCTCCTTTAGTAAAACCATCTGTACTGTAGGTCTACTGGGGTAAACTGACTTCTCCTTTAGTAAAACCAGCCATCTGTACTGTAGGTCTACTGAGGTAAACTGACTTCTCCTTGAGTAAAACCAGCCATCTGTACTGTAGGTTTACTGGGGTAAACTGACTTCTCCTTTAGTAAAACCATCTGTACTGTAGGTCTACTGGGGTAAACTGACTTCTCCTTGAGTAAAACCATCTGTACTGTAGGTCTACTGAGGTAAACTGACTTCTCCTTGAGTAAAACCAGACATCTGTACTGTAGGTCTACTGGGGTAAACTGACTTATCCTTGAGTAAAACCAGACATCTGTACTGTAGGTCTACTGGGGTAAACTGACTTATCCTTGAGTAAAACCAGACATCTGTACTGTAGGTTTACTGGGGTAAACTGACTTCTCCTTTCCGAGATGATCACTGTCTGTTTTACACATAGCTGGATATTGATAACAGTTTTTTATAAAAAAATTATTATTTTGTATTATTATTTTTTTGCCCCATTTTCGTCATATCCAATTGGTAGTTACAGTCTTGTCCATTCGCTACAACTCCCGTACGGACTCGGGAGAGGCAAAGGTTAAGAGCCGTGCATCCTCAGAAACACAACCCACCAAGCCGCACTGCTACTTGACACAATGAACGCTTAACCCGGAAGCCAGCCGCACCAATGTGTCGGAGGAACCACCGTCCACCTGGCGACTGAGTCAACGTGCATGCGCCCGGCCCGCCACAGGAGACGCTAAATCAAAAATGTATTTATAAAGCGCTTTTTACATCAGCCGATGTCACAAAGTGCTATACAGAAAGCCAGCCTAAAACCCCAAAAAGCAAGTAATGCAGATGTAGAAGCACGGTGGCTAAACTCCCTAGAAAGGCAAAACCTAGGAAGAAACCTAGAGAGGAACCAGGCTCTGAGGGGTGGCCAGTCCTCTTCTGGCTGTGCCGGGTGGAGATTATTACAATTCATGGCCATTAAGGCCAGTTCTTTCTCCAAGATGTTCAAACGTTCATAGATGACCAGCAGGGTCAAATAATAATAAAAGTAGTTGTGGAGGTTGCAACAGGTAAATACATCAGGAGTGAATGTCACTTGGTTTTTCAGTGCAATAGAGCGCAGGTGCGGGAGAGAGAGAGAGAGATGAAAACAGCAGGTCTGGGACAAGGTGGCACGTCCAATGAACAGGTCAGGGTTCCATAACCGCAAGCATAACTAGCATAACTGCTAGAGCGCGATGGGACAAGGACAACCCGGCCGGCCAAACCCTCCCTACGTCGCCTCATGGGTCTCCCAGTCGCAGCCGGCTGCGACACAGATGGGGCTCGAACCCGCATCTGTAGTAATGCAGATTGCACTGCGATGCAGTGCCTTAGACCACTGCACCACTCGGGAGGCCCAACAGTTTTTTATTTTGACCAAAAACCTGATGGTCACTCTGATAGAGCGATTTAACTCATTGGCCTGCATTCCTAGCGCCACGTCTGGAGGAAACCTGGCACCATCCCTACAGTGAAGCATTGTGGTGGCAGCAGCATCATGCTGTGGGGATGTTTTTCAGCAGCAAGGACTGGGAGACTAGTCAGGAGAGAGATCCTTGATGAAAACCTGCTCCAGAGCGCTCAGGACCTCAGACTGGGGTGAAGGTTCACCTTCCAACAGGACAACGACCCTAAGCACACAGCCAAGACAACGCAGGAGTGGCTTTGGGACAAGTCTCTGAATGTCCTTGAGTGGCTCAGAGTAAAGTACAACAAAGTACAGAGTAAAGGGTCTGAATACTTATGTCAATGTGATATTTTGCTTTGTCATTATGGGGTATTGTGTGTAGATTGATGAGGGGAAAAAAACAATTTAATCCATTTTTAGAATAAGGCTATAATACAATAAAATGTGGAAAAGGTCAAGGGGTCTGAATACCTTTCGAATGCACTGTAAATTAGGTCTGAATGAATGTCATTATGTTCCTATTGGGAACGTTTGAGTGGGCCTGCTGCTCGACCAACTATGCTGTCCAAACCTCATCCACAGATGTCCAAACGCAACACTGCCTGCGTCCCAAATGGCACCCTGTTCCCTATACAGTATAGTGCACTATTTTGACCAGGGTCCATGGGGCTCTGGTCAAAAGTAGTACACCATATAGGGAATAGGTTGCCATTTGGGACGCAGGCACTGTTTCAATGTACAACACAAACCATTAGCTACCAACAAAACACATGATCTATATACAGTACATAAAGAAGCTGCTCATTCCAAGTGGCTTCCTTCTACCAGAAAAGAGACTGAAGTAGAGAATGGATGGATCCTCCCTGTCCCATGTCCCCTCCTGTCCCAGGACATCCTCCCTGCCCCATGTCCCCTCCTGTCCCAGGACATCCTCCCTGCCCCATGTCCCCTCCTGTCCCAGGACATCCTTCCTGCCCCATGTCCCCTCCTGTCCCAGGACATCCTCCCTGTCTCAGGACATCTTCCCTGCCCCTCCTGTCCCAGGACATCCAACCCTGACCCTCCTGTTCCAGGACATCCTCCCTGCCCCACGACATCCTTCCTGCTCCATGCCCCCTCCTGTCCCAGCCCGGGGACATCCGAGCTGAATGGTGTCAGATGAGGTTATTGATCAGAGAGAGAGAGAGGAGGTAATACGGATCATTTGGTTCACAACCCTCCATCTCTCATCCCTCCATCTCTCATCCCTCCCTCACTCATCCCTCCCTCACTCATCCCTCCCTCACTCATCCCCACATCTCTGCTGGCAGCGACACAACCTCTCTCTGCTGTTCCCATACATTCTCAAACCCCAGCTCTTCTACAGTCCCAGCCCCAGCCCTTTTACAGTCTCAGCCCCAGCCCTTCTACAGTCTCAGCCCCAGCCCTTCTACAGTCCCAGCCCCAGCTCTTCTACAGTCCCAGCCCCAGCTCTTCTACAGTCCCAGCCCCAGCTCTTCTACAGTCCCAGCCCCAGCCCTTTTACAGTCCCAGCCCCAGCCCTTTTACATTCTCAGCCCCAGCCCTTCTACAGTCCCAGCCCCAGCCCTTCTACAGTCCCAGCCCCAGCCCCTCTACAGCCCCAGCTCTTCTACAGTCCCAGTCCCAGCTCTTCTACAGTCCCAGCCCCAGCTCTTCTACAGTCCCAGCCCCAGCTCTTCTACAGTCCCAGCCCCAGCCCTTCTACAGTCCCAGCCCCAGCCCTTCTACAGTCCCAGCCCCAGCCCTTTTACAGTCCCAGCCCCAGCCCTTCTACAGTCCCAGCCCCAGCTCTTCTACAGTCCCAGCCCCAGCCCTTCTACAGTCCCAGCCCCAGCCCTTCTACAGTCCCAGCCCCAGCCCTTCTACAGTCAGTATTTTTCACCTAGTTGGCTCAGGGATTCGAACCAGCAATCTTTCCGTATTCGTCGGACCAGCAACCTTTCAAGAAGAAGAGGCTCCAGTTGGCACGCGATCACAAACACTGGACAATTGAGGAGAGGAAAAACATTGCTTGGTCCGATGAATACAGGTTCCTGTTGTGTCATGCTTATGGCAGAGTCAGGATGGACCATGCCTGGTGTCAACCGTACAGGCTGGTGGCGGGGGTGTAATGGTGTGGGAAATGATTGGGTCCCTTGATACCAATTGAGCAACGTTTCCATGGTCCGAATAATTCAGGATGTTCTGGAGGCAAAGGGGGGTCCGACCCGGTACTAGTTGGGTGTACCTAATAAACTGGACCTGGTACTAGTTGGGTGTACCTAATAAACTGGACCTGGTACTAGTTGGGTGTACCTAATAAACTGGACCTGGTACTAGTTGGGTGTACCTAATAAACTGGACCTGGTACTAGTTGGGTGTACCTAATAAACTGGACCTGGTACTAGATGAGTGTATATTTGAATTGGAATAATAATGTGAGCTTTTAGTGTAAGAGCTGTTTGAAAATAATGCCTGAAATTCCAGCCTTTTTAGGTGGGATGGAGTTTTGGCCTTCCTGGTGACATCACCAGGCTGTAAATCAGTTAATAGACTAATAAGAAAGAGAGTTCTAAACCTCTCTGCCAACAACAGCTAGTTTTCAGTTTACCCCTCCCCACTCAGACCACTCCCAGACAGTCCTAGCAAAACATTTTCTTGAGAAATTGATCTTTGCTAAAAAGCTTTTTCTGGGGGGGGGGGGGGGGGGGGGGATTCACAGTAAGGTACTTAATTGTTACCCAGAAATGAATTGATATTGAAATAAAAAGTAATTGGCCCTTTAAAGCCCACAACTGGGGGAGTGTGGTCTGACAACTGGGGAAGTTTGGTCTGACAACTGGGGGAGTGTGGTCTGACAACTGGGGGAGTGTGGTCTGACAACTGGGGGAGTGTGGTCTGACAACTGGGGGAGTGTGGTCTGACAACTGGAGGAGTGTGGTCTGACAACTGGGGGAGTTTTGGTCTGACAACTGAGTGATTCCTAATATGGATGCCGTAGACCAGAGCCTTCTAACAGAGATTGGTCATTGCTTTAGTTCAGGAAGGATATGCCATTCCTCTCCACATGCATCAGGACCATCATCAACATCAGTGTCCAGCCGACTGCCTGGATGTCTGAGTGAGAGAGGCCAGGGTTTTCTAACAGAGTGGACTGAAACAGACGCCAGTGATTATTGCTGTGGTTCATGTCGGATAACACAGCTCTTCTGTGTGTCAGCAACATAAACTGACCTTTGACCTTCTAGGGCAGTATAACGGAGACTTCCTATGGTGTGTGATCCAAACCTGCTGGAGCCAGGACACAATGTCTGCGTCCCAAATGGCACCCTATTCCCTACATCAAATCAAATCAAATGTAAATGTTATTTGTCACATGCGCCGAATACAACAGGTGTAGACCTTTCGGTGAAATGCTGACTTACAAACCCTTAACCAACAAGATATAGAGTTAAGAAAATATTTACTAAATAAACTAAAGAAGAAAATGTAATTAAATTAAAAGTTACACAATAAAATAAGAATAATGATAACAAGGCTATATACAGGGGTACCGAGGGTGGGGTACCGAGGGTGGGGGGGCGGGGATTGTAAATAGTCCGGGTGGCCATTTGATTAATTGTTCAGCAGTCTTGTGGCTTGGGGGTAGAAGCTGTTGAGAAGCCTTTTGGTCCTAGACTTGCCATGCGATAGCAGAGAGAACAGTCTATGACTAGGGTTCCGGAGTCTTTGATAGAGCACTACATTTGACCAGAGCCCTTGAAATTAGTGCACTATGTGGGGAATAGGGTACAATTTGGGACTCAAACCATGACTCAGCCAGGAAGGAGGGGATCGATACGTAACAGAGACGTCAGCAGCATGTCAACAGAACATTAACAGTTCTGTTATTTTACTTGTTTTCATGCAGATCATCTTATCTGGGGTGTCTGGGCAAAGAGGACATGTTGGGTAACACTTTCTATGAGACACACACATACAAGGCCATATGAGAGCAATTATAATTCCTTATGATACACAAATACACTTTTTATTACTCATTTCCATGTAGATAAGCTTATCTTGAGTTGTCTGGATGGAGAAGACATCATTATAAACATGAGACAGGAAGGAGCAACTACAAGTCATAGCTCATGAATTACACTCCCATTCCCCACGTATGACTGTATGACTGAGATTGAACCCATGTCTTTCTGTTCCTGTCCTGTCGTCTCTGAGACATGAATCTCACTTGGGAAAAAATTACAGGAGAACCAACCCCACCGGCAGTGAGAACCAACCCCACCGGCAGTGAGAACCAACCCCACCGGCAGTGAGAACCAACCCCACCGGCAGTGAGAACCAACCCCACCGGCAGTGAGAACCAACCCCACCGGCAGTGAGAACCAACGCCACCGGCAGTGAGAACCAACGCCACCGGCAGTGAGAACCAACCCCACCGGCAGTGAGAACCAACCCCACCGGCAGTGAGAACCAACGCCACCGGCAGTGAGAACCAACCCCACCGGCAGTATAAGCTCTGGATTCCAAACATCTCTCCTCTGTGTGATCTCATCTCACCAAGGGTTGTATCGGTTACAATAACCCCTAGGTCTCTGTCCCCCCACCCTGGGTGGACCCCCACAAGGAACCGCCCCTGTCCCCCAGCAGCAGCTCTGCCCCCCACTCCCTCCCAGCACCACCCCCCAGCACCAACCCTGCCCTGCTCTAATGTGGATAAACCTGAACCTCTAGCCTTCTCCCTTAGTGTGGATTCACCTGGACCTCTACCCCTGTAGCCTTCTCCCTTAGTGTGGATTCACCTGGACCTCTACCCCTGTAGCCTTCTCCCTTAGTGTGGATTCACCTGGACCTCTACCCCTCTAGCCTTCTCCCTTAGTGTGGATTCACCTGGACCTCTACCCCTGTAGCCTTCTCCCTTAGTGTGGATTCACCTGGACCTCTACCCCTGTAGCCTTCTCCCTTAGTGTGGATTCACCTGGACCTCTACCCCTGTAGCCTTCTCCATTAGTGTGTATTCCCAATGGATGCCTATTCTTCTTGTTCATAGTAAAATTGTGTAACATACTACATTTATGTGTTTTATTCTATATTTTCTTCTTTTTTTTCAGAATCTTGAAAAATCAATTGGAATCTTATTGTTGAAAAAATGATTAAATCTGGCTGCTATGCTACACTCCAAGGTGTCCAGATCACATAACTCAAAACACCTAAGAAGCATATCCCTGACAACTCCAAATACATGTATGATGGACATCCCCAACACATGCAGCCTCCTGGACTTAACAGGCCTATGTTCATTAATGCTTTTGCCTTTATGGGGTCTTGTTGGCAGTTTGTTAAGAGCGAGGAGCCGCGGGAGCTAGCTAGCTAGCGTAAAGCGGTGTGTTTCAGAGGAGGAAGCCAGAGGAAGCTGCCTGAGCTGCTGGCTCGTGGGGGTCTGATGATTGGAGCCATATGGGCTGCAGATGATGAGGTAAAGCTGGTAGCTTGTAGCGTCTGGAGAACACTCACTTTGGTTGCATTCAAAATGGTACCATTTTCTCTTTCAAACACGGCCCCTATGGGCTATGGTCATAAGTTGTACATTATATAGGGAATAGGAGGCCATTTCGGACGCAGACTCACTCACTCTATACATACAACATGGGATGTATTGACTTGGCTCTGGTCCACACACGTACACTACACTATAGGCAGTGGTGGAAAAAGTGCTCCGTTTTCATACTTGAGTAAAAGTCAAGATACCTTCATAGAAAATGACTCAAGTAAAAGTGAAAGTCACCCAGTAAAATCCTACTTGAGTAAAAGTCTAAAAGTATCTGATTCTAAATGTACTTAAGTAAAATGATGGAAAAATGAATTTCCTTATATTAAGCAAACCAGACGGCACCATTTTATTATTATTTTTAATTACTGACAGACTGGGGCACACTCCAACTCTCAAACATAATTTACAGACAGACTGGGGCACACTCCAACACTCAAACATCATGTACAGACAGACTGGGGCACACTCCAACCCTCAAACATCATGTACAGACAGACTGGGGCACACTCCAACCCTCAAACATCATGTACAGACAGACTGGGGCACACTCCAACCCTCCAACATCATGTACAGTCAGACTGGGGCACACTCCAACCCTCAAACATCATGTACAGACAGACTGGGGCACACTCCAACACTCCAACATCATGTACAGACAGACTGGGGCACACTCCAACACTCCAACATCATGTACAGTCAGACTGGGGCACACTCCAACCCTCAAACATCATGTACAGACAGACTGGGGCACACTCCAACACTCCAACATCATGTACAGTCAGACTGGGGCACACTCCAACACTCCAACATCATGTACAGTCAGACTGGGGCACACTCCAACACTCCAACATCATGTACAGTCAGACTGGGGCACACTCCAACACTCCAACATCATGTACAGTCAGACTGGGGCACACTCCAACCCTACAAATGCTGATTTAGTGTTAAGTGAGTCTGAGTCCTCAAGATCAGAGGCAGTAGGGATGACAACACGTTACAGTTCTTTACAATCACTTTGGCTCTAATTTCAGAACTCTAGACACAAAACTCAAAACGGTCATCACTTGTAACACAGGCTGTCCAATGTTCAAAACATTGCATTGTGCATCATTCATATCTTTAAAGAAACCTTGCACTTGCAGAATCATTGGTTCAAATAACTAATTAATCATGAAATACCATAGGAACATTCATTTAGACCCACACACAATATACCGATAGTTTCACTGTGTAGTTGTTCATACAATCCTTAAATATTGTAGTACAAAATATGTGATACATGTTTCATTATGGTACTACATGTACATTACACATTACTGTAGAAGGACTAGTAGAGAGAATACTACAGACACAGTGGAATCATTGAACAAAATCTGAAATATATTGATGAAATACAATAAAATCCCAACATACTGTAGGTTTCTTTGAATCAAAGCAAAAATAATTAGCTACAAAAAAGAAAAAAACAACAGTAAAACATCACCTGCAGTGTTCCTCACCCACCACACCATCTTCCGATATAGCCGCACCCATGGTGATGTTGGCCCCATGTTGTCCAGGTACTTGGATGGTTGCCCGCTGACCAATGACATTCCAACCTCTCCTCCTTGTCTTGGCCAGGGTTGAAGCTTGCCTCGTCCTAAAAGAGGAGTTTGTGATGGTCTTCGTCTGCATCCAGTTCCATCACCCTCTAAAAATACATTTTAGAAAGATAATTACTGATTACAATGATGTAGAATTTGGGGGGAATTTTTCACAACAGGCATCTTGAAATTGAACATACCTGAACATACCTGAACATGCCTGAACATACTCAGTCCTCAGTTGCTTCACTCTGTCTGCATTTCTTTCAAAAGGCACACAGTATAGTTGTTGTAGAGACACACGGTGCCTTTTCAACATGTCTGCAATAGTCAGCAAACTTATGGCTTCCACATTGTTGAACATGTCGTCATTGTCCAAGATTTCTGTAAGGCGAATATAATTTCTGTCCCGAACCAAACTGACCACAGCCCGCTCTTGTTGGTCAGTCAGAATTTAGCCTCTGCCTCCCTTATTTGGCCTCGTCTCAATTCTGCAGGGAAAATGACAGTAAGACCACATGTAGTCACATCACCTACTCTGTGGTCCACATTGACATGCAGTATACAACCATTTGACAGTTGAGAGTCGCCTAATGTTTAGCGCATGCTGAAGACTTACTGGTTCTCATTGCAGACAGTTCTGATAATTGAGGCCACGGTTGATCTGAGGTTTGGTTGAATCATTGTATCTGCCTCATGTCATGCCATGATTTACGGAATGGTCTACTAATATTGCTGGGTTTTCGTTGGACAGTCTTTGCTGTTGCTGCCACTGTATTGGTTCGTGGCCTTGTCCTCTACCACGTTCCCCCACACCTCTCAAACCAGGCCCATGACCACCTCTCAGAAGGGCTGCTTGTCCCCTACCACGTTCCCCCACACCTCTCAAACCAGGCCCATGACCACCTCTCAGAAGGGCTGCTTGTCCCCTACCACGTTCCCCCACCTCTCAAACCAGGCCCATGACCACCTCTCAGAAGGGCTGCTTGTCCCCTACCACGTTCCCCCACACCTCTCAAACCAGGCCCATGACCACCTCTCAGAAGGGGTGCTTGTCCCCTGCCATTCCTTTGACCACCACGTCTTCCTCGTCTTCCTCCTCCCACTGCTTGACCTCTATTGTGACCTGGATCACCTGCTGGCTCCATGTTATCGCTATGTTGTTGTATGTGGATACCACTCATTTCACTATAATCTCGTACCACAATGTGAAATCCATCCTCAGTAACGAGTTGGCAGTATTGGAAAAGCAATTACAAGGTCCTGCATACATACAGTACAGTAATGTTACA
>CM042416.1:6067043-6129543 GCA_023634145.1 Thymallus thymallus | reverse complement strand
TGGTATCTAACATCTTCACATCTTTAGTCATTTAGCAGATGCTCTTATTCAGAGTGACTTACAGTTAGATGATGCAGACAGAATGATGCAGACAGAGAGAATGATGCAGACAGAGAAAATGATACAGACAGAGAGAATGATACAGACAGAGAGAATGATGCAGACAGAGAGAGTGATGCAGACAGAGTGAGTGATACAGACAGAGAGAGTGATACAGACAGAGAGAGTGATACAGAGAGAGTAAACAGCACTTCTCAACACTCCTCGTCTCCTACATGAAACAGTTGGCATTGTCCACCACACAGCTCTCCGTCCGTGGTCCTCTCGCTCTCTCGATCTCCACTATAGATAAATCCATCCTGTGTGTTTAAAGAGCGCTGGGGTTAGAGGAGGGCCTGTGCTCCGGGGCTGTACTTCAGGCTGTGTCTCTAATGGCACCCTATTCCCTTTACAGGGTCCTGGTCAAAAGTAGTGCACTGTATATGGAAAAGGGTGTGATTTGGGACGCAGCCATAATGTAATCTGTCTTCTTCTCAGCGGAGTCCTCCTGCTACAGTAATAATAATGGAAGGGTTCTAAATCAAACCCAGACCGCTCTGTTGAAGATGTAGTAGAGGAGATCTGGTAAGTTAGGGTTATCTTCCCTGCTTGCTGTGTTAAGACCAAGGGCTTACCTTCATAGTAGATGTTAGGGTTCTCTGCTTGCTGTGTTAAGGCCAAGGGCTTACCTTCATAGTAGATGTTAGGGTTCTCTGCTTGCTGTGTTAAGACCAAGGGTTTACCTTCATAGTAGATGTTAGGGTTCTCTGCTTGCTGTGTTAAGGCCAAGGGCTTACCTTCATAGTAGATGTTAGGGTTCACTGCTTGCTGTGTTAAGGCCAAGGGCTTACCTTCATAGTAGATGTTAGGGTTCTCTGCTTGCTGTGTTAAGGCCAAGGGCTTACCTTCATAGTAGATGTTAGGGTTCTCTGCTTGCTGTGTTAAGGCCAAGGGCTTACCTTCATAGTAGATGTTAGGGTTCTCTGCTTGCTGTGTTAAGACCAAGGGCTTACCTTCATAGTAGATGTTAGGGTTCTCTGCTTGCTGTGTTAAGGCCAAGGGCTTACCTTCATAGTAGATGTTAGGGTTCACTGCTTGCTGTGTTAAGCCCAAGGGCTTACCTTCATAGTAGATGTTAGGATTCTCTGCTTGCTGTGTTAAGGCCAAGGGCTTACCTTCATAGTAGATGTTAGGGTTCTCTGCTTGCTGTGTTAAGACCAAGGGCTTACCTTCATAGTAGATGTTAGGGTTCTCTGCTTGCTGTGTTAAGGCCAAGGGCTTACCTTCATAGTAGATGTTAGGGTTCACTGCTTGCTGTGTTAAGCCCAAGGGCTTACCTTCATAGTAGATGTTAGGGTTCTCTGCTTGCTGTGTTAAGGCCAAGGGCTTACCTTCATAGTAGATGTTAGGGTTCTCTGCTTGCTGTGTTAAGCCCAAGGGCTTACCTTCATAGTAGATGTTAGGGTTCACTGCTTGCTGTGTTAAGGCCAAGGGCTTACCTTCATAGTAGATGTTAGGGTTCACTGCTTGCTGTGTTATGGCCAAGGGCTTACCTTCATAGTAGATGTTAGGGTTCTCTGCTTGCTGTGTTAAGGCCAAGGGCTTACCTTCATAGTAGATGTTAGGGTTCTCTGCTTGCTGTGTTAAGCCCAAGGGCTTACCTTCATAGTAGATGTTAGGGTTCTCTGCTTGCTGTGTTAAGCCCAAGGGTTTACCTTCATAGTAGATTTCCCCATAGATTAACCCTTCCAGGTAGAACCCTTTTGATTTCCATTGTAGAACCCTTTACACAGAGGATTCTACATGGAATCCAAAAGAGTTCTACCAGGAAGCTAAAATTACTCTACCTGGAACCAAAAAGGGTTATCCCATGGGGACAGCCGAATAACCCTTTTGGAAGCCTTTTTTCTAACAGTGTAGGGAAGCTCCTAAGTGCACATGTTTTTTTGTCTCTTAGTTTAGGAAGTAATGGATTTTACATCTAGACTAAAGAAATACTATCAATTAACACTTGATACATTCATAAGGTATTGCATTAATTTGAAGACTTTGCAACTTCAAATTGCTCATCATAAAACAATCAGATCAATCAAGGAAAAAGAGCCTAACCTTTGAGAGTGTCACTGATACCCTTTGATAGAGCCTTTATATATAAAAATAGCAAGTGATGATGACATTATGTTTTAAAGCAGGTGCAGTTGGGTGTTTAACTCACAGCTGTGTGTTAACCAGGTAAAATGGTCCAACCCACTGTGTCAGCTGACTTAGGTATGCTGCTTCAGGCAATGGTCCTATTCTGAGGTAGTAGATTAATAACCATAACATACCTGTGTTACGTCCTCAGTCTCCTCAGGCCAACACCAGGTAACAATGACTGTCTATAGTCCAACACCAGGTAAAAATGACTGTCTATAGTCCAACACCAGGTAACAATGACTGTCTATAGTCCAACACCAGGTAACAATGACTGTCTATAGTCCAACACCAGGAGACAATGACTGTCTATAGTCCAACACCAGGTAACAATGACTGTCTATAGTCCAACACCAGGAAACAATGACTGTCTATAGTCCAACACCAGGTAACAATGACTGTCTATAGTCCAACACCAGGTAACAATGACTGTCTATAGTCCAACACCAGGTAACAATGACTGTCTATAGTCCAACACCAGGTAACAATGACTGTCTATAGTCCAACACCAGGTAACAATGGACTGTCTATATTCCAACACCAGGTAACAATGACTGTCTATAGTCCAACACCAGGTAACAATGACTGTCTATAGTCCAACACCAGGTAAAAATGACTGTCTATAGTCCAACACCAGGTAATAATGTCTATAGTTCAACACCAGGTTACTGTCTGTAGTCCAACACCAGGTTACTGTCTGTAGTCCAACACCAGGTTACTGTCTGTAGTCCAACACCAGCTTACTGTCTGTAGTCCAACACCAGGTTACTGTCTGTAGTCCAACACCAGGTTGCTGTCTGTAGTCCAACACCAGGTTACTCTCTGTAGTCCAACACCAGGTTACTGTCTGTAGTCCAACACCAGGTTACTGTCTATAGTCCAACACCAGGTTACTGTCTGTAGTCCAACACCAGGTTACTGTCTGTAGTCCAACACCAGGTTACTCTCTGTAGTCCAACACCAGGTTACTGTCTGTAGTCCAACACCAGGTTACTGTCTGTAGTCCAACACCAGGTTACTGTCTATAGTCCAACACCAGGTTACTGTCTGTAGTCCAACACCAGGTTACTGTCTGTAGTCCAACACCAGGTTACTCTCTGTAGTCCAACACCAGGTTACTGTCTGTAGTCCAACACCAGGTTACTGTCTGTAGTCCAACACCAGGTTACTGTCTGTAGTCCAACACCCAGTAGTAATGATAGTAAATGATAGTAAATGGTAAAACATGTACGTGTTACTATTTATTTGAACATATTAAAGTGCTTAGTCTTGGCGTAAGGGCTCTGCTCCTTCAGGGTAGCTCACTGCCAGAACCAGGCGTCACATGAAGATCATAAAATAACTACAGGCATTGAGCACGACATGCTATATCACATAGAAACATATTCTATTCTCATTTACAATAAAAGTGATTCCAAATTCACACAGTACATTATTTACCATTAATTTCTATTGGGCACAAAATAATCTGAAACAACCAAAACAAACAGCCAATGCATCCAACCAGTTTGTAGACTGACAAGCTTGATGTGGTCATTGCATGCTATGAATCTGGGACCAAATGCTACACTTTTGACTACTTTAATACACATACACTGCATAAGTGAATTTGTCCCAATACTTTTGGTCCACTAAAATGGGGGACTATGTACAAAAGGTTATGTAATTTCTAAACAGTCCGATATGGAGGAAAATACCCTCAAATTATTTTATCATTACAGACAGATCTTAAGAGCTGGAGTACAGAACCAGGACAACAAAAGATGTGTCACTGTCACAATACTGATGGAGCTCACTGTATCTGTAAGGTCCCTCAATACTGATGGCGCTCACTGTATCTTTAAGGTCCCTCAGTTCAGCAATGAATTTCAAACACAGATTCAACCACAAAGACCACGGAGGTTTTCCAATGCTTCGCAAAAAGAAGGGCACCTATTGGAAGATTGGTGAAATAAAAATATCAGGCATTGAATACTGCATCCCTTTTAGCATGATGAAGTTATTAATTACACTTTCGATGGTGTATCAATACACCTAGTCACTACAAAGATACAGGCGTCCTTCCTAACTCTGGCCAATGGTGACTTTAAAACAGTTTAATAGCTGTGATAGGAGAAAACTGAGGATGGATCAACAACATTGTAGTTACTCCACAATACTAACCTAAATGACAGAGTGAAAAAAAGGAAGCCTGTACTGAATAAAAATATTCCAAAACATGCATCCGGTTTGCAATACGGCACTAAAGTAATACTGCAAAAAATGTGGCAAAGCATTTCACTTTTTGTGCTGAATAACAAGTGTTATGTTTGGGGCAAATCCAATAGAACACATTACTGAGTATCACCATCCATATTTTCATCATGTTATGGGTGTGCTTGTAATTGTTATGGATTGGGGAGTTTTTCATGATAAAAAAGAAATGGAAAACCTGGTTCAGTCTGCTTCCACCAGACACTGGGAGATGAGTTCACCTTTCAGGACAGTAACCTAAAACACAAGGCCAAATATTCACTGGAGTTGCTACCAAGAAGACTGTTAATGTCCCTGTTCCTGAGTGGCTGAGTTACAGTTTTGACTTAAATCTACTTGTTAATCTACGGCAAGACCTGAAAATGGTTGTCTTGCAATGATCAACAACCATTCTGACAGAGTTTGAAGAGTGTTGAAATGAATAAAAAGCTAATGTTGTACAATCCAGGTGTGGAAAAATCTGAATCGCTTCCAAAGGTGCCTCTACAAAGTATTGACTCAGGGGTGTGAATACTTATGTAAATTAGATATTTCTGAATTTCATTTGCAATATATTTGCAATAATGTCTAACACATATTCTAAAAATGTGGTATTGTGTGTAAATGGCTGAGAAAAACAAGGCTGTAACACAACAAAATGTGGAATAAGTCAAGGGGTACTATGATCTCTCTTTCTCTCCCTCTCTCTCTCCCTCTTTCTCTCCCTCTCTCTCTCCCTCTCTCTCTCTCCCCACCCCCCCCATGCATGGTGAAAGGGCTTTAATTCACTGGCCAAAACTAGATGGGAGTGCAATACAAGCCTCAGTCACAGAATCACCTCACACCCTTCCTTTAACATGCGGTGACCTCAGTCACAGAATCACCTCACACCCTGCCTTTAACATGCGGTGACCTCAGTCACAGAATCACCTCACACCCTGCCTTTAACATGCGGTGACCTCAGTCACAGAATCACCTCACACCCTTCCTTTAACATGCAGTGACCTCAGTCACAGAATCACCTCACACCCTGCCTTTAACATGCGGTGACCTCAGTCACAGAATCACCTCACACCCTGCCTTTAACATGCGGTGACCTCAGTCACAGAATCACCTCACATCCTGCCTTTAACATGCAGTGACCTCAGTCACAGAATCACCTCACACCCTTCCTTTAACATGCAGTGACCTCAGTCACAGAATCACCTCACACCCTTCCTTTAACATGCGGTGACCTCAGTCACAGAATCACCTCACACCCTTCCTTTAACATGCAGTGACCTCAGTCACAGAATCACCTCACACCCTGCCTTTAACATGCAGTGACCTCAGTCACAGAATCACCTCACACCCTTCCTTTAACATGCGGTGACCTCAGTCACAGAATCACCTCACACCCTTCCTTTAACATGCAGTGACCTCAGTCACAGAATCACCTCACACCCTGCCTTTAACATGCAGTGACCTCAGTCACAGAATCACCTCACACCCTGCCTTTAACATGCGGTGACCTCAGTCACAGAATCACCTCACACACTGCCTTTAACATGCAGTGACCTCAGTCACAGAATCACCTCACACCCTTCCTTTAACATGCGGTGACCTCAGTCACAGAATCACCTCACACCCTTCCTTTAACATGCAGTGACCTCAGTCACAGAATCACCTCACACCCTGCCTTTAACATGCAGTGACCTCAGTCACAGAATCACCTCACACCCTTCCTTTAACATGCAGTGACCTCAGTCACAGAATCACCTCACACCCTTCCTTTAACATGCAGTGACCTCAGTCACAGAATCACACCACGTTTCCCTTAACTCCCCTTACAGTGCTCAATGTTCACGTCAGCCATGGTGTCAGTCGCCAGCTAAAACTGACCTTCCAAATAAAATAAATGTCCTTTGTTGGCTGTGAGAACATAGAGAAGGTTGATAAGATCATAGAGTAACATAACACCCAAATGTGACCTTGACAAAGGTCCATAAGTGAATACGTTAACATGAGACTGCTCCAAATTCAGAGCGACAAAGCTTGTGAACAGTCAGAGTTCTGCATGGGGGATAGTTCCTTGTTCCAGTAATCGGCCAGCCCATAATTGATTCTGGTTAGAAACCAATAAGGCGTTCAGACAAGTCACACTTAGATGGGTAAAAAGGGAGACACCAGGGCAGTCAGGCAGCACTTCACTAGTTTTTATTTTGGCTACGTACCAAATGGCACCCTATTCCCTGTATAGTGCACTACTTATGGGGCCTGTCAAAAGTAGTGCACTACAAAGGGAATAGGGTGTAATTTGAGACGCAGACATTATCTCTATGAAATCCATCTCAGAATTAGTCACTTCCTACAGCGTCCTCAGTGAAGGGGTTAGCTGATTCATTTCTAGGGTCGCGACCCCTGGCATAGCCGCCTGTCAAACAAGGCCAAGAGCAAATAAACTCCACCACAAATGAGGTTCTGTTCTGTTTCCGTCCAGGCTAGTGTCGGTCTGCCGCTGTGGGCCAGAGGATTGGCCGGCCAGACCTTTGCTTTCCTTTCCTCTCCTCTACTCGTCTTTCTCTATTTCTGATTGTGATAATTGAGATAAGTGGTCAACTTCCTGATTCCCTTGTGCAGCCAGGCGAGTTTCAGGGTTTGTTTGAGTTCACAGCTTTTGGAGCGTTTAATGAGAGACAGCCACAGTTTCCTCCAGGTAAATGAAAGGTAAAGAAAATATAAATACTCATTACTATTATTGGTAGAGTATACTGATATTTGTTGCTACTTTTGTTACCATGCAAATATAAGCCTACGCTACCAATAGGAAACTGTCTAGTAGGGATCTCAGGCCTTACAGGGTGGTCTGCTGACTCAGTGCTCTGTAGACTCTGCTCTGTAAACTCTCATGAGAATACTGGAAGGTTAAAGTGGGTCATTTATCAAGAATAAGACCTTTAAAGATAGATTAATGAATCCTACTGGATGGTTTACATGTCTTGTTCTGATGTGACTCTAGTACTGTACCATTGTACTGCAGAGATAAGATTATCCATTGAATAGCCTGAACTAACTTTTGTGTGATACAGAAAGGTCAAAGGTTAAAATGTCATCATGGAATAAGTTAGCACACAGCAAAGGTTTATCACTGGATTTTTCTGTACTGTTATGTTTGGTAGGTGTAGTATTTTTTCTTGATACATATTTTCCCTCCGTTTTGAAGATTCTTGACAAAGATTCCTGTAAAACATGGTCAATTAATTAATTAATTGTCAAGGGAACGTGTCAGAATTTTCCATTTCAGTATTTCCTCTCTCTAAAAATAAGTTGGGAAAGTTGTGTCTGATGACTAACCTGACGCACCAGATAAAGACAGAGTAGACAAGACCATAGAGGACTTACTGTATACTAACATACAGTGTCTTCAGAAAGTATTCATACTCCTTGACTTATTCCACATTTTGTTGTTACAGCCTGAATTCAACATTTATCAAATATATGTTTTTCTCACCCATCTACACACAATACCCATAATGACAAAGTGAAAACATGTTTTTAGACATTTTTGCAAATGTATTCCACATAAAATACAGTAATATCTCATATGACACTCCAAACTGAGCTGAGGTGCATCCAGTTACATTTGATAAGACTTGAGATGATTGGAGTCCACCTGTGGCCAATTCAATTGTTTGGACATGATTAAGAAAGAAACACAAATCCCCAGATCCAGATGTGCAAAACTGATACAGACAAACCCAAGATGACTCAAAGCTGATACAGACAAACCCAAGACGACTCAAAGCTGATACAGACAAACCCAAGACGACTCAAAGCTGATACAGACAAACCCAAGACGACTCAAAGCTGATACAGACAAACCCAAGACGACTCAAAGCTGATACAGACAAACCCAAGACGACTCAAAGCTGATACAGACAAACCCAAGACGACTCAAAGCTGATACAGACAAACCCAAGACGACTCAAAGCTGATACAGACAAACCCAAGACGACTCAAAGCTGATACAGACAAACCCAAGACGACTCAAAGCTGATACAGACAAACCCAAGACGACTCAAAGCTGATACAGACAAACCCAAGACGACTCAAAGCTGATACAGACAAACCCAAGACGACTCAAAGCTGATACAGACAAACCCAAGACGACTCAAAGCTGATACAGACAAACCCAAGACGACTCAAAGCTGATACAGACAAACCCAAGACGACTCAAAGCTGATACAGACAAACCCAAGACGACTCAAAGCTGATACAGACACACCCAAGATGACTCAAAGCTGATACAGACAAACCCAAGACGACTCAAAGCTGATACAGACAAACCCAAGACGACTCAAAGCTGATACAGACACACCCAAGACGACTCAAAGCTGATACAGACAAACCCAAGACGACTCAAAGCTGATACAGACACACCCAAGACGACTCAAAGCTGTAATCGCCGCCAAACGTGCTTCTACAAAGTATTGACTCAGGAGTGTGAATACTTATGTTAATTAGATATTTCTGTATTTCATGTTAGAAAGATATACGCTAGTAAGCCTCAATAAAGCCACTGTTGTAATGTTGTCATCATAGAGAAACAACAGGACATACAATGTGGCTTTTGTTGTTGTCCCAATATGTCATAATCACTTAACCAATCAGCATTCAGGATTAGACCCACCTGTTGTATAATATGTCATAATCACTTCACTTTTAAGACAACACAGGTCGAATCTATCATCTTGCAAGACAACGCAGATAGAATCTATCATCATTTAAGACAACACAGGTAGAATCTATCATCTTTTAAGACAACACAGGTCGAATCTATCATCTTGCAAGACAACGCAGATAGAATCTATCATCATTTTAGACAAAACAGGTAGAATCTATCATCTTTTAAGACAATACAGGTAGAATATATAATCGTTTAAGACAACACAGGTCGAATCTATCATCTTTTAAGACAATACAGGTAGAATCTATCATCTTTTAAGACAACAGGAAGAATGTATCATGAGTCAGTGGTTGTTTGAGTTATAGCTATAACTGATTGGAGTTATATTGATTGAAGTTAATATAATATTAACTTCAACTTGGCAGTGTCTACCACTCAACTCTTTCCCTGCCCTTCGGCCAAGCTGAAACATTACTAAGAGCTCGGAGTTCAGAATCCCAGTCAGAAGAAAGAAGGTTTTCATGTGTTGAACTACAGTACAGGACACAGAGGAACTGTTTTCATGTGATGAACTACAGTACAGGACACAGAGGAACTGTTTTCATGTGTTGAACTACAGTACAGGACACAGAGGAACTGTTTTCATGTGATGAACTACAGTACAGGACACAGAGGAACTGTTTTCATGTGTTGAACTACAGTACAGGACACAGAGGAACTGTTTTCATGTGTTGAACTACAGTACAGGACACAGAGGAACTGTTTTCATGTGTTGAACTACAGTACAGGACACAGAGGAACTGTTTTCATGTGTTGAACTACAGTACAGGACACAGAGGAACTGTTTTCATGTGATGAACTACAGTACAGGACACAGAGGAACTGTTTTCATGTGTTGAACTACAGTACAGGACACAGAGGAACTGTTTTCATGTGTTAAACTACAGTACAGGACACAGAGGAACTGTTTTCATGTGTTGATATATGTGCAATAACACACACAATCACCCACGGAGGACTAACCCATTCGTAGTAAACGGCCTGTGAGTCCATTAAAACAGTATGTATACAAGCCATCAACTGTTATGGGCCAGTGTCCAGAGCGTGTTTCATGGTTACAATAACAGAACTGAAATTCATGCTAGGCTTAGATAGCAGCACTGTCTTAATCTAGGGTTCAATTTAGAAACTAGTGTGTATATGTATGACTGTGTGTGTGTGTGTCTGTGTGTGTCCATGCATGCACCTCTGTGTGTGTATGTGTCCACCTCCTGGATTTAGAAAGTGAGACCCAAATAATGTCCGCTAGATCTGAAAGCCTGAACGCGCCAAACGCATAAAGACCTGGGGAATCCCCCGGTGTAAAAACTGACTTTCCTAAATGGCCTTTATTGGAAGGGAACGACATGCACTGAGCACTCCACCCTGGAATTTAATCATGGGATTAAATATTGCAACATCAAGGAAGGGTGTCTCTCAAAAAAAACAAGTTTAGCCTGTTACCATGGTAATGTATCCACTACTACAGAGGTTGTGTGTTTGTTTGGTGTGTGTGTGTGTTGTGTGTGTGTATGTGCTTGCGTGCATGAGTGCGTACGTGCATGTATGTGTGTGTTTGTTTGGTGTGTGTGTGTGGTGTCTGTGCGCGTGCTTGCGTGAGTGTGGTGAAGAGGTTGTGGCTGAACTAAACTGGGTTAATGGATGGGCCATTGGGCCGCTCTCTGAAGGAGGTCAAGGAGAATTTAACGTGTTTATGGTATTGAACAACATCATTCCGGAAAACCCTTCTCAGAATCACACAGCACACACCCTTGTTATTCTCCCTCCCTCACTGCGGCCCAAATGGCACCATATTCCCTATGTAGTGCACTACTTTTAGCTTAATAGATTACTATGATTGGAGGACAGTCATATTATACCTCAATAGATTACTATGATTGGAGGACAGTCATATTATAACTCAATAGATTACTATGATTGGAGGACAGTCATATTATACCCCAATAGATTACTATGATTGGAGGACAGTCATATTATACCCCAATAGATTACTATGATTGGAGGACAGTCATATTATACCTCAATAGATGACTATGATTGGAGGACAGTCATATTATACCCCAATAGATTACTATGATTGGAGGACAGTCATATTATACCTCAATAGATTACTATGATTGGAGGACAGTCATATTATACCCCAATAGATTACTATGATTGGAGGACAATCATATTATACCCCAATAGATTACTATGATTGGAGGACAGTCATATTATACCCCAATAGATTACTATGATTGGAGGACAATCATATTATACCCCAATAGATTACTATGATTGGAGGACAGTCATATTATACCCCAATAGATTACTATGATTGGAGGACAGTCATATTATACCTCAATAGATTACTATGATTGGAGGACAGTCATATTATACCCCAATAGATTACTATGATTGGAGGACAGTCATATTATACCTCAATAGATTACTATGATTGGAGGACAGTCATATTATACCTCAATAGATTACTATGATTGGAGGACAGTCATATTATACCCCAATAGATTACTATGATTGGAGGACAGTCATATTATACCTCAATAGATTACTATGATTGGAGGACAGTCATATTATACCTCAATAGATTACTATGATTGGAGGACAGTCATATTATACCCCAATAGATTACTATGATTGGAGGACAGTCATTATTCCCCAATAGATTACTATGATTGGAGGACAATCATGCCTCATTGGTCCCATAGTAAAGCAAACAAACAACACAGAAGCCAAATTGTTCCCTCAGTTTGTTGGAAGTGTTTTGTTCAACCTTTTCTGAACATGAAAGCTGGAATATTAATACTGTAGTTTCAAATGGACAGATGTGAGATGAATAGTCATGAAACCAAAAGAATCCTAAACATTATGAGGAAGATGTCTAGTGTTCAGTGGTTTATCAGATAGCAGGCTCTTCCACCAGAGATTGATGACATTGAGGAAGATGTCTAGTGTTCAGTGGTTTATCAGATAGCAGGCTCTTCCACCAGAGATTGAAGACATTGAGGAATATGTCTAGTGCTCTATGGTTTATCAGATAGCAGGCTCTTCCACCAGAGATTGATGACATTGAGGAAGATGTCTAGTGCTCTGTGGTTTATCAGATAGCAGGCTCTTCCACCAGAGATTGATGACATTGAGGAAGATGTCTAGTGTTCAGTGGTTTATCAGATAGAAGGCTCTTCCACCAGAGATTGATGACATTGAGGAAGATGTCTAGTGTTCTGTGGTTTATCAGATAGCAGGCTCTTCCAACAGAGATTATTGACATTGAGGAAGATGTCTAGTGTTCTATGGTGTATCAGATAGCCACTACACACAGAGAACACACACACAGACCTCCATGTCATTACTGTAAACCCACTACACACACACACACACCTCCATGTCATTACTGTAAAACACACATCTCTGTGTCATTGCTGTAAATCCATAGACTAAACCCTAAACGTTTTGCCTCCCTGTTCTCTGTGAGCTAACACATACTTCTGGGCCTGCTCTGAACCTGAGCCAGTCTGCTGTTCTCATTATCTAGCACTGCCATGACTCTCCTCTCACTCTCCATGGCTACATGTAATGTCATGTTCTCTCTCTCTCTCTCTTAATTTTCAATTTATTGGCATGGGAAATATATGTTAACATTGCCAAAGCAAGTGAAGTAGATTGTAAACAATAAAAACAGTAACATTAATGTTTACTGGGAGACCCATGAGGCGACACACAACCATGGGCCGCAGTAAACATTACACTCAGAAGTTCCAAAAGAATAAAGACATTTCAAATGTCATATTATGTATATATACAGTGTTGTACCAATGTGCAAATAGTTAAAACAAATAGTTCAATAAATAAACATAAATATGGGTTGTATTTACAATGGTGTTTGTTCTTCACTGGTTGCCCTTTTCTTGTATCAACAGATCACAAATCTTTCTGCTGTGATGCACACTGTGTTATTTCACCCAGTAGATATGGGAGTTTATCAAAAGTGGATTTGTTTTCGAATTCTTTGTGGATCTGTGTAATATGAGGGATGTATGTGTCTCTAATATGGTCATACATTTGGCAGGAGGATAGGAAGTGCAACTCAGTTTCCACCTCATTTTGTGGGCAGTGTGCACATAGCCTGTCTTATCTTGAGAGCCAGGTCTGCCAAAGCTTTCCTTAAGTTTGGGTCAGTCACAGTAGTCAGGTATTCTGCCACTGTGTACTCTCTGTTTAGGGCCAGATAGCATTCTAGTTTGCTCTGTTTTTTTGTTAGTTCTTTCCAATGTGTCAAGTAATTATCTTTTTGTTTTCTCATGATTTGGTTGGCTCTAATTGTGTTGTTGTCCTGGGGCTCTGTGGGGTCTGTTTGTGTTTGTGAACACAAGCTTGCTTAGGGGACTCTTCTCCAGGTTCATCTCTCTGTAGGTGATGGCTTTGTTATGGAAGGTTCGGGAATCGCTTCCTTTTAGGTGGTTGTAGAATTTAACAGCTCTTTTCTGGATTTTGATAATTAGCGGGTATCGGCCTAATTCTGCTCTGCATGCATTATTTGGTGTTTTTCGTTATACACTGAGGATATATTCTGCATGCAAAGTCTCAATTTGGTATTTTGTTGGTGAGCGGACCCCAGACCTCACAACCATAAAGGGCAATGGGTTCTATAACTGATTCAAGTATTTTTAGCCAGATCCTAATTGTTATGTTGAATTTTATGTTCCTTTTGATGGCATAGAAGGCTCTTCTTGCCTTGTCTCAGATCGTTCACAGCTTTGAGGAAGTTACCTGTGGCGCTGATGCTTAGGCAGAGGTATGTATAGTTTTTTATGTGCTTTAGAGCAACGGTGTCTAGACAGAATTTGTATTTGTGGTCCTGGCAACTGGACCTTTTTTGGAACACCCAAAACATTTTCTTACTGAGATTTACAGTCAGGGCCCAGGTCTGACAGAATCTGTGCAGAAGATCTAGGTGCTGCTGTAGGCCCTACTTGGTTGGTGACAGAAGCACCAAATCATCAGCAAACAGTAGAAATTTGACTTCAGATTCTAGTAGGGTGAGGCCGGGTGCTGCAGACTGTTCTAGTGCCCTCACCAATTCGTTGATATATATGTTGAAGAGGGTTGGGCTTAAACTGCATCCCTGTGTTTTTTGCCAATTTTAACCGCACACTTGTTGTTTGTGTACATGGATTTTATAATGTCATATGTTTTTCCCCCAACACCACTTTCCATCCATTTATATAGCAGACCCTCATGCCAAATTGAGTCAAAAGCTTTTTTGAAATCAACAAAGCATGAGAAGACTTTGCCTTTGTTTTGTTTGTTTGTCAATTAGGGTGTGCAGGGTCAATACGTGGTCTGTCGTACGGTAATTTGGTTAAAAGCCAATTTGACATTTGCTCAGTACATTGTTTTCACTGAGGAAATGAACTAGTCTGCTGTTAATGATAATGTGGATTTGTGGATTGGGGTGATCAGTACTTGGTTCCAAATATTGGGGAAGATGCCAGAGCTAAGGATGATGTTCAAGAGTTTAAGTATAGCCAATTGGAATTCGTAGTCTGTATATTTTATAATTTCATTGAGGATACCAACTCCTCCACCTTAATCTCCTCCACCTTCATCTCCTCCACCCTTCGCCACAGGAATCGCTAGAGCGCGATGGGACAAGGACATCCCGGCCAAACCCTCCCCTAACCCAGACGACGCTGGGCCAATTGTGTGTCGCCTCATGGGTCTCCCAGCTGTGGCCGGCTGAAACACAGCCTGGGATTGAACCAGGATCTATAGTGACGCAGCTAGCATTGCAACCACGGCACCACTCGGGAGGCCCAAAATTAGAATTGAACTGATAATATCATTACAATTAGAAATTGATAGTAGTTTTAAATAAAACATTAATAATAATTGTATAAATCCTTAGGCCTTATCTGAAGGCCTAGAAGGACCTGACGGTTCCCCACTGCAGCCATGTATTCAGTGTAGCAGTATTGGGACACTGATCAGTCACATGCTAAATATTGACAACCTTTGATTATTACCGAATCAACCATATTGGACACATAAATACACAGGTATATCTTGGCAATTTCCACCATGTGTTGTGTATGGTAGAGTACATGAACCTGGCATGTTCTGACAATGGGGTACTGTATTGTATTGTTAAAGGGCTGTGGGGTGTTTGAATAACTTAAATAGATTTTTGCAGAGAGAGAAATCCTCAAAGGTTTTTCTCCAAGTCTCTGCCAACTGACGTCCATTCACTATGTGCTCCCCAGACTGTTGCAGTCTCTGAGTACAGTATGTCCCAAATGTCACCCTATTCTCTATATAGTGCTCATAGGGCTCTGGTCAAAGTAGTGCACTATGAAGTGAATAAGGTGCTATTTGGGATGCAGCCTCTGTTATATTCCCAGGCATATGTTTTGAGTAATGACTTCAGGTTTACTAGGACGCTCTGTTCATATTGTTCAGAGTAAAGTAGTTTTAGTACCATTATGTGAAAGCAAATGACAATTAACATGACACATAGGCCCCTTTGCTTTCTTCAGCAAATCTCCTGTTCGCTTTTAACCCCTAATAATTTCCACATTGGCAGCAGTTCTTCACTGCTCCACAAATTCAGAGTTAAAAGCCGGCTACATCGGCGGGGTGCGTCACAAATGGCACCCTATTGCCTATTTAGTGCATTACCTTTGAAGAGCTCCCTATATAGGGAATATGGTGCATTTTGGGGAGCAAGCAACGACATACCACAACCGTTGTTACTAGGGAGTAAATTACATCAAACCACATATTGAGCTAGTTCAACTGGGAGAAGCTGGTAAACTACCTCTGGCTGTATATATATATATATATATATGAGGTAAGAGAGAAGCTGGTAAACTACCTCTGGCTGTATATATATATATATATATATATATATATATATATATATATATATATATATATATATATATATATGAGGTAAGAGAGAAGCTGGTAAACTACCTCTGGCTGTATATATATATATATATATATATATATATATATATATATATATATATGAGGTAAGAGAGAAGCTGGTAAACTACCTCTGGCTATATATATATGAGGTAAGAGAGAAGCTGGTAAACTAACTCTGGCTGTATAAGAGGTAAGAGAGAAGCTGGTAAACTAACTCTGGCTATATATATATATATATATATATATATATATATATATATATGAGGTAAGAGAGAAGCTGGTAAACTACCTCTGGCTGTATAAGAGGTAAGAGAGAAGCTGGTAAACTACCTCTGGCTGTATAAGAGGTAAGAGAGAAGCTGGTAAACTACCTCTGGCTGTATATATATATATATATATATATATATATATATATATATATATATATATATATATATATATATAAGGTAAGAGAGAAGCTGGTAAACTACCTCTGGCTGTATAAGAGGTAAGACAGAAGCTGGTAAACTACCTCTGGCTGTATATATATATATATATGAGGTAAGAGAGAAGCTGGTAAACTACCTCTGGCTATATATATATATATATATATATATATATATATATATGAGGTAAGAGAGAAGCTGGTAAACTACCTCTGGCTATATATATATAGGAGGTAAGAGAGAAGCTGGTAAACTACCTCTGGCTATATATATATATATATATATATATATATATATATATATATATATATATATATATATATATATATATATATATATATGAGGTAAGAGAGAAGCTGGTAAACTAACTCTGGCTATATATATATATATATATATATATATATATATATATATATATAAATAAAAGAGGTAAGAGAGAAGCCGGTAAACCTAAAGAAACACTTACCTTGATGAAGCCCCAACCTAAAGAAATTGGAAGTCTCTTTCTTCTGGAAGTTACTACATGTTTTTATATTTATTCATTTTATTTAACCTTTATTTAACTAGGCAAGTCAGTTAAGAACAATGTCTTATTTACAATGACAGACTACCTACAGGGTCTGCCCCTGGAGCAAATAAGGGTTAAGTGCCTTGCTCAAGGACACAGACAGGTTTATCACCTTGTCGGTTCAGGTATTCGAACCAGCAACCTTTCGGTTACTGGCCCAACGCTCTAACCGCTAGGCTACCTGCCGCCCGCAATGTTCCTCGGTACACAAACACGCACACAACAAAAACGAGCTATATCACACGGTGCTGGGGCCAGTCAGGACTTTGACACACTCACCCACTCCCCAGCTGAAAGACCAGCCACAAAATATTGCCAACATTGTAACAGGTTGTAATCAAGTCCTGGTCTCCCGCATGGGAACACAAGAGGAATGCATGGTGAGGTAGGACTACTCCAAATCATCTTGGTTCTGACACACACACACACCACACACACACACACACACACACACACACACACACACACACACACACACACACACACACACACACACACACACACACAACCCATTAAAATACATCTCACACCCTACAGTAACCTGTGGATCATGAGAGATCCTTCATAAATCAACGTTAATAACCTATTTATTTATGTAGTGTCCTGTAATACTTAGTTTGAAGTGAGACACCTTCGGTCATTCATAACCCATCCATAAAAAGATTATATCACATGACGCTGTACTTCATTTAAAGTCAGACACCTTTGGTCATTTATAACACATTCATAAAGGCTTAATGATGTAAAAACAAATATATTAACACTTAGGGAATTATCACGAACAGCAAAAACAAATACAAATCAAAGACCATACATTTCTTTTTATTTGTACATTTTTAAAACAATATAAATACATGAAGTTTCAGAAAGTCCAGCAATGCAATTACATTGAACATTACACATGGCTGTGAATAGTGTATCTTGTACCTGAGCGGGAGGACAAATTGTTTTTATCTCTCTTCCTGCTGGAGATACTGCATGTTGGCACCAACCTTAAAGGTAACAACAAAGAAAGTTAGCAGGTCTGTTAGGAAATGTCTTTTACCCCTTTTCCACCAAAGCATTTTGAGTGCCGGTTCGGAGCCGGTGCCTACTCGCAAACCAGTTCTTTGTGTTTCAACAGCCAAAGAACCGGTTCTCGGCCAGGAAAATTGGTTCCAAAACGGCACCAACTCTTTGCTGGACTAGAACCATTCTTTTACCACGTCATGCTTACGTCGGGGGCTGGGGGCGGGGTTATTGTGACCAACAACACGACGGGAAAGGTTGTGACCACCATTGCTAAAAACACAGCGCTAGTAGAAAGGTAGTACAACGATTGAAGAAAGATGGATCCGCAAAGCCAGGAGAAACATTTGCAGAAAGACGATGTAGTCCGCCATTGTAATTGTTATGCTGGCGCAAGCGTTTCTGGGAAAGCTAAGACGTATGGTGACGTACACAGTGACGTAACGACGTCGTTCGCTGGGCTCTCTAGTCAGTGGAAAAACTAACAGGTTCTGAGAAGGTTCGCAAGTTGAACCAACTTTGAACCAGCACCAGGTCCGAACCAGTTATTTTTTGGTGGAAACAAGGTAATTGTCACACCATCTGGATAAGGGCATGTCTGTTGCTGTGCCAGAGACTCTAAATGGGGAGATGGGAAACTCCATTTATTTCCTATTATTATATTCTTCTTTCATTTACAAATCTCATGACGTGACTATGAGACGTGGCTGTATCTAGGGAGATTTGTATTGAGACGTGGCTGTATCTAGGGGGATTTGTATTGAGACGTGGCTGTATCTAGGGGGATTTGTATTGAGACGTGGCTGTATCTAGGGGGATTTGTATTGAGACGTGGCTGTATCTAGGGGGATTTGTATTGAGACGTGGCTGTATCTAGGGGGATTTGTATTTAGCTGAGCCTGCTATAGGGGAAGTTGAGGTCAGGTCCAATATTGACTATGCACCGGAAAGGGGGAAAGAGGTTTTAGCGAAAAATAAACATGAGTTGATCTCCTCAGATACGCTAATCTAGAAACATGAGTTGATCTCCTCACATACGCTAATCTAGAAACATGGGTTGATCTCCTCAGATACGCTAATCTAGAAACATGGGTTGATCTCCTCAGATACGCTAATCTAGAAACATGGGTTGATCTTCTCAGATACGCTAATCTAGAAACATGGGTTGATCTCCTCACATACGCTAATCTAGAAACATGAGTTGATCTCCTCAGATACGCTAATCTAGAAACATGGGTTGATCTCCTCAGATACGCTAATCTAGAAACATGGGTTGATCTCCTCAGATACGCTAATCTAGAAACATGGGTTGATCTCCTCAGATACGCTAATCTAGAAACATGGGTTGATCTCCTCAGATACGCTAATCTAGAAACATGGGTTGATCTCCTCAGATACGCTAATCTAGAAACATGTGTTGATCTAGCCCACTACATTGTAAAATGTTTCAATCAACGACGGATGCATCAGTCATATAATATGGGAACTGTAGTTTGATGATTGACACATGGTGATGCCACCCCTCAACGTACTGGCCTAATAACCAATATCCTCAACGTACTGGCCTAATAACCAATATCCTCAACATACTGGCCTAATAACCAATATCCTCAACGTACTGGCCTAATAACCAATATCCTCAACGTACTGGCCTAATAACCAATATCCTCAACGTACTGGATTAATAACCAATATCCTCAACGTACTGGCCTAATAACCAATATCCTCAACGTACTGGATTAATAACCAATATCCTCAGTAATAACATGACCAGTAGATGTTTTATAGGCACAGCATAGTAAAGTTCACTACTGTTGACCAGGGCCCATAGGGTTCTGTTCAAACGTAGTGCACTACAGTATATAGGGTATAGGGTGCCATTAGGGATGCACCCTTGGACTCTCATCTGTAAACAAGTTAGACTACACAGCTGTTGCTTTGCATCATACTGGGAATGGGAAGTCTCCTATCAACCACCTTGTTTTGTTGTGGTTACGTGACAATGCTACTCACTGATGGAGTTATCACACTGTTTGTATGCATTTCACGTCTGTCAACAGAGCTGAATGTAAATATGTCACCGGACTGAGGCATTTGGCATGTATGAAGGACCACAAGAAATCTCTGGGAAACAAACATCTGAACACATTCGTAAACACACACATTGTCACAAATGCAGACACACAAGCATACACTCAATTAAATCTACTTGATTGGCATTCAGAGCTCAAGCAGTATGAATATTCTATGAAATATTCTGAGAATGTTTTCTAGGAAATGTGTATTACTGTCACACTCGGGTGTATAAATGGACCAAGGCGCAGCACAGCGATAGTTCGACATCATTTATTGAATAAACTTAAATAGAACTATACTGGATGTGAACTATACAAAATAACAACGATATCGATATATATATATATTAAACAGAAAACACACTTACATGGGTGACGATGAGACAATGAACCACACCTATGGAGTGGGACATACACATATAAGTAGGATCCCTAATTAGAGACAATGCATAGCAGCTGCCTCTAATTAGGGATCCCACACTCAACGCCACACAGAGATAGAACATGTAGAACTGCCAGACTCTGACCATAGAATTATAGAGAAGCAATAGGCTTCTCTATGGCCAGAGCCTGACAATTACGTAGTTGCAGACTTTGGCAGTGTTTATGAATGCCCAGAGAGAATTCTGTTGGACTGAGGAAGATAATTTGAATTCACTTCACTTCATCACCTAGGTAACTTTTATGGACGTGAAAGAGCTTGATGTTCTTTACCATTCTCAAGGTAAGATCCAGGGGGCATGTGAAGGCTCAATCAAACCCTGCTAAACCTCTTGGTGTCCCTCACTGAAACAACCCAGACCCAGTTGCCCTACAAACTGCCAGGAGCCCTACTGCATGGTTATAATAAACACCACTCTACACAAAAACAGGCTAGCTAGCTCTCCACCGGGGTAGGAAAACAGAACAGGCTAGCTAGCTCTCCACAGGGGTAGGAACACAGAACAGGCTAGCTCTCCACAGGGGCAGGAACACAGAACAGGCTAGCTCTCCACAGGGGCAGGAACACAGAACAGGCTAGCTCTCCACAGGGGCAGGAACACAGAACAGGCTAGCTCTCCACAGGGGCAGGAACACAGAACAGGCTAGCTCTCCACAGGGGCAGGAACACAGAACAGGCTAGCTAGCTCTCCACAGGGGCAGGAACACAGAACAGGCTAGCTCTCCACAGGGGCAGGAACACAGAACAGGCTAGCTAGCTCTCCACAGGGGCAGGAACACAGAACAGGCTAGCTCTCCACAGGGGCAGGAACACAGAACAGGCTAGCTAGCTCTCCACAGGGGCAGGAACACAGAGCAGGCTAGCTCTCCACAGGGGCAGGAACACAGAACAGGCTAGCTAGCTCTCCACAGGGGCAGGAACACAGAACAGGCTAGCTAGCGCTCCACAGGGGCAGGAACACAGAACAGGCTAGCTAGCGCTCCACAGGGGCAGGAACACAGAACAGGCTAGCTCTCCACAGGGGTAGGAACACAGAACAGGCTAGCTAGCTCTCCACAGGGGCAGGAACACAGAACAGGCTAGCTCTCCACAGGGGTAGGAACACAGAACAGGCTAGCTCTCCACAGGGGTAGGAACACAGAACAGGCTAGCTAGCTCTCCACAGGGGCAGGAACACAGAACAGGCTAGCTAGCTCTCCACAGGGGCAGGAACACAGAACAGGCTAGCTCTCCACAGGGGTAGGAACACAGAACAGGCTAGCTAGCTCTCCACAGGGGTAGGAACACAGAACAGGCTAGCTAGCTCTCCACAGGGGCAGGAACACAGATTACCAACAGCGACAAGTATTTTATAAGACTCAAACTACACTACAAAGATTCAAACCTACAGTAGCCTATTCAAGAGTAACTAAACACATTCAATAATAGTGTTAATGGATGTCATGACATACCGGCAGATCTGTACTGATGATAGCTAACAGGTTTCTCTATCTTGACCTTCTTCTTTCAGTTATTTTCCCAGAGAGTAAAAAAGGTATATCGTAAAAACGTTCTAAACACTGCTAATCATTCCCAGCCACCGGGCGCACCCTGAGGAGCTGCCGGCGAAGGATTCAACTGTCTCTGTTAGGGGTCCGCCATTAGGAGCATGGCAGGCAGAGGCCTTGAAGCCCGTTTGGAAAGCAGTGCTTGTTTGAGGCCTACATCTGTTACAGTCACAGCTCGACCCCCTGCTGCTGCTGCTTTATTATTAGTGATAGAAACCATATAGCTGGATCTGGGTCGAGGACGTGGTAAAGACAGTGTGGCAGGCAGAGGCAGGGAGGCAGGCTGGGGGGAGGAGATGGTCCACACACATGCAGGCAGGGAGGGAGGGAGGGGCAGACAGGCAGGCAGCGGTAAGGAGACATGCTGATGGTTGGTCCATATTGGTTGAGTTGCAGATGTTCTCTTACCAGTAGTCCCCCTAATACAAAGTCTCCTAAGCAGTACATGTCCCCTCTATACATAGTGTTCTAGACACAGTCTCCAAGACACTGCCACTTAAACAGTCGATGTCCCCACAATACACAGTCTTCTGGACACACAATACACAGTCTCCTGGACAGTGCCTCTTAAACACAATACACAGTCTGCTGGTCAGTAAACGTCCCCACAATACACAGTCACCATAATACATAGTCATCATAATACACAGT
Organism: Thymallus thymallus; assembly: GCA_023634145.1. Taxonomy (NCBI): domain Eukaryota; kingdom Metazoa; phylum Chordata; class Actinopteri; order Salmoniformes; family Salmonidae; genus Thymallus; species Thymallus thymallus. Next base: position 6,106,707 of record CM042416.1, on the reverse strand, counting down.
CACCACAATACACAGTCACCACAATATACAGTCACCATAATACACAGTCACCATGATATACAGTCACCATAATATGATCTGGATGTACTACTCTGTCTACTAGACTTTTCTCTTCTTTCTTTCTTTCTTTCTTTCTTTCTTTCTTTCTTTCTTTCTTTCTTTCTTTCTTTCTTTCTTTCTTTCTTTCTTTCTTTCTTTCTTTCTTTCTTTCTTTCTTTCTTTCTTTCTTTCTGTCTCTCTCTCTCTCTCTCTCTCTCTCTATTTATGCCTCTACCTTTCTCACTCATCGTTATTATCTGTAATCATGGTATCATCCACATTAATTTAGAAGTGTTGGAGTACAGAGTCAAAACAACAACAAATGTACTTTTGGAACTCCCTGTATGTGCTCTCTGTCACCAGCCGCCGCCTGACAAATGGCCCAGGAACACAAGAAGACACAAGACACTCCGTCCCCCTCTGAGCTCTCTCTCTACAGTATCCAGAGGACTGACTACTGGAACGCATCATAGAATAATGCTACAGCAGCCATGTCTGGTATATATCTGAAACTTTTAAATTTTTGTTCTCTCAGGAATTCTGTCTTATTTACGTTGGTCTCATCCCCCCCACAAGCCTTTAGATTCCATGACAGCCTGCGGAGATTGGATCTTGGTGGATCTTGGTGGTCATGATTGGATCTTGGTGGTCATTGGTCATGGTGGTCAGTAAACCTGGTATCATTTGATTGGTCAATGGTGGTTGGTTTAGGTTTGAAAAAGTCATACTTTCAGATGTCATAAATGGAATGAACTCAACCAGGGTCTGTAGTGACGCTTCCAGCACTGAGATGCAGTGCCTTAGTCCGATGCGCCACTCGGGAGCCAAGATCTTAGTCAGCTAAACGCTTAGTACTTGATTGCACGTGGTTTTACTATACTATTCGATAAACCTCAGATAGTCAGGTTTGTCGAATGTAGATTGTTAAATATTATTTAGCACTGTGTGTGTCTGTGTGTCTGGGGTGTTACTGTACAGCTGAGATAAGGAGAAGTTTTGATTTAAACAAAATTATATTTGAGCAATACCACTCTATCTTCTGTATCCAACCCCTCATATATCCAACCCCTCATATATCCAACCCCTCATACATCCAACCCCTCATATATCCAACCCCTCATATATCCAACCCCTCATATATCCAACCCCTCATACATCCAACCCCTCATACATCCAACCCCTCATATATCCAACCCCTCATATATCCAACCCCTCATATATCCACCCCCTCATATATCCAACCCCTCATATATCCAACCCCTCATATATCCAACCCCTCATACATCCAACCCCTCATATATCCAACCCCTCATATATCCAACCCCTCATACATCCAACCCCTCATACATCCAACCCCTCATACATCCAACCCCTCATATATCCACCCCCTCATATATCCAACCCCTCATATATCCAACCCCTCATACATCCAACCCCTCATACATCCAACCCCTCGTATATCCAACCCCTCATACATCCAACCCCTCATACATCCAACCCCTCATACATCCAACCCCTCGTATAGATAGATAGGTACTTTATATCCAACCCCTCATACATCCAACCCCTCATACATCCAACCCCTCATACATCCAACCCCAGACAGTCTCCCTGGAGACTGTCTGAGTATAATTAGCTAAAGGACTAAGAGCCCTGGAGACTGGGCTCTTAGTTGGTGCTAAACCCTGTCTGGCCTGGTGTCTGCTGTATGGTGCCATTCATTCTAAACCCTGTCTGGCCTGGTGTCTGCTGTATGGTGCCATTCATTCTAAACCCTGTCTGGCCTGGTGTCTGCTGTATGGTGCCATTCATTCTAAACCCTGTCTGGCCTGGTGTCTGCTGTATGGTGCCATTCATTCTAAACCCTGTCTGGCCTGGTGTCTGCTGTATGGTGCCATTCATTCTAAACCCTGTCTGGCCTGGTGTCTGCTGTATGGTGCCATTCATTCTAAACCCTGTCTGGCCTGGTGTCTGCTGTATGGTGCCATTCATTCTAAACCCTGTCTGGCCTGGTGTCTGCTGTATAGTGCCATTCAGTCTAAACCCTGTCCAGCCTGGTGTATGCTGTATTGTGCCATTCATTCTAAACCCTGTCTAGCCTGGTGTCTGCTGTATTGTGCCATTCATTCTAAACCCTGTCTATCCTGGTGTCTGCTGTATGGTGCCATTCATTCTCAACTCAGTGATACAGTGCTGTGTGTGGCCTGCTGCAGGGTGGCTGTGGTGTGTGTGTGTGTGTGTGTGTGGGTGGGGGAGGTCTGTGTTTGTGTATGTGTGTGTGTGTGTGTGCTTATGTGCCTGTGGCTAGGCGGCCATCTGGGGGTTAAGTAAGGGGGTTGTGGGCTTCCCTAACCCCTCTACCCCCCAAAACAGGAAATGAGCTAACCTCGCTCCAGCTCCTCAGAGATCCTGAGAGGGTAGCTTGCACTCTGCTGGTTACCTAATTACCAAACATTCTCAGTGGAGAAAAAGTTAACAGAGAAGTCATGCCCTGATTGGCTCCAGTATCCGAGAAGTCATGCCCTGATTGGCTCCAGTATCAGAGAAGTCATGCCCTGACTGGCTTCAGTATCAGAGAAGTCATGCCCTGATTGGCTTCAGTATCAGTGAAGTCATGCCCTGATTGGCTCCAGTATCAGAGAAGTCATGCCCTGATTGGCTCCAGTATCAGAGAAGTCATGCCCTGATTGGCTTCAGTATCAGAGAAGTCATGCCCTGTCAGGTTCTAGTAACAGAGAAGTCATGCCCTGATTGGCTCTAGTAACAGAGAAGTCATGCCCTGATTGGCTCCAGTAACAGAGAAAGAAGTCATGCCCTGTCAGGCTCTAGTAACAGAGAAGTCATGCCCTGATTGGCTCTAGTAACAGAGAAGTCATGCCCTGTCAGGCTCTAGTAACAGAGAAGTCATGCCCTGATTGGCTCTAGTAACAGAGAAGTCATGCCCTGTCAGGCTCTAGTAACAGAGAAGTCATGCCCTGATTGGCTACAGTAACAGAGAAAGAAGTCATGCCCTGATTGGCTCTAGTAACAGAGAAGTCATGCCCTGTTAGGCTCAAGTAACAGAGAAGTCATGCCCTGATTGGCTCCAGTAACAGAGAAAGAAGTCATGCCCTGATTGGCTCTAGTAACAGAGAAGTCATGCCCTGTCAGGCTCTAGTAACAGAGAAAGAAGTCATGCCCTGATTGGCTCTAGTAACAGAGAAAGAAGTCATGCCCTGATTGGCTCTAGTAACAGAGAAAGAAGTCATGCCCTGATTGGCTCTAGTAACAGAGAAAGAAGTCATGCCCTGATTGGCTCTAGATAGATAGATAGATAGATAGATAGATAGATAGATAGATAGATAGATAGATAGATAGATAGATAGATAGATAGATAGATAGATAGATAGATAGATAGATAGATAGATAGATAGATAGATAGATAGATAGATAGATAGATAGATAGATAGATAGATAGATAGATTGATCCCCTGAGGGGGACATTTTTTTGTCAAGCAGCTACAACAAAACACAGGGCAGGTGCAAAATGCCACAACGAAAGTACACAAAAGACAGATACACGGTACATGATACATAGAGCGGCAGTATGAAAAAGTATAGAAATACAAGATATCTAGAGTGCAGAAAAAAGCTATAAAAAGACATTGCATAGTATGGGTGGTTGGCTGAATATGTACACTATACATTTGTGGATGTTGGATGGTTAACTATACTATACAGGTTGATGGCAGAGAAATACTTCAGTAGCTAAAAATGCGTATGATATGAGCGAGGGTAATAATAGTTTACTTAATAGACAGACTGGCTAAATGAACAGGTAAGTGAACATTTTGCATGGTTAAATTAGCTGTACAGGTAAGCATAGTTATATTTACAGATAAGTGAATACTTGCATGGTTACACAAACTGTACAGGTAAATGACAGGAAGAGATACTTTAATAGCTAGATGTGTGTATGATATAATTTGGGGTAATAATAGTAATTCCCTTAAAATACAGTCCTTAGTGCGCAGGGTTTAATTACAGACAACTGCACGTATTGCACATTCGATATACTAAAAGCAATGAGAAAAGGTGCAACTGACAGGATACTAATATGCATTCCTGAGTGAATGCCTACGTAAGTTAGGTCCAAGAATTACTAGCAATATTGCACGTGATATGATATAACAACTGTACATGAGTATGTATATACAGACCTGCATGAATAAATAGGTCCTGAGTGAATGAGTGCTGACGGACCAGAGTTACTCACGGATGGATGCATAATTGTTAAACTAGGTCCTAGCACCCCAACAGTTCCAGATCTATGTTGCCGACGGCACGGCACCCCGGTGAGGCATTATATAGTCTAATAGCCGCCGGCAGGAAGGACATCCTGTATCGCTCTCTGGCACACCGTGGTGGGATCAGTCTGTGACTGAAAGTGCTCCTCTGCGTCATAACCATAGCGTGCAGAGGGTGGGTGACGTTGTCCATGATGGCCAGCAGTTTGGCCAGGATCCGTCTCTCCGCCACCTCCTCTAGAGTGTCAAGGCTCATCCCCAGGACAGAGCTAGCCTTCCTGATCAGCTTATTTACCCGAGAATCATCACCGGCTTTTATGTTTGCTCCCCAGCACACCACTGCAAAAAAGATGGCACTGGCCACCACAGACTGGTAGAAGGTATGCAGTAGTTTACTGCACACGTTGAAGGACCTGAGCCTCCTCAGAAAGTAGAGTCGGCTCTGGCCCTTTTTGTACAGGGCCCCGGTGTTACCAGCCCATTCCAGCCTGTTGTCCATATGGACTCCCAGGAACTTGTATGACCCAACCATTTCCACATCCATCCCCTGTATAGGGACTGCAGTCAGTTGTGCCTTGGTTCTCCTGAAGTCCACCACCATCTCCTTTGTTTTGCTGATGTTGAGCTGAAGGTGGTTCTGCTCACACCACAACACAAAGTCACTGATTGTGCTCCTGTACTCCTCCTCCTGCCCACCCCTGATGCACCCTACAATTGCAGAGTCATCCGAGAACTTCTGTAGGTGGCATGTTTCAGAGTTATATCTGAAGTCCAAGGTGTAGAGGGTGAACAGGAAGGGGGGCAGGACCGTTCCCTGGGGGGCCCCTGTGTTGCTAACTGCCCGTTCTGACACACAGCTCTGTAGTCTCACAAATTTTGGCCTACCGGTCAGGTAGTCCATGACCCAGGAGACTAAGGGTGCTTCCACTTTCATCCTCCTCATCTTCTCATCCAGTAGCAGGGGCTGAATGGTATTGAAGGCACTGGAGAAGTCAAAAAACATAACCCTCACAGTGCAACCTGCGTTGTCCAGGTGAGAGTAGGCCCTCTGCAGAAGGTAAATGATTGCATCAACCACCCCGATGTTGCGCTGGGGTCTGAGGTGAGCGAGGACTAACCTTTCCAGGGTCTTCATGATGTGGGATGTTAGCGCTGCATGTCTGAAGTCATTCAGGACAGTGGGGTGTGCCTTCTTGGGCACTGGGAAGAGGCAGGATGTTTTCCACAGCACAGGGACCCTAAGGCTAAGGTTGAAGCGACGCTGGAGTATTCCACACAGTTGGTCAGCACAGACCCTAAGCACCCTTGGGCTGATGCCATCAGGGCTCGTCGCTTTCCACTGATGTAGTCTCTCCAGCTCTCTCTTCACTTGGTTGGTGGTGAAAGCCAGCCCAGGTGGGGGGGTGGGGGGAAGGGGGGTGTTGAGGATCAGTCCAGGGGGAGCAGGGGTGGAGGTGGGGTCACTGATTGTCTCAGCAGGGTTGTTGTGAGCAAAGTGGGGGTGGGACAGCCATGAGGGTGTGTGGTCTGGGGAGCTGGAAGGGAGGTGGACAGGGTCAGTATCAAACATGTTAAAAAATTGGTTCAGCTCATTGGCTCTGTCCTGGATCCCCTCCGTCTGCCCACTGTTTGACTTTTTGAAGCCAGTGATATTTCTCATACCCTTCCACACTTCTCTCACCTGGCTCTGCCTCATCTTGTCCTCCATCTTCTCCTTATACACTATCTTCCCCTCAGCAATCCGCAACTTCAGCTCCCTCTGGACGCATTTCAGTTCGTCCTTGTCCTTGTCCCTCTCCTTGAAGGCCCTCTTCTTCTCATTCAGCAGGGCCTTCAGGTCGCTAGTGACCCAGGGTTTATTGTTTGGGAAACAGCGTACCTTCCTGGTGGGTACAGTGTTGTCTACACATAAATTAATATAGTCTGTTATGCAGTCAGCAAGTCCATCGATGTCCTCCCCATGAGCCTCACAGAGCACATCCCAGTCTGTTGTTTCAAAGCATTCCTGTAGGGCCTCATTCGCCTCCGGGGACCATCTCCTAATGGTCCTGGTGGTCGCAGGCTGCTGTTGGACCTGTAGAGTGGGGTGAGGTGGACAAGGTTGTGATCCGATCTACCGAGGTGAGGGAGTGCAGTGGAGTTGTATGCGTCCTTCACATTAGCATATAACAAGTCCAGAGTTTTATTATTCCTGGTTGGGCACTTCACAAACTGTTTGAACGTGGGCAGCGTTGAAGATAGATATGCATGGTTAAAATCCCCCGAAATGGCAAAGAAAGCACTGGGATGCGTTGCCTGTAACCTCGCGATAACAGAGTGGATGACGTCACACGCTGTGTTTGCGTCAGTGGAGGGCGGGATGTAAACAATAACAGCAATGGCCGCCGTGAATTCCCTCGGCAAATAGTAGGGTCTCAGGCTAACGGCTAACAGTTCAATTTTCAATTCGTCCGGAATATCAAACTTTTCCCTGGGGAGCAGCAGCGCTGCGTGGGCTAAATCCAGGAGCTGGGCTCTGTTGTAAATAATAATAATTGACGACTCCTTTCGACGTTCAGCTGCGATAAAATCCATAATCCTGAACTATTATAGTTCAACTGTAGCAAAATAAAAAATAAAACTAAAGAAAAGAGACTAACTAAAACAACAATTTATGCACGAACAACGGGAGCTGCTTAACAGGCGACCACCAGGGCGGCGCCAAATGTAGTAACAAATGTAGTAACAGAGAAAGAAGTCATGCCCTGATTGGCTCTAGTAACAGAGAAAGTAGTCATGCCCTGACTGTACATGCTTTGACAATATTTACTGATGTAATTTATGAGTAAACACATGACTTTGCTGACATTTCTGTTGATGTTTACCTTCCTACAAATCAAATCAAAGTGTATTTGTCACGTGTGCCGAATACAACAGTTGTAGACTTTACAGTGAAATAGATAGATAGATAGATAGATAGATATCTATCTATCTATTTCACTGTAAAGTCTACAACTGTTGTATTCGGCACACGTGACAAATACACTTTGATTTGATTTGAAATGCTTACTTACAATGCTTACTTGCTTACTTACAAGCTGCTTACTTGCTTACTTACAAGCCCTAACCAACAGTGCAATTTAAGTAGAAAATAAGTATTATGTAAACAAGAGAGGTAAAGAAATAAAAAACAGTAAAGTGACAGTAAAAAATATGTATATACAGGTGATATATACAGGTGGTATATACTGGTGATATATACAGGTGGTATATACAGGTGATATATACAGGTGGTATGTACAGGTGATATGTACAGGTGGTATGTACAGGTGGTATTTACAGGTCATATATACAGGTGATATATACAGGTGGTATATACTGGTGATATATACAGGTGGTATATACAGGTGGTATATACAGGTGGTATATACAGGTGATAAATACAGGTGATATACAGGTGATATATACAGGTGATATATACAGGTGATATATACAGCTGATATATACAGGTGGTATATACAGGTGGTATATACAGGTGATATATACAGGTGGTATATACAGGTGGCATATACAGGTGGTATATACAGGTGATATATACAGGTAGAATATACAGGTAGAATATACAGGTGGTATATACAGGTGGTGTATACAGTTGATGTATACAGGTGATGTATACAGGTGATGTATACAGGTGATGTATACAGGTGATATATACAGGTGGTATATACAGGTGGTATATACAGGTGATATATACAGGTGATGTATACAGGTGATGTATACAGGTGTTGTATACAGGTGTTACCGGTACAGAGTCAATGTGCAGGGGCACCAGTTAGTCGGGCTAATTGAGGTAATGTAGTGATAATCCCCAATGATCAGTGGTACCTGAGTGGTTTCTTTCCTTGGTAGTGGTATCACGATGATCAAAGGAAACACCTGCGTTGTACCTCAATTGGCCTGGCACTTTGAATAAGGGAGTGAAGGAATTATTATCCAAATCATATGATTATCAGTCCTCACACACACACACACACACACACACACACACACACACACACACACACACACACACACACACACACACACACACACACACACACACACACACACACACACACACACACACACACACACACACACACTGCCCTGGCTCTTGGCTGTCACAGTCCACTCCCCTCAGTGAGCTTTAACACGGCGGCTGAGTTCTGGTCTTTGTCCCAAATGGCACCCTATTCCCTATACGGTGCACTACTTGTGACCAGCGCCCAAGTACTACAGTGCACTATGTAGGAAATAGGGTGCCATTTGGTGACAGGGCTGAGTTCTAGTGCCATTAACCTGATGTCAAAAGATGCCAGATATCCCAGCAGAAAGCAGACCCTCCCGTGACACCACTAATGAAGCTGCTGCTCTGGCTACTGAAGAGGGTTTAGGGGGGTCAGACAGGAACTGAGGCTCTATCAGATTAAAGTAGTTTAGGAACATTTTAGACATAAAGGCACTGTGTAGCATAAATACATGTCTTAGTTCTATCTTCAAACAGCTGAGCATGTAGTTGATCCCCTCAGCATTAAATATATATACAGTCGTATGCAAAGTTTGGGCAGCCCTGACAATTTCCATGATTTCCATTTATAAATAATTGGGTGTTTGGATTAGCAATTTCATTTTGATCTATTAAATAACTGATGGACACAGTAATATTTCAGTAGTGAAATGAGGTTTATTGGATTAACAGAAAATGTGAAATATGCATCAAAACGAAATTAGACAGGTGCATAAATTTGGGCACCCCAACAGAAAAATATCACAGATTCTCAATGATATTCAGGTCTGGGGACTGGGATGGCCATTCCAGAACATTGTACTTGTTCCTCTGCATAAATGCCCGGGTAGATTTTGAGCAGGTTGTCTTGTTGAAATATCCAGCCCCGGCGTAACTTCAACTTTGTGACTGATTCTTCAACATTATTCCCAAGAATCTGCTGATATTGAGTGGAATCCATGCGATCCTCAACTTTAACAAGATTCCCAGTACCGGCACAGCATGATGGAACCCCCACCAAATTTTACTGTGGGTAGCAAGTGTTTTTCTTGAAACGCTGTGTTCTTTTGCCGCCATGCATAACGCCCCTTGTTATGACCAAATAACTCAATCTTTGTTTCATCAGTCCACAGCACCTTGTTCCAAAATGAAGCTGGCTTGTCCAAATGTGCGTTTGTGGCATGTGTGCAGAAAAGGCTTCTTCCGCATCACTCTCCCGTAAGCTTCTCCTTGTGCAAAGTGCGCTGAATTGTTGAACGATGCACAGTGACACCATCTGCAGCAAGATGATGTTGTAGGTCTTTGGAGGTGGTCTGTGGGCTGTTTTTGACCGTTCTCACCATCCTTCGCCTTTGCCTCTCCGATATTTTACTTGGCCTGCCACTTCTGGCCTGTGGTCTTCCATTTCCTCACTATGTTCCTCACAGTGGACACTGACAGCTTACATCTCTGCGATAGCATTTTGTAGCCTTCCCCTAAACCATAATGTTTAACAATCTTTGTTTTCAGGTTATTTGAGAGTTGTTTTGAGGCCCCCATGTTGCCACTCTTCAGAGGAGAGTCAAAGAGAACAACAACTTGCAATTTGCCACCTTAAATACCTTTTCTCATGATTGGATGCACTTGTCTATGAAGTTCAAGGCTTAATGAGCTCACCAAATCAATTGTGTGTTCCAATTAATCAGTGCTAAGTAGTTACAGGTATTCAAATCAACAGAATGACAAGGGTGCCCACATTTTTGCATAGCCTATTTTTCACATCTGATTTAATTTCATACAACTTAATATTGCTACACTAAAAATCTTTGTCTGGACAATACCCCAGTACTCAGCTTTTATTAGAAAATGAATGGCATGCCACTGTGATCATTTTCTGTGACGACAGAGTAAATTATTATGCAGCCTCAGAGGGGTGCCCAAACCTTTGCATACGACTGTATATATTAGAAACATGGAGATGACCAGAACTAGTTCGGCTTTTGAAGTGTCCATAAGTGTCAAAGCTGAAACATGGTTGCTCTATGGCTGGAAGTGGAGCAATACCACCGTGTGCTGACCATTATTTGTCATCATCAGTTTGTCACATGTTCCAAAGACACCTGGAGAGTAAGAGAGAGGACTGGTGACCCCACCACAGTGTTTACAGATCAAAGCTTTATTAGTTCACTTCCTTTATTGTGCTCAGCTACTTCCTGCTCTTTATCGCCACGGTGACCATAAAGCTTCATCTGCTGAGTCTAACCCCTAACCTCTGGTACCCCAATATATACAGTTGAATGTCATGGCTTTAGAAGCTTCTGATAGGTTAATTGACTTCATTTGAGTCAATTGGAGGTGTACCTGTGGATATATTTCAAGGCCTACCTTCAAACTCAGTGCCTCTTTGCTCGACATCATGGGAAAATCAAAAGAAAGACCTCAGACATTTTTTTGTAGACCTCCACAAGTGGTTGATCCTTGGCAGCAATTTCCAAACGCCTGAAGGTACCACGTTCATATGTACAAACAATAGTACGCAAGTATAAACACCATGGGACCACCCAGCCGTCATACCGCTCACGAAGGAGACGCGTTCTGTCTCCAAAATATTTGCATACTTTGGTGCGAAAAGTGCAAATCAATCCCAGAACAACAGCAAAGGACCTTGTGAAGATGCTGGAGGAAACAGGTACAAAAGTATCTATATCCACAATAAAACAAGTCCTATATCGAAGCCACTGCTCCAAAACCGCCATAAAAAGCCAGACTACAGTTTGCAACTGCACATGGGGACAAATTGTAGGAGAAATGTCCTCTGGTATGATGAAACTGTTTGGCCATAATGACCATCGTTATGTTTGGAGGAAGAAGGGGGTGTCACGGTCACAGGTGAGGGAACGAGGCGCAGAGCAAGGAATAGGTGCAAACATAGTTTATTACTCGAAAACAAACACAAAAACAACAAACATACTACCGTGAACTGGTGTCTAGCGCACACACGCACTACACAAACACATATTCTCCCCCAACCAAAAAACACACAATTCTAACCAAAAGGAAAAAGGGGGGAAAGGGCGGAGTACTGGGGAGGTTGTTGGCTCCGGCTCCGGCTCCGGGCGTGACGCAGGCACTGAAGGCAGCTCCCTCCCTGGGCACCGGTGGAGTGGACTGCTCCAGCACCGTAGCAGGGCTGACGTCCGGTCCCGGACTGGGCACCGGTGGAGTGGACTGCTCCAGCACCGTAGCAGGGCTGACGTCCGGTCCCAGACTGGGCACCGGTGGAGTGGACTGTTCCAGCACCGTAGCAGGGCTGAAGTCCGGTCCCGGACTGGGCACCGGTGGAGTGATTGCTCCAGCACCGTAGCAGGGCTGACGTCCGGTCCCGGACTGGGCACCGGTGGAGCGGACCGCTCCGACACTGGATCGGGGCTGGACGGCAGGTCCTGAGGTCCCGAGCGGGACTGATCGCCATGCCCAGCCTTGGCACCAGCGCAGAGAAGCTCTCCAGCCACGTGGCTACCGGTCCCGGACTGGGCACCGGTACGCTGAGGAGGTCCGGCAGGAGTCGAGAGCCCCCAGATGCTCCCTACCACCGGTTGCTGTGCACCCTCCGGCATCCTCTCTCGCCGACGCCGGTGCTGCCCAGGCTCCCTCGCGAAGCCCTGAGTGCCGAACGACCTGTACTCCTCTTCCTCTCTTAACTGCGGGTTCCCATGGTGGTGGATCATTCTGTCACAGTCACAGGTGAGGGAACGAGGCACAGAGCAAGGAATAGGTGCAAACATAGATTATTACTCGAAGACGAACACAAAAACAACAAACGTACAGAGAAAGACAGCTGCCTCTAATTGGGGATTGACCACCACCAACACAAAACTCCCTGAATGTGTCAGGACCTGACTGTGGCCATACTACTCCCTCTAAGCCGAAGAACACCATCCCAACCGTAAAGCACGGAGGTGGCAGCATCATGTTGTGGGGGTGCTTTGCTGCAGGAGGGACTGGTGCATTTCAGAAAATAGATGGCATCATGAGGAAAGAAAATTATGTGGATATATTGAAGCAAGATCTCAAGACATCAGTCAGGAAGTTAAAGCTTGGTCTCAAATGGGTCTTCCAAATGGACAATGACCCCAAGCATACTTCCAAAGTTGTGGCAAAATGGCTTAAGGACAACAAAGTCAAGGTATTGGAGTGGCCATCACAAAGCCCTGACCTCAATCCTATAGAAAATGTGTGGGCAGAATTGAAAAAGCGTGTGCGAGCAAGGAGACCTACAAACCTGACTCAGTTACAACAGTTCTGTCAGGAGGAATGGGCCAACATTCACCTAACTTATTGTGGGAAGCTTGTGGAAGGCTACCCGAAACGTTTGACCCAAGTTAAACAATTTAAAGGCAATGCTACCAATTACTCTGCTCTCTCATGTGATTTATGACGTCTCTCTTCCGATGAAGACACAACGTAGTTCTGGATGGCATGTTTGGCTGGCAAGCAGAAAACACATGGTTGATGATATACTGAGTGCCAAATGAGAAATAATTGAAAAATGTCAAACTAACTACCTTTAGACAGCTGTAATGTACAAAGACCCAGGGAGAGGGCTGAACGCTTTCCATGAGCTCATCTATTCTAGGGTTCATTACCAGGAAATGCAGTTTTCCACCAATAATATACCACATCCCAACTTCTCTCTCCTGAGCTATGGCTACCTTTTCCATGCATTGAGATGCTAGTCTGTAAAAAAGAACCGTATCCAATTATGTAGATGTTTCCAAAGAAGGGGTTTGTGGGCATTTCCTCCAAGGACCCCGACTGGACGCTTTCTGTTTGGGTGTTTTTTCTCCTGTGAACGTGCGTGTGTGTAAGTGTGTGCGTATGTGCGCGCCTGTGTGTCTATGTGTGTGTGTGTGTGTGTCTATGTGTGTGTGTGTGTGTGTGTGTGTGTTTGGTGAACCTGGGTAGTCTCAGGCCAGACAGAGACGTTTAAAGCCATGCTGTGTGAGGTATGCAATGGAAACCCAGGGAGAGGCAACACGTGTTCACACACTCTTTGACTTCAATCTGAGGTAATTGCCAGAAAAACATTTTGAGGTATTTCGAAAAAAACGGCACATATGAAGTGTGAAATTGCCAAGCGATCTTGGCCAGCGACAGTACACACACACTGCTCTGTGGGGCGGCATCCGCTGAGGACACGTTTTGAAAACACAGCTAAAGTAAGTAGAAGCAATGACAGTAGACTGTTCCATTGAGTCCATACAGTATATACACACCTTTTAAAGTGCGTTGCAATATGTTTCAAATGTCTTTGCAACACTATTATTTTGTATTTCCATGTACTGTAGACCCATGAGCTCTATATGGTTTATACTGGGACCATGTTGAGCTGAGCTGAATGTAGACCCATGAGCTCTCTATGGTTTATGCTGCCACAGTAGACTGGGACCATGTTGAGCTGAGCTGAACAAACAATGTCTGGCCTAGTGAGTACTGTTGATTTGAAACCAGTTTATGTGAAACTTAATAATCTAAAAATGTTTAACCTCTGGGAAAGCCTTAGGAGTTTCCTCCCAGTTGCCCACTGCGTTGAGGCTAATGAGTGCTGATGTTCTGAAAGAGCTGCTAAATCTGGACCCCTACAAATCTGATGGGCTAGACAATCTGGACTTTCTCTTTCTAAAATTATCAGCCAAAATTGTTGCAACCCCTATTACTAGCCTGTTCAACCTCTCTTTCGTATCGTCTGAGATCCCTAGAGATTGGAAAGCTGCCGCGGTCATCCCCCTCTTCAAAGGGGGAGACACTCTAGACCCAAACTGTTACAGACCTATATCCATCCTGCCCTGCCTTTCTAAAGTCTTCGAAAGCCAAGTTAATAAACAGATCACTGACCACTTCGAATTCCACCGTACCTTCTCTGCTATGCAATCTGGTTTCCGAGCTCGTCATGGGTGCACCTCAGCTACCGCTTAAGGTACTTAACGATATCATAACCGCCATCGATAAAAGACAGTACTGTGCAGCCGTCTTCATCGACCTGGCCAAGGTTTTCGACTCTGTCAATCACCGCATTCTTATTAGTAGACTCAACATCCTTTGTTTCTCAAGTGACTGCCTTGCCTGGTTCTCTAACTACTTTGCAGACAGAGTTCAGTGTGTCAAATCGGAGGGCCTATTGTCTGGTCCTCTGGCAGTTTCTATGGGGGTGCCACAGGGTTCAATTCTTGGGCCAACCCTATTCTCTATATACATCAACGATGTCGCTCTCGCTGCTGATGACTCTCTGATCCATCTCTACGCAGACGACACCATTCTGTATACATCTGGCCCCTCTTTGGACACTGTGTTAACCAACCTTAAAACAGGCTTCAATGCCATACAACACTCCTTCTGTGGCCTCCAACTGCTCTTAAACGCTAGTAAAACTAAATGCATGCTTTTCAATCGAACGCTTCCCGCACCCGCCCACCGGACTATCATCACTACTCTCGACGGGTCTGACTTAGAATACGTGGACACCTACAAATACCTAGGCGTCTGGTTAGACTGTAAACTCAACTTCCAGACTCACATTAACCATCTCCAATCCAAAATTAAATCTAGAATTGGCTTCCTACTTCACTCATGCTGCCAAACATGCCCTTGTAAAACTGACTATCCTACCGACCCTTGACTTCGGCGATGTAATTTCCAAAATAGCCTCCAACACTCTACTCAGCAAATTGGATGTAATCTATCACAGTGCCATCCGTTTTGTTACCAAACCATATACTACCCACCACTGCGACCTGTACGCTCTCGTTGGCTGGCCCTCATTACATATTCGTCGCCAAACCCACTGGCTCCAGGTCATCTATAAGTCTTTACTAGGTAAATCCCCGTCTTATCTCAACTCGCTGGTCACCATAGCAACACCCACCCGTAGCCTGCTCTCCAGCAGGTATATTTCACTGGTCATCCCCAAAGCCAACACCTCCTTTGGCCGCCATTCCTTCCAGTTCTCTGCTGCCAATGACTGGAATGAATTGCAAAAATCCTTGAAGCTAGAGGTTCCTATGTCCCTCACTAGCATCAGCTGTCAGAGCAGCTTACCGATCACTGCACCTGTATATAGCCCACCCTACTACCTCATCCCCATATTTATTATTTTAGCTCATTTTGCACTCCAGTATCTCTATTTGCACATCATCATTTGCACATCTGTCACTCCAGTGTTAATTCTAATTTGTAACTTATTTCACCACTATGGCCTATTTATTGTCCTACCTTCCTAACCTTACTGCATTTTGCACTACATTTGCACTCTGTATATATATTTTCTATTGTGTTATTGACTGTACTTTTGTTTATTCTCATGTGTAACTCTGTGTTGTTTTTTTGTCTCACTGCTTTGCTTTGACCTTGGCCAGGTAGCGGTTATAAATGAGAACTTGTTCTCAACTGACCTACCTGGTTAAATAAAGGTGAAATAAAAAATAAATAATAAAAAGGTGTCCACACTGTTACTGAAATTACTAAATTAGGTTTCAGAGATGAAATTAACCCATGTGAAAATGTAAGGGGTTATTTCCTTCTTTAGAGGGTTAAATATAATTGTAATGGTTCTTCTAACATTGGGATCCTGAGGCCTCAGGACCACACAGTCTCTCCCACCACAGCCATTTACCAAAGAAATAGCATTTCTAGAATGGATATCCATATTCAAGTCAATGGCCTCACAGGCTAAACCTGTTCTAGGATTATTTTATTTTTTTGCCATTCACCTCATTTGCCATCTTACTGTGACCTCATAGGGCAGGGCATTCATAGGATCTGTAGAGGAATAGGCACAGCATGTCTGATGTGGGCCTGGGAAAGTAGGGGTCAAAGTAAGGTCATATCAGATTATCCTTTAGTTACCTTAAGAGCAAAGGAAATCTTCTTCCTACAGTACGTCCCAAAGATTAATTGGTAATTAAACACCAAACTCTGAAAAGTAAAGCGCTGTGCATATACTGTACATTTATTAATCAAGACAGCAATTCACTTTCCAACTCATTCTCTACATTTCATGGTCATACGTTTCCAATCGTTTTTATTAGATTTTGCTCTCTGACAACGAGCTGCAGTTGTGAAGGAAACAGAGACAGTATAATGCAGAATGTATCACATCTTTGGGACGGGGAGAACATAGAGGCATGTGTGTCTACTGAAAAGTGATTGACCATGTCCTTGTTTCCTGCGAGGGTCAACCGTGTTGTTCTAGTTCAGGAGCCAAAGACAATCAGGAACATAATAGAAACAAGAACTGGAAGGTTTCCAAGTTCAACAAACTTATATTACTCGGTCAGCTTAGAGTGAAGTCTCTGTCTTCACAGTTTATGTTGTGTGGCTATCAAGGACAGATCAAATCTACAAAGATTCAAAGCAAACAAATCAGTCAGTGTAGATATAGTGGTCAGTTTATGTGATGCTGCTGTCAAGCAAAGCACTAGCCTGGAATCCAATCCGATATCAGTTTGGGATTCCAAGCTCATCAAGCAAAGTATAAAGCAAACAAAATGGCAGGTGATTAAAAACTACCAAACGACCAACCCTTGTGCAACGCAGATGTGTAATGGTTTAGTCAAGGTCAAAGTCTAGGTTGTCCTTCTATTACCTGGGTCCCTCTGCAGGGTTTATGGTGGTCATAGGTTCCCTTCCCAGAAATAATATTGGTAAACGTGCTATAAATCCTACCCATAAAGCCTAGATACCAACCATGCCTGTCTGCATCCCGAATGGCACCCTATCCCTACGGGCCCTGGTCAAAAATAGTGCACTATAAAGGGAATAGGGTGCCATTTGGGACACAGGCTCCTCATAATCACTAACAGGACTACTTCCTGTTAGAACTCCACAGCTCTCTGTGCTGGCCAATTAAAAAGTGTCCTGGTGTCAAACCGTAATTTTATTTCAGGTTCTTGGTGGGCTCTCGTTACTGAAATGAAACAACATAGGCTGAGGTTAAAGCCTGACTCAACTCCTGAAAGTCTGACTCACCTTTAGGCTCTATTAATGCTGAGGTAGCTACGCTCTTACGGGAAGAGAAAGTCAATTGTGCACGGTCGTAATCTCTAGGCCCGAAACTGTTTTTTTTTTCTTTGCCAACCTCTTCCAGGAACTGTTGCACGTCTAACCAATACCACCATTGTCTGGATTCTGGAACCCTTGAATTCTAATAATATTCTGCCATTCTAATACACTTGACCTTAATAACAGACGATCATTCTGAAAGACAGAAGGGATTCAGCAAAAACAGATTTCGTAAGAGTATTGCTCAGAGACATGGATGGATCCAGTTTGCTTTTCTCAGCAGCCAGAATGCTGCTTGATCTGAACAGGGGTTTTAAAGTGGAGGCGAAACGCTTTAAAGGAATACTGTTTATTTACTGAGAACTTTCTCAACAGGATAGAGTTTCAGATAAATCAGTTGCCTCAATACAAAAGACACAACATGCCTCCAATATTGTCTTAACACAAACAGATGATCTGAATCTGTAAAAAACATAGCAGATCTCTACTCTACAATTTATAGTTTATTCATCTAGTTTCACTGTAAATCACAAGTTGCCAGAAATACTGTGCTACAGAAGACAATATGCCACAAACGTGGTGATGAATAGTAGAAGAGCACCCTAAACAGAAACCGTTTCTCCATATGTTTATACAAAAGATGTGTATTGATCACTTATTCATGCGTAATTAATTAAGCGGTCATGCACGATACAGCATGTGCATTATACGGAGAAAACCATACACTTCTGTAAAAACTGTGGGATCTGGATTGAGAAATTGTCTACCGGTTCCATCCAGTGCGCCTTTATCCCTCACCTGGGACACGGAGCGTCCAACGGTTTTCAAGGAGTCGGATGTCTTCAGCAGATAGTTTCCAACCACAGAGTATTCCTCAGGAGCAGGTTCCCACCATCGCCTAGCAACATAAAACCACCTCTCACATGATGACTGTCAACATAACTTCACTTTCTGACCTCAGTTATTAAGAAAATGTTAAACATGGACATACAGTCACTGAAATTAGGATTTATGTCTACACTATAGGTTAAGTTTCTTGTTCCCACTCATCTCGTTTCTCATTAGGGGAGCAAGAAGAAGTAAACAGAAAGTGGTGATTTGTCATTTAACCAGAGTATAGCCCCAGAGTGACAATTGAGAATAAACATGCTTATTGATGCACTAGGTTGCACAGCATTGTAATACTACTAACGACTCAATATACACTGAGCAAGAATATAAATGCAACATGTAAAGTGTTTGTCCCATGTTTCATGAGCTGAAATAAAAGATCCCCAAAATGTTCTATACGCACAAAAAGCTTATTTATTTCAAATTTTGTGCTCAAAGTTGTTTATATTGATGTTAGTGAGCATTTTTCCTTTGCCAAGATAATCCATCCACCTGACAGGTGTGGCATATCAAGAAGCTGATTAAACAGCATGATCATTCCACAGATGCACCTTGTGCTGGGGACAATAGAAGGCCACTCTAAAATGTGCAGTTTGGTTACACAACACAATGCTACAGATGTCTCAAGTTTTGAGGGAGAGTACAATTGGCATAGTGACTGCAGGAATGTCCACCAGAGCTGTTGCTCATTTCTCTACCAAAAGCCACCTCCAAAGTCATTTTAGAGAATTTGGCAGTACGTCCAACCGACCTCACAACTGCAGAGCACGTGTATGGCGTGTGAGCAAGTGGTTTGCTGATGTCAACATTGTGAACTGAGTGCCCAGTAACTCTTTGAAATTGTTGCATGTTGTGTTTGTATTTTTTTCAGTATATACCCAGAGTATGCATCAAATTGTATGTGTAGACTTAACAGAACTAGTAGCAAAAGGTGAATGTTGAACTGTTGAACACATATCCACTAAAGACGTTGGATTACATAATGAGAAGGTTTGACAGCAGAATTTATTACGCAGCATTGATGCAATGATGCTGCTGGTCTGATGGAGGCATAAGAATAAGTTCTACCAATGTTTTCAACATGCTGTTCACGGTGTGTATGATCTACTAACGACTCCACCATCTCTCTCTCTCTCTCTCTCTCTCTCTCTCTCTCTCTCTCTCTCTCTCTCTCTCTCTCTCTCTCTCTCTCTCTTTCTCTCTCTCTCACTCTCTCTTTCTCTCTCCACATCTCTCTCTCTCTCTCCACCTCTCTCTCTCTCCACCTCTCTCTCTCTCCACCTCTCTCTCTCTCTCTCCACATTTCTCTCCACCTCTCTCTCTCTCCACCTCTCTCGCTCTCTCTCTCCATTCTCTCTCTCTCTCTCTCTCTCTCTCTCTCTCTCTCTCTCTCTCTCTCTCTTCACCCCCCCCTTCCTCCTTCCCTATCTTTTTGTCTCAGACAGTTCCTGTGTTCAACCTGCCAACAGTAAGATGGATGGCTTTAGGAGAGAGTGTGATGTGTGTGATGGTAGACTGTACAAACTGAGATGTACTTCAACGTGGCACAGTTGATGCGTCCCAAATTACACCCTATTCCCTATACAGTATAGTGCACTGCTTTTTACCAGAGTCATACGGAGCTATTTGGGACACAGACAGTCTTTCCGGGGGTCTATCTGGTTCACAGCAGCCTGTCCTGTCGCCCACCACACCTGATAAACGTCCTGGGAATATGACCCCTGAACCCTGTAAATGAAGTCAGGGGTAGATAAAGTCAGGGGTAGATGAAGTCAGGGGTAGATGAAGTCAGGGGTAGATGAAGTCAGGGGTAGATGAAGTCAGGCCTAGATGAAGTCAGGGGTAGATGAAGTCAGGGGTAGATGAAGTCAGGGGTAGATAAAGTCAGGGGTAGATAAAGTCAGGGGTAGATACAGTCAGGGGTAGATAAAGTCAGGGGTAGATAAAGTCAGGGGTAGATAAAGTCAGGGGTAGATGAAGTCAGGGGTTGATGAAGTCAGGGGTTGATGAAGTCAGAAGTAGATGAAGTCAGGGGTAGATGAAGTCAGGGGTAGATGAAGTCAGGGGTAGATGAAGTCAGGGGTAGATAAAGTCAGGGGTAGATGAAGTCAGGGGTAGATGAAGTCAGGGGTAGATGAAGTCAGGGGTAGATAAAGTCAGGGGTAGATGAAGTCAGGGGTAGATGAAGTCAGGGGTAGATGAAGTCAGGGGTGACCTATGGGGTTTTATTCTTGGAGCCACACACTTCTGTCCTTAGCTCTGTGTTTCTGTTACTGTGGCTGTTAACACATGGCCTTGTCTGCCTCCCCTGCACCTTCCTCTGCCACACCTCTGCCTCCCCCGCACCCAGCCAGACTGTCCCATGTCAGCGAGACTGCTTTGTCTTGTGGCACCTCCAGTATCGGTCCGCTGGACGACCAGTCAGGCTAGGGCTGTCTGGAAGATAATGGCAAGTGGCCAGAGTTGGAGATAGTGGTCCGGCCTTTTCCACCGCTTTTCCACCAACCACCCATCCTGTTGACCTCGGGGACACAGCTGGCCGTACATGCTGATACCTGGAGCAGGCTGAGACAAAACATGGGGACACTTTGTATAGGATTTAGGTTCTCTATCTCACTGACTACTCCTGCTATCACACTGCCCTCTTAGTAGATCCTGACTAGAACGTATGCAAGTTCTTCTTCTTCAATGTCTCTAAAACAGAACTGAACGAGTGTCAAGGTGTCTTCCTACCAGGGACAGATTCAGATCGACATAAGGACCAAAACCCCAATTATTTTCTTAAATATCATCACCATCAAGACAAGATCCTGATTACGGATCCATTGAGATCCTTTGAGATCCTTTGTGATCCATTGAGATCTGTTGAGGTCCATTGAGATCCGTTGAGATCCATTGAGGTCCTTTGAGATTCTTTAATGTCACCCAGTTTTATGATTGCTTCCCCTTCTCTAAAGATGAAAATCGTTTCCAAATACGACCATTTTGTTCCCATGATTGTCCTTATTTGACTTGTGTGTGTAAGTGGGGCCAGGTCCCTGGGGGAGTATTGGAGGGGGGCCGTTACAGCTGTTTCTGTTATTGGTCCATCTGGTGCTCCAATGGATCCAGGCACCAGCCTCCATACATACCCCAGGCCCCAGACCCAGCCTCAGCCTCAGCCTCCTGTAGGCAAGGCTGGGAGGCTACGTTCAGGAGGAGAAGATTATCCTTTTGCATACATACTCATTAAAAAACCCTTTAGTAATCAATTGTTGCATCTCAAAGAGGAGATCCACCAAAATTACCACTGAAAATATTCTGAATGGACTAGAGAATTATTCAATATCCATGTGTAGTGCTCTGTCAACAAACACAGAAAGAGAGGGGAGAAGAACCATGAACACTGACACATTTCCTACAGTACTCTGACTAAAATAGTAGGCCAATCTAGTCAAAAGGCTTAATAAGGCTATTTAAGTTTGTCCCACTGTTCACCTTGTTTTACTGTATCTTCTCCCACTCTGTACCCTGTTTGTTGCCTTACAGAACAGAATAGAAAAGACCAGAGCAGATAAGTCCAGAACAGAGAAGAGCAGAACAGAGAAGACCAGAACAGAACAGAGAAGAGCAGAACAGAGAAGAGCAGAACAGAACAGAGAAGAGCAGAACAGAACAGAGAAGAGCAGAACAGAACCGAGAAGAGCAGGACAGAGAAGAGCAGAACAGAGAAGTACAGAACAGAACAGAGAAGAGCAGGACAGAGAAGGGCAGAACAGAGAAGAGCAGAACATAGCAGATAAGAGCAGAACAGAGCAGATAACAGCAGAAGAGAGCAGAGCAGAGCAGAACAGAGAAGGACAGAACAGAGAACAGCAGAACAGAGCAGAGCAGAACAGAGAAGAGCAGAACAGAACAGAGAAGAGCAAAACAGAACCGAGAAGAGCAGGACAGAGAAGAGCAGAACATAGAAGTACAGAACAGAGAAGAGCAGGACAGAGAAGGGCAGAACAGAGAACAGCAGAACAGAGCAAAACAGAACAGAGCGGATAAGAGCAGAACAGAGCAGATAAGAGCAGAACAGAGCAGATAACAGCAGAAGAGAGCAGAGCAGAGCAGAACAGAGAAGGGCAGAACAGAGAACAGCAGAACAGAGCAGAGCAGAGCAGAGCAGAACAGAACAGAGAAGAGCAGAACAGAGCAGAGAAGAGCAGAACAGAGCAGAACAGAGAAGAACAGAACAGAGCAGAGCAGAGCAGAACAGAGAAGAGCAGAACCGAGCAGAGAAGAGCAGAACAGAGCAGAACAGAGAAGAACAGAACAGAGCAGAGCAGAGCAGAACAGAGAAGAGCAGAACAGAGAAGAGCAGAACAGAGAAGAGAAGAGCAGAGCAGAGCAGAACAGAGCAGAGCAGAACAGAGAAGAGCAGAACAGAGAAGAGAAGAGCAGAACAGAGAAGCGCAGAACAGAGAAGAACAGAGCAGAACAGAGAAGAGCAGAACAGAGCAGAACAGAACAGAGCAGAGAAGGGCAGAAGAGAGCAGAGCAGAGCAGAACAGAGAAGGGCAGAACAGAGAACAGCAGAACAGAGCAGAGCAGAACAGAGAAGAACAGAGCAGAACAGAGACGAGCAGAACAGAACAGAGCAGAACAGAACAGAGCAGAGAAGGGCAGAGAAGAGCAGAACAGAGCAGAGCAGAACAGAACAGAGCAGAGAAGGGCAGCGAAGAGCAGAACAGAGCAGAGCAGAACAGAGACGAGCAGAACAGAACAGAGCAGAGAAGGGCAGAGACGAGCAGAACAGAGCAGAACAGAGACGAGCAGAACAGAACAGAGCAGAGAAGGGCAGAGCAGAACAGAGAAGAGCAGAACAGAGAAGAGCAGAACAGAGAAGAACAGAGCAGAACAGAGACGAGCAGAACAGAACAGAGCAGAACAGAACAGAGCAGAGAAGAGCAGAACAGAGCAGAGAAGAGCAGAACAGAGCAGAACAGAGAAGAACAGAGCAGAACAGAGATTAGAAGAGCAGAACAGAGAAGAGCAGAACAAAGAAGAACAGAGCAGAACAGAGAAGAGCAGAACAGAACAGAGCAGAACAGAGCAGAGAAGAGCAGAACAGAGCAGAACAGAGAAGAACAGAGAAGAACAGAGAAGAGCAGAACAGAGAAGAGAAGAGCAGAACAGAGCAGAGAAGAGCAGAACAGAGAAGAGCAGAACAAAGAAGAACAGAGCAGAACAGAGAAGAGCAGAACAGAACAGAGCAGAACAGAGCAGAGAAGAGCAGAACAGAGCAGAACAGAGAAGAACAGAGCAGAACAGAGAAGAGCAGAACAGAGAAGAGAAGAGCAGAACAGAGAAGAGCAGAACAAAGAAGAACAGAGCAGAACAGAGAAGAGCAGAACAGAACAGAGCAGAACAGAGCAGAGAAGAGCAGAACAGAGAAGAGCAGAGAAGAGCAGAACAGAGCAGAACAGAACAGAGAAGAGCAGAGAAGAGCAGAACAGAGCAGAACAGAGAAGAGCAGAACAGAGCAGAGCAGAACAGAGCAGAGCAGAACAGAGCAGAGCAGAACAGTGCCCTCCTTCGTCACTTTACGCACAGAAGATCTCCTCTTCAGAACAAATCTGACTACAAAAACAAAGTTGCCAATGTCTTTACGATTGATACAAACAAGCGAAGTATACAATTATAAAATTATAAACCGAGACGACTGTAATAAAATGTAAAAAGTAGTCTATATGCCTATTTCAACCATATTGAAATACTGTTTTGCTACTTGTACAATACTGTCTGTAATTTGTAGCAATATATTTAATGATATGTAGCCTAACGCACAACGATGTGCCAAATCAGTGATGTAGTGCATTTGTATTGGGCGGCATTAGAATAATCCTCAGTTTCTGCAGCCATGGGTGGTGATATCTCTCTAAGAGCTGGTCCCTGGTCAGTATAGTGGAATAATGGTAATGTTAAGGTTAAGGTTTGAATGGAGAAAGCTGACCCGAGAGCTGCGCTGCCTTTTATTACTGTTCTTTCTGCGTGGTGTTTTGAGGAAAGCATCTAAAGACGCACTTAGCTGTTCTACAAGTGGTCTGAGGCAGCCGTTAGATTACCAGCTTTCAAGTGCAACGTTCATAACGATGGTTTTGGGGAACAGCTCAGAGAATTGACAGTGAATTTAACCTTAAGATGGTTTTGGGGAACAGCTCAGAGAATTGACAGTGAATTTAACCTTAAGATGGTTTTGGGGAACAGCTCAGAGAATTGACAGTGAATTTAACCTTAAGATGGTTTTGGGGAACAGCTCAGAGAATTGACAGTGAATTTAACCTTAAGATGGTTTTGGGGAACAGCTCAGAGAATTGACAGTGAATTTAACCTTAAGATGGTTTTGGGGAACAGCTCAGAGAATTGACAGTGAATTTAACCTTAAGATGGTTTTGGGGAACAGCTCAGATAATTGACAGTGAATTTAACCTTAAGATGGTTTTGGGGAACAGCTCAGAGAATTGACAGTGAATTTAACCTTAAGATGGTTTTGGGGAACAGCTCAGAGAATTGACAGTGAATTTAACCTTAAGATGGTTTTGGGGAACAGCTCAGAGAATTGACAGTGAATTTAACCTTAAGATGGTTTTGGGGAACAGCTCAGAGAATTGACAGTGAATTTAACCTTAAGATGGTTTTGGGGAACCAGGCCCAGAGCAGATTAGCTGAGGTTCCTGTTCCTCTCTAATGATTTGTGAGGAAAACTGTCTTCGTCCCAAATGGCACCCTATTCCCTATATTATAGTGCTCTACTTCTGACCAGGGCCCATAGGGACTATGAAGGAAATATGGGGCCATTTGGGATACAGACCTGCTTGGCTTCATATCTCTGCTCCACACACACTGCATGACAGTCCCAATTCTCTGTATATTGGAAACACATTTCTGTGTCACGGAGAAAAGGGATACTTACACTGGCACAGGGCAATATTTTCTTTAACATTTTTAAAACATGAATGTCTTTTGTTGCTGGTTAAAGACCTCACCCTTTAAAAGGAAGATTGTCCCTTTCAAATGATTTACAGTTCCTCCTTTCTATTTGGGGTTTCTTTGAATGTTTATATAAATCCAACAAATACTATTCCAGTATTTATGAATCTGTCTCCAACTCAACATATTTTACAGTGAATAAACTGTAGAGAGGCAGGAGAACAGTAGGTTCAGTCTGTAAACATTGAGATTATACAGTAGCTAACACCAATGTAGTTATATATATATATATTATTTTTTACACTCCAAAAACAAACATACATATAGGAACAACAACTTTGACACAAACAAACAATGACTACATCTCATCTACCCAGACCCGCAGGCTCACACCTCCATCCCTAGTGCCTGCATTATTGTTTGCCACTTGGTTTTTCTCTGTCGCCCTGCTATTTCAATATTTAAATAATGAATCATTACATTTTCTATTGTGTCAATAATGGTGGATTGATTGACTTCCTTCACCATCACCACCACCCAACACCACACCATCACCACCACCATCACCACAACCACCACCACTACCAACACCATTCCCAACACCACACCAACACCACCACCATCACCACAACCACCACCACTACCAACACCATCCCCACCACCACACCTCACCACCACCATCACCACAACCACCACCACTACCAACACCATCCCCACCCCCACACCATCACCACCACCATCAACACAACCACCACCACTACCAACACCATCCCCACCACCACACCAACACCATCACCATCACCACAACCACCACCACTACCAACACCATCCCCACCCCCACACCATCACCACCACCATCACCACAACCACCACCACTACCAACACCATCCCCACCACCACACCAACACCCTCACCATCACCACAACCACCACCAACCAACACCATCCCCACCACCACACCATCACCAACACCATCACCACAACCACCACCACTACCCTCACCAACACCACCACCATCACCACCACCACACCAACACCACCATCACCACCATCACCACCACCATCACCACAACCACCACCACTACCAACACCAACACCACCACCATCACCACCACCACACAAACACCACCACCATCACCACCACCATCACCACCACCATCACCACAACCACCACCACTACCAACACCACCACCATCACCACCACTACAACCATCACCACCACCATCACCACAACCACCATCATCACCAACACCACCACCATCACCACCACTACCACCATCACCACCACCATCACCACAACCACCACCACTACCAACACCACCACCATCACCACCACTACCACCACCATCACCACCACAACACCAACACCACCACCATCACCACCACCACCACCACCACCACCACCACTACCAACACCACCCCCACCACCACACCAACACCACCACCATCACCACCACCACCACCACCACTACCAACACCAACCCCACCACCACACCAACACCACCACCATCACCATCACTACCACCATCATCACCACCATCACCACAACCACCACCACTACCAACCCCACACCATCACTACCACCATCACCACCACCACACCAACACCACACCAACACCACCCCCATCACCACCACTACCACCATCATCACCACCACTACCACCATCACCACCATCACCACCACTACCACCATCATCACCACCATCACCACAACCATCACCACCACTACCACAATCACCACCACCATCACCACCAACACCACCATCATCACCACCATCACCACCACTACCACCATCATCACCACTACCACCATCACCGCCACCATCACCACCACCATCACCACCACTACCACCATCACCACCACCACCACCACCACCACTACCACCATCATACACAGTAAACCCTGCCCTTCTTAACATTTAACAACTAGGAACAACATACACAGTAAACCCTTCCTGCCTCCCTGTTGCCTCCGATGGAACTGAACAGAACTAGACTGTCCAATTCGGTGAAGTCTCTATCTGATGTTTGTGAAGACTGAAATGGGCCACAGATGCTCAATAAACTAAGTGGGAACTAGGGGAAAGGTGGTGAGTGTGTTTGTGTGTGTGTGTGTGTGTGTGTGTGTGTGTGTGTGTGTGCGTGCATGCGTGTGCGCGTGCACGTGCGCGGAAGGTGGATGTTTCTGACCGAGCGAGTACATACTGATCTGATTCATACACAAGGTCTGCTTTGAATACTGCCAAGTTTAATCAACAACATCAGTCATCCATGTTGTTAACATATTATTGTTTACACACAATCAAGGTTGGGTGGGCTGACTATTGTAGTGTGAGTTATTGTAGAGCCGCTTCACTTCCAACTTCCAATACAGTCTTTTCGTTGAGATCTTTCAAATGAGGCCTTCAAATGAGGGCAACAATGTGCTGCTTATGTTTGGTAAGGTACGTTTTATAATGTAAAGTTAATCAAATCGTTACCAAATGTTTTCCTAGAAAGTCAGCTCACAAGAGGCCGAGACAACCCCACACGGCTGGTGACAGTCTACTCCAGTTCATGTTGGACTACTCATATGCTCTATCTAAATCTACTGTTTTGAGGTGGTTTTCCGTACCACCAAGACCCTATGCTTCCCTTACCGCTTTCCTCTGGTGAAGAATAGCTGCTACGGTCTCTGTGACAGAAAGAAGGTTAACGTCTGTTAACGCCAGAATATGTGTATGTGTTATGTCCCAGAATGATCTGCTTGGCCCAAAACGCAATTTTAGAAGGAGAGAGGGAGGCGGGTGTTGATTCAGGGGATGCAGTGCAGGAAGTGCATGTTCCCATTAAAGTGGCAATCAGCAGTTGAAAACAATAACAAAGCAAATCCCGCCACTGTTTTGGTAAAACGATGAGGGATGTGTCTGGAGAAATAGAACCTTTACAACAAGTTAGTTCGTCAAATTTCTGCCCTGCTAGAGCTGCTCCGGTCAACTGTATATGCTGTTATTGTGAAGTGAAAACGTCTAGGCGCAACAACGGCTCAGCCGCGAAGTGGTAGGCCACACAATCGCACAGAATGGGACTGCTGAGTGCGTAGCGCGTAAAAATCATCTGTCCTCGGTTGCGACACTCACTACCGAGTTCCAGACTGCCTCTGGAAGCAACGTCAGCACAATAACTGTTTGTCTGGAGTTTCATGAAATGGGTTTCCATGGCCGAGCAGCTGCACACAAGCCTAAGATCACCATGTGCAATACCAAGCTGGGCTGTTTTTCATGGTTCCGGCTAGGCCCCTTGTTCCAGTGAAGGGAAATCTTAACGCTACACCATACAATGACATTCTAGACAATTTTGTCCTTCCAACTTTGTGGCAACAGTTTGGAGAAGGCCCTTTCCTGTTTCAGCATGACAATGCCCCCGTGCACAAAGCGAAGTCACACAGAAATGGTTTGTCGAGATTGGTGTGGAAGAACTTGACTTGCCTGCACAGAGCCCTGACCTCAACTACATCGAACACCTTTGGGATGAATTGGAACGCCGACTGCGAGCCAGGCCTTACCACCCAACATCAGTGCCCGACCTCAGTAATGTTCTTGTGGCTGAATGGAAGCAAGTCCCTGCAGCAATGTTCCAACATCTACTGTAAAGCCTTCCCAGAAGAGTGGAAGCTGTTATAGCAGCTAAGGGGGGACCAACTCCATATTGATGCCCATGATTTTTGAATTAGATGTTCGACGAGCAGGTGTCCACAGACTTTTGACCATGTAGTGTGTAATGTTCTAGTAGTGGTAGTGTCTGCAGTAGTAATGGTGGCGACTGGTTATAGTTGAACAAGTAGGTAGATGAAAAGGTAGGATAGCCTGAACATATATAAGTTGGTTTGATGTATCTAGTTTGAACGGTTCAAGAGTTACTGTTGGTGAGTTATATTATGCTAATTTATGCATATGTAATAGTTATAGTTACAGTAATTGTGGTCAGTAGTTTTTTGTGGTTGTGGTCAGTAGTTGTGGTTTAGTAGTTGTGGTCAGTAGTTGTATGCTTGTGGTCAGTAGCTGTGGTCGGTAGTTGTGGTAAGTAGTGGTCAGCAGTTGTGTGCTTCTGGTCATTAGTTGTGTGGTCAGTAGTTGTGGTCAGTAGTTGTGGTCAGTAGTTATGGTGAGACAGAGAGCAGTTAGCTGATGGTAGCTAACTTTATGTCACTCTAAACTAAGCCAAATGGTTGTAACTTTTTTATTGGTAGAAGATATTTCTGTTCCGAATTTGTATTTGAAAGCGGAGAAGTATAGGACGATTTCATATGCTCTAAGTTTTGTCTGACTTGTTGGGGGTGTGGTCAAAACAGCAGTATATGTTAATGCAGTTACTAAAACAGCTGCATCAATAGATCCGTAGAATATATTTTTGTTCCACGAACCGATTTGAAAAGATGAAGATGTCATACCTTCTAACTTTTTGTATAACTTGTTGGGGAATTAGTAAAAATGTCAGATGTTTATAAAAAGTTACAGAAAATGTTGTTGATGGGGTTACTTATCGGAATAAGATGTTATTTTTTAAATGCTTGATTTGAATAGCAGAGAAGTAGATTAAGATTTTGTATGTTCTAACTTTTTGTTTAAGTTGTTGGAAAAGTGGTCAAAGTAGCTGATTTGTGCCAAAAGTTGCATTGTTGCATTTATGGTGAATGGAATGTTGGAAGTGATGATGTCACAAGGGGGCCTTTTAGAATCTTGAGGAAATTCCATGAAAGTGAATGTTTTAATAGTTTAGAAAGTATAAAATATATAAACACACTATTCCAGACTGATTTGCATGTTTTAAAGGCTGAAGGACGTTTCTAGCCTAAACGTTGTGGGAGGAGTAGCGTTCCAAATAATGACAAGAAGAAGTATGACAAAGGTTTTGAATGGTCCCTTTAATAGTTGATATTTTTGATCGGGCAACACTGCATGGATCGTTTAAAGGAAATTAAATCTGATGTTGCATCATTATACACTAATATTTTTGTGTTGCATGAAACAAAAAGCAAAACAACTTCATTAAGAAGATGACTCAACAGAGGGTGTGAGCTGACCCCCATTACCCAGTCTGAAGAGGACAGGCCCAACCGTCCCAAATGGCAGCCTATTTCCTACACAGTGCACTACTATTATGAAAGGAACGTGAAGGCAGCCTACACAGGGTCCTTTGTTATAAACACACAACAGAGAAACACGTGTTGGAGACATTAGAAATGCAAAGAGACTCCAGAAAGTGGTCCTAAATGTGCACTATATAGGGAATAGGGTGCCATTTGGGGCGCAGCCTAGGGCTAAGGTCCTATCCAGGGCCTTGCAGGGCAACAGTCAAGTCAATGAGTAACTACAGCTTAAGGAACAAGCTGACAAATCAACGCGTGTTGTGGATGTGTTTTGTACCGGCGGTCTGGGTGGTCAGTTAGGGGAGGCTAACTGGTTGTTCATACACACACTAACACACTAACACACAGTACACTACAGCTCCTCCTATGACGTCATACAGTACAATATGTCTTCAAGGGCAAGTCGGCCCTTGGCACACAACATGACCTCACCGTCCAACAGTCAAAGAAGCCTCTCTTTAATTAGACATCTCTCTATTCTCTCTTCCAAGATGAATCCTCCACACTGATGAACATATGAAAATAACTCTCTCTCTCACTCTTTCTCACATCCTCTCTCTCCCTCGCTCCCTCCCTCTCTCTCTTCCTCTCTCTCATTGACTGGTAGTAACAAAGAAACAAAGATAGTAACATAGAAACAAAGATAGTAACATAGAAACAAAGATAGTAACATAGAAACAAAGATAGTAAATAGAAACAAAGATAGTAAATAGAAACAAAGATAGTAACATAGAAACAAAGATAGTAAATAGAAACAAAGATAGTAAATTGCTCCTCTATTAGATCAGTTGGAGTTTCATTGGATCTATCCTCTCTTCCAAGATGAATCCTCCAAATTGATGAAGTATGAAAAAACTGTCCACAACCTCCAGATACAGTTTATAATAAAATTGACTGTAAAACACTTCATTAATATCCATTTACCAAAATAGTGTCTGTCTGTCTCCACAATACTTTCCA
Organism: Thymallus thymallus; assembly: GCA_023634145.1. Classification (NCBI taxonomy): domain Eukaryota; kingdom Metazoa; phylum Chordata; class Actinopteri; order Salmoniformes; family Salmonidae; genus Thymallus; species Thymallus thymallus. The sequence continues at coordinate 6,075,387 of CM042416.1, read as the reverse complement.
TTCATCTAGAAGAGGAAACAGAACAACTGGTAAAAGACAGTGTCTTTATGCTTAACAAAGAGTCTTTGAGAGTATTGCTTAAAACAAAGCTGAATCCAGATGGAGTTGGTTTCATTTCAAATCCATGTTAAAGAGGGCTATATAAGAAACAACACGTCCCCTGATGTGACCCGCAACACAACATTACATGACATGACTGTTAACCTCTCCTGACAGTGACCCACAATACAACATTACATGACATGACTGTAAACCTCTCTTGATGTAACACACAACACAACATTACATGACATGACTGTAAACCTCTCCTGACAGTGACCCACAACACAACATTACATGACATCCCTGTAAATCTAAACTTCGTTACCAGTGTGAGGATGTGGACTGTCAGTGTGTCTCAGTGTGAGGATGTGGACTGTCAGTGTGTCTCAGTGTGAGGATGTGGACTGTCAGTGTGTCTCAGTGTGAGGATGTGGACTGTCAGTGTGTCTCAGTGTGAGGATGTGGACTGTCAGTGTGCCTCAGTGTGAGGATGTGGACTGTCAGTGTGTCTCAGTGTGAGGATGTGGATTGTCAGTGTGTCTCAGTGTGAGGATGTGGACTGTCAGTGTGTCTCAGTGTGAGGATGTGGACTGTCAGTGTGTCTCAGTGTGAGGATGTGGACTGTCATGAATGAATATGTCCTGAGTGAATGAGTGATTACAGACCAGAGTTACTCACGGATGGATGCATAATTGTTAAACTAGGTCCTAGCACCCCAACAGTTCCAGGTCTATGTTGACGACGGCACGGCACCCCGGTGAGGCATTAAATAGTCCGATAGCCGCCGGCAGGAAGGACCCCCTGTAGCGCTCTCTGGTACACCGTGGTGGGATCAGTCTGTGACAGAAGGTGCTCCTCTGCATCATAACCATGGCATGCAGAGTGTGGGTGACGTTGTCCATGATGGCCAACAGTTTGGCCAGGATCCGTCTCTCCACCACCTCCTATAGAGTGTCTAGGCGAATCACCAAAACAGAGCTAGCCTTCCTGATCAGCTTATTTACCCGAGAAGCATCACCGGCTTTTATGTTGGTGCCCCAGCACACCATTGCAAAAAATATTGGTAGAAGGTATGCAGTAGTTTACTGCACACGTTGAAGGACCTGAGCCTCCTCAGAAAGTAGAGTCTGGCCCATTTTGTACAGAGCCCCGGTGTTACCAGCCCAACCAGGATATCCTCCCTCCTCCTCCCTAATCCTCCCTCCCTCCCTCCATCTATCCTCCACCCTCCCACTATGTAGGGAATAAGGTGCCATTTGGGACATATGCCTCTTAACGAGCCTCTTCTGTTATACTGGTGTTTGGTAATTGATTGGGAAAACATCTATCGTATAGCTGCTAGCTCCATGGTCTGATGTTGTTGTTGGCTTGTCTTCCCTATATTCATTACTGTATCTGGCCATCAGTGCCAGGAGCATATTTCACTGGCTCCGAAGTTGTCTGTGTGTGTGTGTGTGTGTGTGTGTGTGCATGCATTCATACGTCCGTGTGTGTGTGCATGTGTGTGTGCATTAGTCCGTGTGTGTGTGACTGTATGTATGTGTGTGTGTGTGTGTGTGTGAGAGAGAGGGAGTGTGTGTGTGTGTGCGTTTGTGCATTACTGCGTGTATGTGTGTGTTTGAGAGAGAGAGAAAGAGCGAGTGTGTGTGTATGTTTGTGTGCGTGTGTGTGTGTGTGTCGCTCACTGGTTTCGACGTCCAGAGACATAATGTGTCCTTGATTATCCTCTGAGCGAGCGGCCGAACCGATGCACCGCTACTAACGTTGTACATGCAGTGTGTGTTTGTGTAAAACTATACATCAGAGCACATGTGGCAAGATATCAAGGAGGAGGTCGTTCTAGGGAGATCAGGAGGAATCTTATTTCAATGTTACTTCCTTTGCCTTCTCATATTTATTATTCAATTAAATTGTGTTTGGTAATGGTCCCCAGTAATACTTTATGTTTGATAATGGTCCCCAGTAATACTTTATGTTAGGTAATGGTCCCCAGTAATACTTTATGTTTGGTAATGGTCCCCAGTAATACTTTATGTTAGGTAATGGTCCCCAGTAATACTTTATGTTTGGTAATGGTCCCCAGTAATACTTTATGTTAGGTAATGGTCCCCAGTAATACTTTATGTTTGGTAATGGTCCCCAGTAATACTTTATGTTTGGTAATGGTCCCCAGTAATACATTATGTTTGGTAATGGTCCCCAGTAATACTTTATGTTAGGTAATGGTCCCCAGTAATACTTTATGTTTGGTAATGGTCCCCAGTAATACTTTATGTTAGGTAATGGTCCCCAGTAATACTTTATGTTTGGTAATGGTCCCCAGTAATACTTTATGTTTGGTAATGGTCCCCAGTAATACTTTATGTTAGGTAATGGTCCCCAGTAATACATTGGTGTAAAGCTTAGACTCTGGAGCAGTGGAAACATTTGACTCAAGTTGACTCAAGTTGACTCAAGCAATGCTACCAATGCTACCAAATACTAATTGAGTGTATGTAAACTTCTGACCCACTGGGAATGTGATGAAATAAATAAAAGCTGAAATAAATCATTCTCTCTCCTATTATTCTGACATTTCACATTCTTGAAATAAAGTGGTGATCCTAACTGACCTAAGACATGGACATTTTAATAGGTTTAAATGTCAGGAATTGTGAAAAACTGAGTTTAAATGTATTTGGCTAAGGTGCATGTAAACTTCCGACTTCAACACAGGTGGTATACAGGTGGTTTATACAGGGGGCACTGGTACAGAGTCAATGTGCAGGGGCACCGGTTAGTCTGGCTATTTTAGGTAATATGTACATGTAGGTATAGTTAAAGTGACTTTGCACAGATGGTAAACAGAGAGTAGCAGCAGTGTAAAAGAGAGTATGCAAATAGTCTTGGTAGCCATTTGATTAGCTGTTCAGGAGTCTTATGGCTTGGGGGTAAAAGCTGTTGAGAAGCCTTTTGGACCTAGGCTTGGCGCTCCGGTACCGCTTTCCATGCAGTAGAAGAGAGAACAGTCCATGACTGGGGTGGCTGTAGGCTTTCCTCTGACACCGCCATATGATAGTATGTTTTTCGTCAGTTTTTCATGAGACTGTTTTACGGTTCACCCGAGTCCTCAATTATTTACAACAGAGCCCAGCTCCTAGATTTAGCACACTCAGCGCTGCTGCATCCCAGGGAAAAGTTAGTTATTCCGGACGAGTTGAAAAGGCGACAGCGTGGACGCAGGGCGGGATTGAAGTGTAAAGCAAAGCTTATGAAATACCAGCTGTCTATCATTATGGGCAACGTGAGATCGCTGCATAACAAGATGGACGAGCTTGAGAGTCTTGTCCATGGACAAAGAGAATACCGGGAAGCTAGCATATTATGCTTTACTGAAACATGGCTGAATGATAATATCCCCATAGAGAAAGTAACTATCGGTGGTATCCACAATCAGAGCGGACAGGGATATTGTTTCTTCCGTTAAGGGTAAGGGAGGGGCGCTGGCTTTATTAGTTAACAACAGATGGTGTAATCCGAGACCAATTACTGTTAAGGAACAGTTTTGTAGCCTGGACATTGAGCTGTTTGCCATTAGCCTGAGACCCTACTATTTGCAGAGGGAATTCATGGTGGCAATTGCAGTTATTATTTACATCCCGCCCTCCGCGGACGCAAAAACAACGTGTGACGTCATCCACACCCTCTACTCCTCGGACTTCAGAAATAACTCTGAAACATGCCACCTACAGAAGTTCTCGGATGTGTAGGGTGCATCAGGGGTGGGCAGGAGGAGGAGTACAGGAGCACAATCAATGACTTTGTGTTGTGGTCTGAGCAGAACCACCTTCAGCTCAACATCAGCAAAACAAAGGAGATGGTGGTGGACTTCAGGAGAACCAAGGCCCAACTGACTGCAGTCCCTATACAGGGGATGGATGTGGAAATGGTTGGGTCATACAAGTTCCTGGGAGTCCATATGGACAACAGGCTGGAATGGTATGGTAACACCGGGGCTCTTTACAAAAAGGGCCAGAGCCGACTCTACTTTCTGAGGAGGCTCAGGTCCTTCAAAGTGTGCAGTAAACTACTGCATACCTTCTACCAGTCTGTGGTGGCCAGTGCCATCTTTTTTGCAATGGTGAACCGTAAACAGTCTCAACATAGACCTGGAACTGTTGGGGTGTTTAACAATTAACAATTATGCATCCATCCTTGAGCAACTCTGGCCTGTAATCACTCATTCACTCAGGACTTATTCATGCAAAATATTCACTTACCTGTTAATTTAACCAGACTGTATATTAAGTAAACTATTATTACCCTCACTTATATCATACGCACTTTTAGCTATTTAAGTATTTCCCTGCCATTTATCTATATCAACTTGCAATATTTGTATCAATTTCTTTTCACCTAACACTCTGTAACTATGTATAGTGTACATATTCAGACATCCAACCCTACTATGTAATGTCTTTTAATAGCTTTTTTGCACTCCAGATATCTTGTATTTCTATACTTTTTCATACTGCCGCTCCATGTATCATGTATCGTGTATCTGTCTTTTGTGTATTTTCGTTCTGGCATTTTGCACCTGCCCTGAAATTTCCCCTCGGGGATCAATAAAGTACCTATCTATCTATCTCTATCATGTAGCCATCATATAACTAGCATATACCCATCATATAGTCATCATATAACTAGCATATACCCATCATAAAGCCTTCATATAACTAGCATATACCCATCATATAACCATCATATAACTAGCATATACCCATCATATAGCCATCATATAGCCATCATATAGCCATCATGCAGCCATCATATAACTAGCATATACCCATCATATAACTAGCATACCCCCATCATATTGCCATCGTATAACTAGCATATACCCATCATAAAGCCATCATATAACTAGCATATACCCATCATATAACCATCATATAACTAGCATATACCCATCATATAGCCATCATATAACTAGCGTATACCCATCATATAGCCATCATATAACTAGCGTATACCCATCATATAGCCATCATATAACTAGCATATACCCATCATAAAGCCTTCATATAACTAGCATATACCCTCATATAGCCAGCATATGGCCATCATATAGCCATCATATAGCCAGGATATGGCCATCATATAGCCATCATATAACCATTAAAAGGGTTCAATGTAGAACCAGAAATCACTGTTATTTCAGTAGTGTATTAGCCTAGTGAGACTTACTGTATATTAAAGAACACATTAGACTTTTAGTGTACTGTAATATAATACAATGGCATAGAACGATGTTCTTATCCATTCAGAAGGATAATATATTTACTATCCTATCAAGGCCATTTACTGTGGATTAGAAGACCAAGCAGAGCTTTCTATTTGGCACTACAATCTTTCACTAGTTAATGAAACAGTTGGTTATCTGGGTTGTGAAAGAGTTTTGGTTGTGGAAACCATCTTGTTGAACTCACACTATTATCTACAAAGCCCAACAATCCCACAACGGCCATGTTGCCAAATTAAACAGAATAAACTGAAGCCAAAATAAGTCCCTGAGTCATTGACATGAGAAGGTTTTATCTCTAACGGAACCCTGTCCCCTACAAAAGTAGTGCACTGTAAAGGAATAGGGTGCCATTTGGGAAGTAGCTTCCTTGGTTTTCTGTGTGCAGCAGACTGTAGGTGTTAGTGGCTCAGGAAGCCAAAACACAAAACGTTGGCCAGCCTAGCATTTACTGATTAATTTCATAGTACTATAGGTTCATTGTTTTATCAGAAACATTTATGTTGGCTTTCTTGCTTTTTGTATTTACTGGGACTGTTTTCAAATGTCTAATTAAGGTGCTAACAGTCTTATTCTTTGAAATAAACATGTAGCTAACAACATAGTCTAACACACACAACATTAGACCACCAACAACACTAACACTCTGGCCAAACACACACAACATTAGACCACCAACAACACTAACACTCTGGCCAAACACACACAACATTAGACCACCAACAACACTAACACTCTGGCCAAACACACACAACATTAGACCACCAACAACACTAACACTCTGGCCAAACACACACAACATTAGACCACCAACAACACTAACACTCTGGCCAAACACACACAACATTAGACCACCAACAACACTAACACTCTGGCCAAACACACACAACATTAGACCACCAACAACACTAACACTCTGGCCAAACACACACAACATTAGACCACCAACAACACTAACACTCTGGCCAAACACACACAACATTAGACCACCAACAACACTAACACTCTGGCCAAACACACACAACATTAGACCACCAACAACACTAACACTCTGGCCAAACACACACAACATTAGACCACCAACAACACTAACACTCTGGCCAAACACACACAACATTAGACCACCAACAACACTAACACTCTGGCCAAACACACACAACATTAGACCACCAACAACACTAACACTCTGGCCAAACACACACAACATTAGACCACCAACAACACTAACACTCTGGCCAAACACACACAACATTAGACCACCAACAACACTAACACTCTGGCCAAACACACACAACATTAGACCACCAACAACACTAACACTCTGGCCAAACACACACAACATTAGACCACCAACAACACTAACACTCTGGCCAAACACACACAACATTAGACCACCAACAACACTAACACTCTGGCCAAACACACACAACATTAGACCACCAACAACACTAACACTCTGGCCAAACACACACAACATTAGACCACCAACAACACTAACACTCTGGCCAAACACACACAACATTAGACCACCAACAACACTAACACTCTGGCCAAACACACACAACATTAGACCACCAACAACACTAACACTCTGGCCAAACACACACAACATTAGACCACCAACAACACTAACACTCTGGCCAAACACACACAACATTAGACCACCAACAACACTAACACTCTGGCCAAACACACACAACATTAGACCACCAACAACACTAACACTCTGTCCAAACACACACAACATTAGACCACCAACAACACTAACACTCTGGCCAAACACACACAACATTAGACCACCAACAACACTAACACTCTGGCCAAACACACACAACATTAGACCACCAACAACACTAACACTCTGGCCAAACACACACAACATTAGACCACCAACAACACTAACACTCTGGCCAAACACACACAACATTAGACCACCAACAACACTAACACTCTGGCCAAACACACACAACATTAGACCACCAACAACACTAACACTCTGGCCAAACACACACAACATTAGACCACCAACAACACTAACACTCTGGCCAAACACACACAACATTAGACCACCAACAACACTAACACTCTGTCCAAACACACACAACATTAGACCACCAACTGGTGATCATGATGATTTGTCTGAGTAGTGGTATTAGTGGTATTAGTGGTATTAGTGGTATTAGTGGTATTAGTGGTATTTGTGGTATTAGTGGTATTAGTGGTATTAGTGGTATTAGTGGTATTTGTGGTATTAGTGGTATTTGTGGTATTAGTGGTATTAGTGGTATTAGTGGTATTAGTGGTATTTGTGGTATTAGTGGTATTAGTGGTATTAGTGGTATTAGTGGTATTTGTGGTATTAGTGGTATTTGTGGTATTAGTGGTATTTGTGGTATTTGTGGTATTTGTGGTATTAGTGGTATTAGTGGTATTTGTGGTATTAGTGGTATTTGTGGTATTAGTGGTATTAGTGGTATTTGTGGTATTTGACGGTGATCAGATGGGTGGGGTTTGTTTAGTACTGGCGTGGAGTAGGTTTGGGACAAGAGTTGGTGTAGGTTTGGGAGAGGGCATGGTGTAGGTTTGGGACAAGAGTTGGTGTAGGTTTGGGACAGGGTGTTTAGGTTTGGAAAAGGATTGGTTGGTGTTGGTTTGGGACGGGGATGGTTGATGTAGGTTTGGGACAGGAGTTGGTGTAGGTTTGGGACAGGGTAGTGTAGGTTTGGGACAAGGTGTTTAGGTTTGGGACAGGGTTGGTTGGTGTTGGTTTGGGACAGAGAATGGTGTAGGTTTGGGACAGGGTATAGTGTAGGTTTGGGACTGGTAATGGTGTAACTTTGGGACAGAGAATGGTGTAGGTATGGGACAGGGTTGGTGTAGGTTATTTTTCTCTCACAGTGTTCTAAGGTTAGTCTGCTATTTGGAACACAGACCTGTTGAACTTTCTATCCAAGACTTTTAGTAGCCTACACAACATTGAGTAATAATATGCAACATTGGCTTTTTTAGGTTTTCTGTCTT
>CM042416.1:5924543-6064543 GCA_023634145.1 Thymallus thymallus | reverse complement strand
TGACACGTTCAGGCTCATTGAGTTATGACACATTCAGGCTCATTGAGTTATGACGCGTTCAGGCTCATTGAGTTATGACACATTTAGGCTCATTGAGTTATGACGCGTTCAGGCACAGTGAGTTATGACGCGTTCAGGCTCATTGAGTTATAACGCGTTCAGGCTCATTGAGTTATGACGCGTTCAGGCACAGTGAGTTATGACGCGTTCAGGCTCATTGAGTTATGACGCGTTCAGGCACATTGAGTTATGACACGTTCAGGCTCATTGAGTTATGACGCGTTCAGGCACAGTGAGTTATGACACGTTCAGGCTCATAGAGTTATGACGCGTTCAGGCACATTGAGTTATGACACGTTCAGGCACATTGAGTTATGACACGTTCAGGCTCATTGAGTTATGACGCGTTCAGGCACATTGAGTTATGACGCGTTCAGGCACATTGAGTTATGACGCGTTCAGGCTCATTGTTTGTGGCATTTTCTTTGCCTTGAGTTCAGAGTTTCCGATAATTCCTATAGAGTGCAAATGAATGTGCCGTTATGCTAGACCCCAGTTGCCAAGGGAACAGAACTACCTGTCATATCTAGTTCTTATCCATTCAGCCCTACGTTCACCAATGTTCAGATTTATGATATCCAATATAAACTACTGTACAGCACAACTTCATGGAGGCTTGATGTCGCAATGTAAATTAGGGTCCAATTTTAGCTTGAAGTGGCAAGTGAGCATTTTAGTGGAAGAGGAGCCGCACTATGGGAGAATTAGGGGATGCATCCCGAAAAGCCCCCTGCACCCTATTTAGTGCATTACTGGTCAACAGTAGTGCACTATAGGGAATAGGGTGCTATTTGGGACACAGCCAGGATCTGATTCTGTAAGGAGTGATGAGATCCAAGCAAGACGAAGAGGGTCACTGGTGGTGAGGAACTTGACAACTGGGATAGATTTGGGTTAGATGTGGTCTCTGGACTTGTGGGAACTGTATTTCACAGACAGACAGAGACAGTTAGCATGTGCAAAATGCATCCATATTTTTATTGGAGACATGGGGAAATTGTGGAGAGCCTGAAGAGGACAGTGTCATTATAAAATATGAAATACAACTTTTAATACAACACACACACACACACACACACACACACACACACACACACACACACACACACACACACACACACACACACACACACACACACACACACACACACACACACACACAACAAATAAACACATTAGCTGATACAATGTATCCTTGCCAATAAATCACAGAAATCAGTAGCCTACATGCTACTTAATCTTTCCTTTGACGCGGGTCAGGAGTCTGTTAGTACATCAGAGAGACTACCCTCTCTGACTGGTGGATTTAGAGAGACTACCCTCTCTGACTGGTGGATTTAGAGAGACTACCCTCTCTGACTGGTGGATTTAGAGAGACTATCCTCTCTGACTGATGGATTTAGAGAGACTATCCTCTCTGACTGGTGGATTTAGAGAGACTACCCTCTCTGACTGGTGGATTTAGAGAGACTACCCTCTCTGACTGGTGGATTTAGAGAGACTATCCTCTCTGACTGGTGGATTTAGAGAGACTATCCTCTCTGACTGGTGGATTTAGAGAGACTACCCTCTCTGACTGGTGGATTTAGAGAGACTACCCTCTCTGACTGGTGGATTTAGAGAGACTACCCTCTCTGACTGGTGGATTTAGAGAGACTACCCTCTCTGACTGGTGTATTTAGAGAGACTACCCTCTCTGACTGATGGATTTAGAGAGACTACCCTCTCTGACTGGTGGATTTAGAGAGACTACCCTCTCTGACTGGTGGATTTAGAGAGACTACCCTCTCTGACTGGTGGATTTAGAGAGACTACCCTCTCTGACTGGTGGATTTAGAGAGACTATCCTCTCTGACTGGTGGATTTAGAGAGACTATCCTCTCTGACTGGTGGATTTAGAGAGACTACCCTCTCTGACTGGTGGATTTAGAGAGACTACCCTCTCTGACTGATGGATTTAGAGAAACTAGAATATAATAGAATACAACTTTATTGTCCATCCAGGATGGACATTATTCTTTGGAATCACCTTCCTTTAAAAGATCACATACACATACATTCTCACATCATACATATTTAAACCAGTCAGTCCATCATGTTGTATACACTGTCATGGGGCGAAGGCAGGACACGAGGCGCAGAACCGAAGTATAACGACATTCCTTTACTTTGTTTACCAAAATCAACCCAAAGGAGCGAACGCAACCACGAACTGTTGTGCAGAAAACACAAACAATAACCCAGACACAGGTGGGAAGGCAAGAACCTTAAATAGGATCCCAGTTAGAGACAACGCAGGGCAGCTGCCTCTAATTGGGAACCAACAAAACACAAACATAGAGTTTTCCAGAGCCCTCTCCTCTGTCAAGCCCTGATCTTAGCCACCAGACAAACATAGAGATGCCTGGCATACCCACAGTCAGGACCTGACATACACTAACAACAGAGGACATTAATACATTTACTCACAACAACCGCTGTCCCAACTGCACTGGATAGATAAGTACATACACTACCGTTCACTTAGAAAGAAAAAGCGCATTTCTTGTCCATTAAAATAACATCAAATTGATCAGAAAGGGGAACCGGCACTGGCGCTACCGGGCTAGGAACCAGTACCGGCGCTATCGAGCTGGGAAAACACACTGGAGCAACCGGGCTAGGAACCAGTACCGGCGCTATCGAGCTGGGAAAACACACTGGAGCAACCGGGCTAGGAACCAGTACCGGCGCTATCGAGCTGGGAAAACACACTGGAGCAACCGGGCTAGGAACCAGTACCGGCGCTATCGAGCTGGGAAAACACACTGGAGCAACCGGGCTAGGAACCAGTACCGGCGCTATCGAGCTGGGAAAACACACTGAAGCTACCGGACTAGGAACCAGTACCGGCGCTATCGAGCTGGGAAAACACACTGGCGCCACCGGGCTAGGAACCAGTACCGGCGCTATCGAGCTGGGAAAACACACTGGCGCCACCGGGCTAGGAACCAGTACCGGCGCTATCGAGCTGGGAAAACACACTGGAGCTACCGGGCTATGAACCGGTACTGGCGCCACCGGGCTAGGAACTGGTACTGGCGCTATCGAGCTGTGGACACGCACTGGAGCTACCGGGCTATGAACCGGCACAGGAGCCCTGGTGTGGGGAGCCGGCACAGGACGTACCGGGCTGGGGACCATCACTGGAGGCTCCAGGCTGTGAACCGTCACTGGAGGCTCCGTGCTGGGCACACGCACTGGAGCTACTGGGCTATGAACTGGTACTGGCGCCACCGGGATAGGAACCGGTACTGACGCTATCGAGCTGGGGACACGCACTGGAGCTACCGGACTATGAACCGGCACTGGCGCCACAGTAGCCCTGGTAGGGCACAGTAGCCCTGGTGCGGGGAGCCGGCACAGGACGTACCAGTCTGGGGACTGTCACTGGAGACCCTGGGCTGGGGACGGTCACGAGAGGCTCTGGGCTTTGAACCGTCACTGGAGGCTCTGTGCTGGGCACACGCACTGGAGGTCGGGTGCGGGGAGCTGGCACAGGTCGTACCGGGCTGGGGAGGCGCACCGGTATACAATTTACTTTGCATTTAGTAGTTCAACAGCACAAGGAACAAATTAAAGTTTGAACACGTTCTTCTTGGCCATGGGCATTCTGACGCATCGGCCAGAGGGAAACCTCTCTAACTGAAGGTGTAGAGGGTGAGAGGGTGAGAGGGGTCGCCAACGACAACCAGTGCCTTCTTTTTGGTTGCCTTGTGGAACACACTACAGTCTCGGACTGATGGATTTAGAGGGCCTGAGGAGGTATAAGGGTTGAACCTCAACCACTGGCTAATGCATCTTATTGTCATCCGGCTGGCCAGGTCCCTCTTACTGAAGGCTGCAAGGAGACAACTGAGGAGACACACACACACACACATACACACACTTAGGCCTACACATGCACTGTGCCACATGTATTGTGGCACTGAAGTCTGAAGTTGACCTGCGTTGAGCCACTTAATGAAGAAGAAACCTAAAACCCTGGAATCTACTCAGCTTCATTACCTGACGGGTTCATGCACTCATTTCACTGAAAGAATAATGATTAAAAAAGTCATTATAGTTAAGGACCTTTTCCCTTTTCACCACCCATCATACTACTCTACCACCCATCATACTACTCTACCACCCATCATACTACTCTACCACCCATCATACTACTCCCACCAGAACCAAATATACCACCCATCATACTACTCACCCCAGAACCAAATATACCACCCATCATACTACTCACCCCAGAACCAAATATACCACCCATCATACTACTCTACCACCCATCATACTACTCCCACCAGAACCAAATATACCACCCATCATACTACTCCCCCCAGAACCAAATCTACCACCCATCATACAACTCCCCCCAGGACCAAATATACCACCCATCATACTACTCCCCCCAGAACCAAATCTACCACCCATCATACTACTCCCCCCAGAACCAAATCTACCACCCATCATACTACTCCCCCCAGAACCAAATCTACCACCCATCATACTACTCCCCCCAGAACCAAATCTACCACCCATCATACTACTCCCCCCATAACCAAATCTACCACCCATCAAACTACTCCCCCCAGAACCAAATCTACCACCCATCATACTACTCCCACCAGAACCAAATATACCACCCATCATACAACTCCCCCCAGGACCAAATATACCACCCATCATACTACTCCCCACAGAACCAAATCTAGCATCTAGCTACCTAGCTATGATACTAGGCTAAAGGTAGCAGGATCTGAGCTGAGTTAAACCTGAACTCCAAAACAGGGAACAAGAAAACCATTATCAATATCTGGACATATGCCATTGAATGACATGTTATGTGTCATCTGTTATACAGACAATTCCCAGAGTCACACACCTGTCAATTATCCTTTAATCAAACCCCAACACCTCATCTTATACTCCTGGACATCACATATCTTAGTTAAGACATTGGTTGTGTCGTAAATGGCACCGTATTCCATTTATAGCGAACTCCTTTTGACCAGGGCCTATAGGTAAAAAGTAGTGCACCCTATAGGCAATAGGGTGCCATTTGGGACCTACTCCACGGAAAAGGCATTAACAAAAATGTTTTTTCTCTAATCTCTGGCACTCTGTCCAAATAGAAACCTCTTCTGAAGGACAAGGATGTCCCAGGGAACGAGGGGAAGGCATTGATTTATTTACTGAGTTCTACTCTCTATTACCAACAGATGTTCAGTATTGTAGTTGTGTAGTGCCTGCGATGTTGTACTAACCCCACCCAGCCATTAAGTGGTTCAGAATGGTCTGGACCCGCTCAGCGAGTCCCACAGAGACATTTCCAGAAAATCATGTTTCTAAAGTATAAGCAAGGGGATGGTACTTAGCGAACATTAATCTGAACTGGTGAATGTTGATTATGATAAAGCACGAACTGATCGATAAGATTTATGATTCAATCAATCAATCAATCAATCAATCAATCAATCAATCAATCAATCAATCAATCAATCAATCAAATGTATTTATAAAACCCTTTTTACATCAGCAGATGTCCCCAAACAGCAAGCAATGCAGATGTAGAAGCACGGTGGCTAGGAAAAACCTAGAGAGGAACCAGGCTCTGAAGGGTGGCCAGTCCTCTTCTGGCTGTGCCGGGTGGAGATTATAACAATTTATGGCCAATTAAGGACAGATTTTTCTCCAAGATGTTCAAATGTTCATAGATGGGTCAAATAATAATCATAGTGGTTGTAGAGGTTGAAACAGGTAAATACATCAGGAGTAAATGTCACTTGGCTTTTCATAGCCGGGCATTTAGATGTTGAAACAGCAGGTGCGGTAGAGAGAGAGAGTTGAAAACAGCAGGTCTGGGACAAGGCAGCATGTCTGGTGAACAGGTCAGGGTTCCATTGCCTCAGGCAGAAGACTGGTGCAGCTGCACGCCCAGGTGGACTGGGAACAGCAAGGAGTCATCAGGACAGGTTGGCTTGAGGCATGGTCCTAGGGCTCAGGTCCTCCGGGAGGGGATGGTGTGAGGGAGAGAGAGAGAATTAATTCACACAGGACACCGGATAAGACAGGAGAATAACAGAATGTCAGAGATTCCAGTCAGACAGTCTCTTGTGGTCACATTGCGCTCATGAAAATATACATTACCAGTCAAAAGTTTGGACACACCTACTCATTCAAGGGTTTAACTATGTTTTACATTGTAGAATAATAGTGAAGACATCACAACTATGAAATAACACATATGGAATCATGTAGTAAGCATAAAAGTGTTAAACAATTCAAAATATATTTTCTATTTGAGTTCCCACATATGCAGAGCACTGTTGTCCAGAGCACTCTGCGGTCAAACTCATCCCAAACCATCTCAGTCGGGTTGAGGTCGGGTGATTGTGGAGGCCAGGTCATCACTCTACTTCTTGGTCAAATAGCCCTTACACAGCCTGGAGGTGTGTTGGGTCATTGTCCTGTTGAAAAACAAATGGTAGTCCCACTTAGCGCAAACCAGATGGGATGGCGTATCGCTGAAGAATGCTGTGATAGCCATGCTGGTTAAGTGTGCCTTGAATTCTAAATAAATCACAGACAGTATCACCAGCAAAGCACCCCCATACCATCACACCTCCTCCTCAATGCTTCACGGTGGGGAACACACATGCAGAGATCATCCGTTCACCTACTCTGCGTCTCACAAAGACAAGGCGGTTGGAACCAAAAATCTCAAATCTGGACTCATACGACCAAAGGACAGATTTCCACCGGTCTAATGTCCATTGATCATGTTTCTTGGCCCAAGCAAGTCTCTTCTTATTATTGGTGTCCATTAGTAATGGTTTCTTTGCAGCAATTCAAGGCCTGATTCAGAAACAGTTTCCTTTGCAGCAATTGAAGGCCTGATTCACACAGTTTCCTCTGAACAGTTGATGTTGAAATGTGTCTGTTACTTGAACTCCGCGAACCATATATTTGGCCTGCAATTTCTGAGGCTGGCAACTCTAATGAACTTATCCTCTGCAGCAGAGGTAACTCTTGGTCTTCCTTTCCTGTGGCGGTCCTCATGAAAGCCAGTTCCATCATAGCACTTGATGGTTTTTGCGACTGGACTTGAAGAAACATTGAAAGTTCTTGAAATTCTCTGGATTGACTGACCTTCATGTCTTAAAGTAACGATGGACTGTCGCTTCTCTTTGCTTATTTGAGCTGTTCTTGCCATAATATGGACATGGTCTTTTACCAAATAGGGCTATCTTCTGTATACCACCCCTACCTTGTCACAACACAACTGATTGGCTAAAACACATTAAGAAGGAAAGAAAATCCACAATTTAACTTTTAACAAGGCACACCTGTTAATTGAAATGCATTCCAGGTGACTACCTCATGAAGCTGGTTGAGAGAATGCTAAGAGTGTGCAATGCTGTCATCAAGACAAAGGGGGGCTACTTTGAAAATAATTTATAAAAATATTGCAAGTTGATATAAATAAGGAGTATTTGCATAATTAACTATACTATACAGATCGATGGCAGATAAATACTTAAATAGCTAAAAGTGTGTATGATATAAGTGAGGGTACTAATAGTTTACTTAATATACAGTCTGGTTAAATGAACAGGTAATTTGCATGGTTACATTAACTGTACAGGTAAATGACAGGAAGAGATACTTAAATAGCTAAATGTGTGTATGATATCATTTAGGGTAATAATAGTAATTCCCTTAAAATACAGTCTTAGTGCGCAGGGTTTAATTACAGATAAATGCACGTATTGCACATTCGATATACAGTCGTGGCCAAACGTTTTGAGAATGACACAAGTATTGGTCTCCACAAAGTTTGCTGCTTCAGTGTTCTTAGATCTTTATGTCAGTAGTTACTATGGTACACTGAAGTAATACGCATTCCTGAGTGAATGACTACGTAAGTTCAGTCCAAGAATGACTTACAATATTGCATGTGATATGATATAACAACTGTACATGAATATGTATATACAGACCTGAATTAATAAATAAGTCCTGAGTGAATGAGTGATTACAGTTACTCACAGATGGATGCATAATTGCTAAACCAGGTCCTAACACCCCAACAGTTCCAGGTCTAGGTTGCCGACGGCATGGCACCCCGGTGAGGCATTAAATAGTCTAATAGCCGCTGGCAGGAAGCACCTCCTGTAGCGCTCTGTGGCACACAGTGGTGGGATCATCTGTGACTGAAGGTGCTCCTCTGCGTCATAACCATGGCATGCAGAGGGTGGGTGACTTTGTCCATGATGGCCAGCAGTTTGGCCAGGATCCGTCTCTCCGCCACCTTCTCTAGAGTGTCAAGGCTAATCCCCAGAACAGAGCTAGCCTTCCTGATCAGCTTATTTACCCGAGTAGCATAATCAGCCTTTATGTTGTCGCCCCAACACACCACTGCAAAAAAGATGGCTCTGGCCACCACAGACTGGAGTAGTTTACTGCACACGTTGAAGGACCTGAGCCTCCTCAGAAAGTGTTGAGGATCAGTCCAGAGGTGGGGAGAAGGGAGGTGTTGCAGATCAATCCGGAGGAAGCGGGGATGGAGGTGGGGAGAGGGTCACTGATTGTCACAACAGAGGTGTTGTGAGCAAAGTGGTGGTGGGACAGCCGTGAGGGTGTGTGGCCTGGGGAGCTGGAGGGGAGGTGGACAGGGCCATTATCGAACCTGTTAAAAAATTGGTTCAGCTCATTGGCTCTGTCCTGGGTCCCCTCCATCTGCCCACTGTTTGACTTTTTGAAGCCAGTGATATTTCTCATACCCTTCCATAACTCTCTCACCTGGCTCTGCCTCAGCTTGTCCTCCATCTTCTCCTTACACCCTCTCTTCCCCTCAGCAATCCGCAACTTCAGCTCCCTCTGGACGCATTTCAATTAGTCCCTGTCCCCCTCCAGGGTTTATTATTTGGAAAACAGCGTACCTTCCTGGTGGGTACAGTGTTGTCTACACAAAAAAAGTCCTCCTCATTAGCCTCACAGAGCACATCCCAGTCTGTTGTTTCAAAGCAGTCCTGTAGGGCCTCATTCGCCTCCGGGGACCATCTCCTAATGGTCCTAGTGGTCGCAGGATTCTGTTGGACCATAGGCCTGTAGAGTGGGGTGAGGTGGACAAGGTTGTGATCTGATCTATCGAGGGGAGGGAGTGCAGTGGAGTTGTATGCATCCTTCACATTAGCATATAACAAGTCCAGAGTTGTATTATTCCTGGTTGGGCACTTCACAAACGGTTTGAACGTGGGCAGCGTTGAAGAGAGAGATGCATGGTTAAAATCCCCCGAAATGGCAAAGAAAGCACTGGGATGCACTGTCTGTAACCTCGCGATAATACAGTGGATGACATCACACGCTGTGTTTGCGTCTGCGGAGTGCGGGATGTAAACAATAACAGCAATGGCCACCATGAATTCCTTCGGCAAATAGTAGGGTCTCAGGCTAACGGCTAACAGCTCAATGTCCGGGCTACAAAACTGTTCCTTAACAGTAATATGGCTCGTATTACACCATCTGTTGTTAACTAATAAAGCCAGCCCCCCTCCCTTACCCTTACCGGAAGAAACAATATCCCTGTCCATTCTGATGGTCTTGAAACTGACAATAGTTTCGTTCTCTATGGGGATGTTATCATTTAGCCATGTTTCAGTAAAGCACAATAGCCTAGCTTCCCGGTAGTCTCTTTGTCCATGGACAAGACCCTGAAGCTCATCCATCTTGTTATGCAGCGATCTCACGTTGCCCATAATGATAGACGGTATATCCGGCTTGTATTTCCTAAGCTTTGCTTTACCTGGTACCAAAAGGGTTTGTCATGACTTGCCAGTCCTGGGCTGAGGATCCAAGATGTCCGCTAGGCAAAGATGTGAGCAGTTTTATGGTCAGATCGTAAATTCCTTGCAGAGGCTCCTCTCTCTGCCTGGACATGCAGAATTGAGGGAGACTGAAACGCTGTAGAACAAAGGATCCCTCCCGCCAAAACTCCTACATCCCAAAATTGGAGAATGAAACAATATTTATATTTTAGAGAATGTGGGAGGTGGTTGGGGGGAACTCAAGGAACGACCATGTCAAATTAATTGTATTTTGTGATGTACTAAGGACGATAGAACAACATAACTGTATTTCTGAAAGTGTACATTTCTCAGTTATGAGGTTTGCATGTAATTGTTGTATAAAACAAATGATTAAGTATAAGAATACTTTTGAAAAGATAGAAATGTGATTTTAGTATTTTTTTCATGTCTGTTGCACACTAACTAAGCCACGCCCCTAATGTGGACTCGCTAAGAATTTACACGTTAGACCAGTCGACCTACGGTGAGCTGGATGTTGCAAAAAAAATGTAAACTACAACTCTACCAAAACGCCAGGGAATGTGGAGACAGTGGTCCCCACGTTGAAATGGTGAATTTCTTCTAGACCAACCAGAGTACAGCGCAAGCTACACGGCTGGAAATGGTATAAACTCTGAAACTATCGATTACTACAGAAGAAGTGATAAATCATAGGCCGTCGCATTATCAGTCTGCAGCTGAAAACGTACGTAGCCTAGGACGAGAATACCGACAACTGTGGAAGCATCTATTCTAACAGATCAACTCTAAGAACTACAGGGTACGTCGAAGTATCTATTCTCACCACTACTACGACCCCAGAACCTCTACAAAGGACAATGGTGATCTCTGGTTGCCAAACCAGAGTCTTACCTCATCGACCTAACTATCGAAGCCAGCTGCACGTAAATACATTGCATTCCTTTTTCCGAATTAGCGGCTATTAGTGGTATGTATATTTGTATTTCTGTGAGCATCGCTTACCAATGTCGAATAGAGAAATTCCTTTGTCACTCTCCCCCCACCCCTCCTCTCTCTGAATTCGCCATTGTGTTATAAACAAACTGTCATGTTTTGTTAGTCTTCTAGAGACGGTATTTACTGTTTAATGTTAGTATGTTTGATGTATTCTGTAATTGTTTAATTAGATTAGTAAATAAATAATTTAGCCAATTTGTGTATCGCTGATTCAAGTAGGGTTTGTGCAGACTACAAGGAATTACGAAGTTCAGAATAACTGGAAATAATAACCCATTAATAAGCAACTGTTATTGATAGGATATGAAAATATCTGAAGAGAGTTCAATTCGGGAGATAGTAACTCTTTAAACAAAATTTCCTGTGGTGCCCCAACTTCCTAGTTAATTAATGTTTACATGATTAGTTTAATCACATAATAATTACACATAGATAATTGATTTGATAATATAACAGTCTTCACTTTAATGATAGTCATGACACAACAGGTTTTACCTGCAACCAAAAAGTGTTCTTCAAAGGGTTCTCTTATGGGGACAGACAAAGAACTCTTAAAGGTTCTAGATAGCACCTTTTTCTAAGAGTGTAGTATTTGACCATGCCAACATTCAATGTAACTATTCTCGAGTACTATTCAACACCAAAGAGAAAGTTGTTTTCTCAAATGTCTCAAATTTGGCACCTGAGAAAAATACATGGATTGGTCTCACATTGATCAATATATGAGTTCTCTAAATTGTCTTAAATGTGTCTCCTTCAACTCCCTCAATTCATGCAAGAAAGATAATAAGATCAAAATCTCAATGAAATCTCCAGATAATTAGAATCCATCTCAAACAGACAAGTATCACCATATGTAACCCGGGATCTATCTCAGTATAATCAGAATATGACTTCTCTAAATTGCCTTAGAGCAGGTAGCCTGGCAGGTAGGAGCGTTGGGCCAGTAACCGAAAGTAGCGGACAAGGTAAAAATCTGTCGTTCTTCCCCTGAGTAACAACTGCTCCCTGGGTTTCAATGATGTTGATTAATACCAACCCCCTGTGCCTCTGATTCAGAGATGTTGGGTTAAATGCAAAAGACACAACATTGCTATGAATCTCAGTTTTAACTCAGATTTAGCTCTTGAGGATATGATCATACGATCTACTTTAATTCTCCATACCTCTCAAATGGCTCAAACAATAGCTTCTCTTTGACATATTTTAATTTATCCTAAGGGGCCTTTAAGAGAAAGAAGTCAGACATGAAGGAGCACTACACGATTCAAAATGGAGAAGTTCCAGTTAATCTCAGGAGATCAGAAAGTAACTTACTGAGCAACACATTTTTCCTATGGTTTTTCCTATGGTTTTTCCTATGGTTTTTCCTATGGTAGGGATGTGTAGAATTAAATATAATGAAAACATTTAACATCGACGCCCATAGAGAACAGAACAGTGAGGACTTAATAAGGATTATGTACATTATGTGTCCAAAATGGAACTGTTACATAATGTCAGGTAGCAAGAGAGATAGAAAAAGAGAGAGAGAGAGGGGGAGGGGGATATGGGGGAGAGAGAGAGGGAGAGGGGGAGGGGAGAGAGAGAGAGAGAGGGGGAGAGGGGGAGGGGAGAGAGAGAGAGGGACTAAGAGAGAGGGGGGGACGAGAGAGCAAGAGTAACAGAGATTGAGGGAGAGAAAAAGCGAGAAAGAAAGAGTGAGAAAATAAAGAAAAAAGAAAGACAGATAGAAAGAAAGAAAGAAAGACAGAGAAAGAAAGAAAGAAAGAAAGAAAGAAAGACAGAGAAAATAAAGAAAAAAGAAAGACAGATAGAAAGAAAGAAAGAAAGAAAGAAAGACAGACAGAGAAAGAAAGAAAGAAAGAAAGAAAGAAAGAAAGAAAGAAAGAAAGAAAGACAGAGAAAATAAAGAAAAAAGAAAGACAGATAGAAAGAAAGAAAGAAAGAAAGAAAGAAAGACAGATAGAAAGAAAGAAAGACAGAAAGAAAGAAAGACAGAGAAAGAAAGAAAGAAAGAAAGAAAGAAAGAAAGAAAGAAAGAAAGAAAGAAAGAAAGAGAAAGAAAGAAAGAAAGAAAGACAGATAGAAAGAAAGAAAGAAAGAAAGACAGATAGAAAGAAAGAAAGACAGAGAAAGAAAGAAAGAAAGAAAGAAAGACAGATAGAAAGAAAGAAAGACAGATAGAAAGAAAGAAAGACAGAGAAAGAAAGAAAGATAGAAAGAAAGACAAAGAAAGAAAGAAAGAAAGAAAGACAGACAGACAGACAGAAAGAAAGAAAGAAAGAAAGAAAGAAAGACAGATAGAAAGAAAGAAAGAAAGGAGAGAGATATTAATTCACAAAATATATTGCATTCCCCCTTAGTTGCCATTATTGCTTCCAAACCAGCTATCCATTAACTGATTCCTCATATAAGAATCTGAAAATTAAATGCTGCTGTTTAATCACTCTGAAGTTAAACGTGGGGAAGGTCATAAGGTCGGTGTAGCTGTGTCATACTCTGATGTCCAACCATCAGTGTTAGAGCCAGAGATGGAAAGAGGAGGAAGACGGAGGAGAGGAAGGGGAAAAGGGGATAGCTCCAAACGGAGGCAGGTCCCAATGGAGTCATCCAGTCTGACCGGGGGTCGACCGACACACACACAGGATGTTAGGTTAGGGGAGAGAGAAGTGGTTGGGTTAGGGGTGAGGAGGTTAGGTTAGGAGAGAGAGACATGGTTGGGTTAGGGGTGAGGAGGTTATGTTAGGAGAGAGAGTCATGGTTGGGTTAGGGGTGAGGAGGGGTGAGGAGACAGAGAGGAATCCTGTGGAGGGTGTGAAAGAGAGCAGAGAGAGTGTTGTGAAGAGGGTAAGGAGGGAGGAGCAGGGAGGATGAGATGGTTCAGGGGCCTGTGGAGGGGGTACGTACGCCTACAGAGTTAGGGTTAGACCAGGAGTGATTAGGCTAGGGGCCAGGGGCCTGTGGAGGGGGTACGTACGCCTACAGAGTTAGGGGTGAGGAGGGGTGAGGAGACAGTTCATCATAGGCCTCCTGAGTTAGGGTGAGTTAGGTTGAGGAGGGGTTGAGGAGGGTGAGGAAGTTTGAGGAGGGTTAAGGAGACAGTTCATCATAAGCCTCTTGAGTTAGGGTGAGGAGACAGTTCATCATAGACCTCTTGAGTTAGGGGTGAGGACACAGAGACGGATCGTGTGGAGGGAGTACATAGGCTATGTAGCCTCCTAGCTAGCTCCTACGTAGCTTTACAGCAGGACACAGCAGCAGTCTGGAGATCTAGGAGACCAGGGGAGAATCAACAGTAAATCACTAGTCTAACCTTCAGGATTAAACAACAGCAGTCTGGAGACCTGGGAGACCAGGGGAGAATCAACAGTAAATCACTAGTCTAACCTTCAGGATTAAACAACAGCAGTCTGGAGACCTGGGAGACCAGGGGAGAATCAACAGTAAATCACTAGTCTAACCTTCAGGATTAAACAACAGCAGTCTGGAGACCTGGGAGACCAGGGGAGAATCAACAGTAAATCACTAGTCTAACCTTCAGGATTAAACAACAGCAGTCTGGAGACCTGGGAGACCAGGGGAGAATCAACAGTAAATCACTAGTCTAACCTTCAGGATGAAACAGCAGCAGTCTGGAGACCTGGGAGACCAGGGGAGAATCAACAGTAAATCACTAGTCTAACCTTCAGGATGAAACACTTCCACTCTGGTGGAAAGATAAGAGGCACAGGGGGTGTGTCTTAAATGATAAATGGCACCCTATTTCCTTTATAGTGCACTACTTTTGACTAGAGTCTGTCAGGCTCTGGCCATAGAGAAATGGGCTTCTCTATGTAACCACGGTCAGAGTCTGACAGTTCTATTCTTTCTGTTTCTGGTGGTGGTTTGTGTGGGATCCCTAATTAGAGGCAGCTGTAGCGCATCGTCTCTAATTAGGGATCCTACATAGGTTTTGTAGATTTTCACACGGGGTTGTGGGTCGTTGTCACGGTGACAGCAAGTGTGCCACATTCGTTACGTGGTGTTTGTTTTGTGAACGTGACGTTTAGTCTATTCGTGTTTTGTTCTGTAGTTCGTCGTTTGTGTTTTATTATACATAGTATGGTAAATAAAAATAATATGTGGAACTACTATCCCTGCGCTGCTGATTGGTCGGTCTCTGCACCCTCTCGTGACAGAGTCCTGGTAAAGAATAGTGCACTATAAAGAGAATAGGGTGCAAAATTTACAATAATTACGATTGAATGGATGATACATTTTATTATCACAATGGTTTGTTCCAGGGGGTTTAGTTGAACCATGGGACTTTTCTCTTCTCTTCTGAGCTAATGTGATCTGTTTTACTGCAGAACTACAGTGGCCGTCAATGATCTCACAACTAGTCCTACCTGACGTTTTGTCTATCCTGCCCTCGTCATGGAACAGTCTATAAAACAGCACATGAAACCTGGTCAGCCACTGAGAGCTGATCTGCGTCCCAATTGGCACACTATTCACTACACAGTGCACTACTTCTGACCAGAGTAGTCCTCTATATAGGACATAGGGTGCCATTTGGGACACGGTCAGAGGGTATCGGTTCCCAGATCAATGGAGGAAATCTCAGCGAGAGAAAGAAATAAACAAACCTTGTGGCGTGTTCCTGTTAATGGTAATCTGATTCCTCCTACATTTGAGGTAGATTACCTTCATAGTCACGGTCAAATGGATTATACCTTCAAATCTCCAAAACCAACCCAGTGTTTATGATATGAAAGTCAACTATCTGGACTTCCACTTTACAGGTTAACAGTCCAAGCGTCCCAAATGGCATGCTATTCCCTAGAGTGCACTACTTTTGACCAGGGCCCATATGGCCCTATGTAGGGAATAGGGTGTCATTTGGGATGCAGACTAGATGAAGGGAGGGAGTGAGAAAATAACAGTCAGTAAATAATAAAATGTGGCATATAATGAAGGACACAGACAGACACAACAATACCACTACTGTATTATGGGAAAGTGACCTTGGAAAGCATCTCCTTGTTTGACTGTTGCTAGCAGAACATATAAACGGGCAAAACAATACTATCAGTCAGTCCTTAAGTCATAACACTTTCAGCAGAGTCATTGATGTTTCTGACTGTGTTCCTTTAATAATACAATAACAGACTTACAACTTTTCCCAAGTCATCAATACTTGGGACACAACATCCTGAAATATATGTCGACATCTTTGTTAGAAAGATCCCTTGACGTAGTGATGCTGAATAATAAGTGGAGAGCTATACATTTTGCGCATAGCTGACACTCACAATATATATTAGGGGCCTACTCTTACTGTCTAGTTTTACTGTCTAGTTTTACTGTCTAGTTTTACTGACTACTCTTACTGTCTAGTTTTACTGTCTAGTTTTACTGTCTAGTCTGTCTAGTTTTACTGTCTAGTTTTACTGTCTAGTCTAACTGTCTACTCTTACTGTCTAGTTTTACTGTCTACTCTTACTGTCTAGTTTTACTGACTACTCTTACTGTCTAGTTTTACTGTCTAGTTTTACTGTCTAGTTTTACTGTCTACTCTTACTGTCTACTCTTACTGTCTAGTTTTACTGACTACTCTTACTGTCTACTCTTACTGTCTAGTTTTACTGTCTAGTTTTACTGACTACTCTTACTGTCTAGTTTTACTGTCTAGTTTAACTGTCTACTCTTACTGTCTAGTTTTACTGTCTACTCTTACTGTCTAGTTTTACTGTCTACTCTTACTGTCTAGTTTTTCTGTCTAGTTTTTCTGTCTAGTTTTTCTGTCTACTCTTACTGTCTAGTTTTACTGTCTACTCTTACTGTCTACTCTTACTGTCTAGTTTTACTGTCTAGTTTTACTGTCTAGTTTCTCTCTACTCTTACTGTCTACTCTTACTGTCTACTCTTACTCTACTCTTACTGTCTAGTTTTACTGTCTAGTTTTTCTGTCTAGTTTTTCTGTCTACTCTTACTGTCTAGTTTTACTGTCTACTCTTACTGTCTACTCTTACTGTCTAGTTTTACTGTCTAGTTTCTGTCTACTCTTACTGTCTAGTCTTACTGTCTAGTTTTACTGTCTACTCTTACTGTCTAGTTTTACTGTCTAGTTTCTGTCTACTCTTACTGTCTAGTCTTACTTTCTAGTTTTTCTGTCTACTCTTACTGTCTAGTTTTACTGTCTACTATTACTCTCTACTCTTACTGTCTAGTTTTACTGTCTAGTTTCTGTCTACTCTTACTGTCTAGTCTTACTGTCTACTCTTACTGTCTAGTCTTACTGTCTAGTTTTACTCTCTACTCTTACTGTCTAGTTTTACTGTCTAGTTTTTCTGTCTAGTTTTTCTGTCTACTCTTACTGTCTAGTTTTACTGTCTACTCTTACTGTCTACTCTTACTGTCTACTCTTACTGTCTACTCTTACTGTCTACTCTTACTGTCTACTCTTACTGTCTAGTTTTACTGTCTACTCTTACTGTCTAGTTTTACTGTCTACTCTTACTGTCTAGTTTTACTCTCTACTCTTACTGTCTAGTTTTACTGTCTAGTTTCTGTCTACTCTTACTGTCTACTCTTACTGCCTACTCTTACTGTCTAGTTTTACTGTCTACTCTTACTGTCTAGTTTTACTGTCTAGTTTTTCTGTCTACTCTTACTCTCTACTCTTACTGTCTAGTTTTACTGTCTAGTTTTTCTGTCTAGTTTTTCTGTCTACTCTTACTGTCTACTCTTACTGTCTAGTTTTACTGTCCACTCTTACTGTCTACTCTTACTGTCTACTCTTACTGTCTAGTTTTACTGTCTAGTTTTACTGTCTACTCTTACTGTCTAGTTTTACTGTCTACTCTTACTGTCTAGTTTTACTGTCTACTCTTACTGTCTAGTTTTGGATTGATGGTGCAACTCTTTCCACACAGCATATTGCCTTTGAAATCACAATTAGTTCCTAACTTCCCTACACAGTTTAGAGTGGCCTTGTGGAGTTTCAGTCATCTGCGCTGGCCAGCGCCTTGATGGGGACCTTTCTACTCAGTGTGACGTCTGATCTGGCTGCATCCCAGATGACACCATATTCCCTATATAGTGTATTGCTTTTGACTAGGGCCTTAGTACACTATATAGGGAATAGGGAGCCATTTGGCATTCAGCCTCTACCCTCCACAGGTAGGCTCTATTATGTGACAGCTCTGTGGGGTCTGGTAGGGTCTGCATGTGTTCTTCGTTTTAAAACAGGCAAGTCGTATGAGAACACATTTATATTTGCTATGACAGCATTTTTATTCCTTATCCCCCAGTCCCTAAAATGACTGATCTTCTAACTTTGCTTTAAGCTTTTTCTGGTATTGCTTGAATTTAGCTGTTCTCTGTTATGGAGATTGCTAGTAATATAACTGGAATGAAACTCCAAAATGAAATAGAGGATGTCTTTTGTAAGGCTGTCACACACAGACACTAGCATACATTACATGCCAACGCAGTGCTTTTAGAGCAAACATATTCAAAGCTAATATAATTATGTCTTCTTGGTCATATGAAACCTATTGGCAGGGGGTACTGTGTAGAGATCCTATTCAATTACTAGAGGGGCTTGTCATAAACCATCAATGTTACAGAATGGTACGATAATGTCAGCCATATTGGTCAGGACGAAATCCAAACCAGTCTAATTGGAATGAATGGTACTAGAGGCATCCCACTGAGCCCACCGCATCATTTCAACATAGATATTCGGGTAATATTTTGTTGAGAAGTTGATCAATGAGATTTCAACCTTTAATCACCCACTCAAAAAGACAGGTAGAAGTTTGTTGAATTCTCAATGTCTCACTATGCTTTCAACCATATAGAAGAACAAATTCCTAAGGAAAAACAATCAGATTTTTGGTTGAGTTGTCATCTAAACATGTCATCCCTGCACTTTCAACCATTTAACCAGGCAAGTCAGTTAAGAACAAATTCTTATTTACAATGATGACCTACCCTGGTCTCCCCTAATGATGCACCACCCTATGGGACTCCTAATCACTGCTGGTTGTGATACAGCCTGGTATTGAACCAGGGTGTCTGTAGTGATGCCTCTAGTACTGAGATGTAGTGTCTTAGACCACTGTGCCACTCAGGAGATTTTTAAAAGCACAACAAAGTTCAAATGTCACTACCCCCTCCCTACCTCCTTTTGTTTTTGCCTTAAGTAACCTGCTATCTACCTATCTATCTATCTATCTAACGTAACCGTACCAAACGTAACATATCAAACTAATGTTACGTCTAGTCTATGAGACCTGTCTGGGCTGTGAATTGACTACATTGTTTGTATGGAATGTTGGTATATTGGCAGTTAATTTGAACAATTATTGGAGTCATTCCACTTAATCTGGTTGGCTAGCTAGCCATTAAACATACTGTGCAGATAATATATGAATTCACTGTTTTACACATTATCTTATCACAGCACTATGGTGCTGTCCAACTCTTCCTCTCAGGAGATATGGTCATTAGAACATTAGAATAATGGATCAGAATGTTAGAATCATGGGCTGGATTCCAGAACCAGTCGGCGGAACATTGTCATCCTCAACATTCTCAACCCTGCAAATGGCATTCCTAGACAGAGCTTCGGCATGTTGACATGTGCACTCCTCTGCAACCTGCATTTGAGATCAATATTGAGTGGAACGAATCAACAAGTTAAGAGCATAAAACCAATGTAAAATGTGAAAAATGAAAGCTGAATGTAACACTCATGATGAAGCCATTCTCCTGAGTTCATTGAAATCCCTTAATTGTGTAACCCAGTAGTTGGAGTAGAGAATAAGACGGATCACCCCATAATAACCTCTGGTCCATTGGGAAATAGCAGCTGTTACTAAGATACCTAAACGTGGGGTAACCACTGAGATGATTACTCAGTTAGCATAGGGACTGTATATTAATAGGCTGTCAGTGGTCTGTCTCAACAGGGGTCTGTGGTCTGTGGACTATGACTGGTTTCCAGAATAAAGTGTGTAAAATCACATTATCAGAGGTTTTCTAGAGGCTGAGGTTGCTGAGCCACTACCTACACTATTACTCCCAGGAGGCTCGTCAGGCTCTGTGTGTCTCTGCCTGAGTCTGTGGTTGAAATATAGGCTTCTTGTTCAGCAGAAGTTCCATGGTGAGATTGAGGAGGAAGACTCCCAACAGGAGGACCAACGGGACAACACACCGTGCAGCAGCAGCGGGGGGTATCTTTCTTGTTTCCTCTCTCTCTCTCTCTCTCTCTCTCTCTCTCTCTCTCTCTCTCTCTCTCTCTCTCTCCTCTCTCTCTCTCTCTCCTCTCTCTCTCTCGACCCTCTGTCTCTCTCTCTCTCTCTCTCTCCCTCTCTGTCTCTGTCTCTCGCTTTCTCTCTCTCCCTCTCTGTCTCTCGCTTTCTCTCTCTATCTCTCTCTCTCTCGTTCCAGGTCTATGTTGCCGACGGCACGGCACCCCGGTGTGGCATTAAATAGTCTAATAGCCGCCGGCAGGAAGGACCTCCTGTAGCGCTCTCTGGCACAATATGGTGGGGTCAGTCTGTGGGTGACGTTGTCCATGATGGCCAGCAGTTTGGCCAGGATCCGTCTCTCCGCCACCTCCTCTAGAGTGCCAAGGCTAATCCCCAGAACAGAGCTAGCCTTCCTGATCATCTTATTTATCTGAGAAGCATCACCGGCCTTTATGTTGGCGCCCCAGCACACCACTGCAAATAAGACCACCACAGACTGGTAGAAAGTATGCAGTAATTTACTGCACACGTTGAAGGACCTGAGCCTTCTCAGAAAGTAGAGTCGGCTCTGGCCCTTTTTGTACAGAGCCCCGGTGTTACCTGCACATTCCAGCCTGTTGTCCATATGGACTCCCAGGAACTTGTATGACCCAACCATTTCCAGTCATCCAAGAACTTCTGTAGGTGGCATGTTTCAGAGTTATATCTGAAGTCCGAGGTGTAGAGGGTGAACAGGAAGGGGGACAGGACCGTTCCCTGGGGGGTCCCCCCCTCAGTCCTCCCCGATCACACAGTCCTCCCTCAGTCCTCCCCAGTATACACTGTCCTTCCTTAGTACTACTTTTGGGCTCTAGACAAAAGTGGTGCACTATGTAGGGAACTGGGTGCCATTTGGGAGGTAGCCATGATGATGATGGGTGGGTGTCACTCCAGTTTCATGCATGACCATAACATGACCATATCATGACCATATCATGACCATATCACTGAATCCCCTGTTGTCTTACAGTGCTGGATCACTGTCTCCCACTGAATCCCCTATTGTCTTACAGTGCTGGTAGGCAGGCTGGCTGGCTGACTGACTGACTGACTGACTGACTGGCTGGCTGGCTGCCGTCCACACAAGGTAGAAGGGAAAACTGGTTTTGACTAAAAACTATATCTACAGTGAGTTAGGAGTTGAGTCGTAGAGGCTTTTCTCTAACATATTTCTCTAACATAGCCTGAAGAAACATTGGGCAGCGCTCCATCATGGCAGATGGGCTTTAAGCATGTGTTAAATCAGCCCACCAAAGAATGAATCAACTCAATTATAAACCCTATTCCCTTTGCACACTACTTTTGACAAGGGCCCATAGGCCTCTGGTCAAAAGTAGTGCCCTATGATGGGGAATATGGTGCCATTTGGGACGCAACTACAGAACTCATGCTTTCCAACACCAACCGTCCCATATTCCCTGTGGGACACTCGATGAAAAGACAGGGTCTAAGTCAACACTGTGTGGAAATAAACACGCTGTATCCATTGTTTTTACAGCGTCGTCAAGGGGTTTTACAATAACAGAATTAGATATTTCAGGCAATCCTAATTTATACACATGTCACTGTGACAGTTATGCCTCTGGGGTTGTGAAGGATTTTCAGGGGGTAAAGTGTAAAATAGATTGTCACCTAAACCAAAAGAAAAGCACATCAACTCACAACTTCCTTGTTGAGATGCAAAACTGTTTTGTAAACTTAGTGATTAGAACTGTTATTGAAGGTAAGGATAATGCAGTGTGAAGGAGTTTAAAGAGTTGAGCTCCTTCCAAACTGTGTCCAGACACAGTGGTTTAACAGATCGTCTCTAATCACTAATCACAGAAAGAAAAGAGCAAGGGTGAAATACATCCCAGGGTGCATTAGTAATAAATCCCAGGGTGCATTAGTAATGGTTTATATTTGTAGAGTTTTGAAAAGCTGCCACTTTTCTAAACACTTCTAAACACTCACACACTATCAGCCTGCCTGTTGGCTTTGGCTCGCTATGCTCTGTTCTCCACTGTGTTAGCTGTGTGTGTGTGTGTGTGTGTGTGTGTGTGTTAACTGAGTACATTTACATTTTAGTCATTTAGCAGACGTTCATTTGTGTTCGTGGAAAATGAGACCCAGAAGAGAGAAATCAACGTGTATCAGTTGGAAACGGCAACTAACTGAAATGATCTCCTCAAGGTTGTGATGAATGATAAACATTAAAGACTGTGTTACATTCAACATATTGGACAATATTTTCATTGACAGACCTTAAACATATTAATATGGCCAAACCAATGTCCCGGAGGGCAGTCAACTTCCCTGAATCGACTGGAATTTAAATGGAATTATCTCCAAACCTGGAGGACAACACCACTGTGTGCGGTAGCCACCTGGAGGCCAGGCCAGCACCACTGTGTGCGGTAGCCACCTGGAGGCCAGGCCAGCACCACTGTGTGCGGTAGTCACCTGGAGGCCAGGCCAGCACCACTGTGTGCGGTAGCCACTTGGAGGCCAGGCCAGCACCACTGTGTGCGGTAGCCACCTGGAGGCCAGGCCAGCACCACTGTGTGCGGTAGTCACCTGGAGGCCAGGCCAGCACCACTGTGTGCGGTAGCCACCTGGAGGCCAGGCCAGCACCACCTCCCTCAGTCCTCCCCCCACCACACTGTCCTCCCTCAGTCCTCCCCCCACCACACTGTCCTCCCTCAGTCCTCCCCCCACCACACTGTCCTCCATCAGTCCTCCCCCCACAACACTGTCCCCTCTCAGTCCTCCCCCCACAACACTGTCCCCTCTCAGTCCTCCCCCCACAACACTGTCCCCTCTCAGTCCTCCCCCAACCACACTGTCCCCCCTCAGTCCTCCTCCCACCACACTGTCCCCCCTCAGTCGTCCCCACCACACAGTCCTCCCTCAGTCCTCCCCAGTATACACTGTCCTCCCTCAGTCCTCCATCACATACTGTCCTCCCCCAGCCAGGACACAGGCTGAAGAGGGAAATCACTGTACATAGCAACTGATGGATACCTCCATGATTATTTGGCATTCATAACATTATTACATCTTCTGAGAAGAAAACATAACCTAGCCATCAGCATTGATATCAGATGACTTATGGAAACTAATGCAAAACTCTGAAACCAAACTTGTTTGACGTGTATACTGTGTATACTGTGAAAACACGTTGACAGTTAGGCCTCTACACCCCAGTGTTTATTTATTCTGCTCAATCACCCTCATCTAACAGCAACGCACACACACACCATGCACACACACACACACACCATGCACACACACACACACACACACACACACCATGCACACACACACACACCATGCACACACACACCATGCACACACACACCATGCACACACACACACACACACACACACACACACACACACACACCATGCACACACACACACACACCATGCACACACACACACACCATGCACACACACACACACCATGCACACACACACACACACACACACACACACACACACACACACACACACACACACACACACACACACACACACACCATGCACACACACACACCATGCACACACACACACCATGCACACACACACCATGCACACACACACACCATGCACACACACACACACACACACACACACACCATGCACACACACACCATGCACACACACACCATGCACACACACACCATGCACACACACACCATGCACACACACACACACACACACACACACACACACACACACCATGCACACACACACACACACCATGCACACACACACACACCATGCACACACACACACACCATGCACACACACACACACACACACACACACACACACACACACACACACACACACACACCATGCACACACACACACCATGCACACACACACACCATGCACACACACACACCATGCACACACACACACACACACACACACACACACACACCATGCACACACACACCATGCACACACACACCATGCACACACACACACACACACACACACACACACACACCATGCACACACACACACACCATGCACACACACACACACCATGCACACACACACCATGCACACACACACACACACACACACACACACCATGCACACACACACCACACACACACCATGCACACACACACCACACACACACCATGCACACACACGCCCACACATGCCTGCATGCACAAACACACAAACACATACATGCACTGGCTCACACACAGCTTTTTGATAAGGTAGGCAAACATTTTATAGACTAAAACTGAGAGAGAGAGAGAGAGAGAGAGAAAGAGAGAGGTCTATAAAAGGAAACTTATGCCACACTGAAATAGCTCTTATAGGGACGGTTTCCCGGACACAGATTAAGTTTAGTCCTAGATGAACGTGTTCAATGAACGTGCTTCTTACTCCAAGAGTAGTCTGAATCTGTGTCGGGGAAACAGGCTGATAATGACCATCAGGAGATGATACCTCAAGGTCAAAGTTCAGTCAATTAGCTGCACTCAACCATGCATTGGTTCTATAGAGAATTTTCATAACAAGGTCTGTGCAAATATTCCATTTCACATGATATTCTCCAAAACAAGACCTTTGCTTCCAGCTAATTAGCATGTAAATGCAGAATGATTGAAGGAGAGGGAGGAGACGTGATTTACGGCTGTAAAGACATATGGGTGGAAAACGTTACATACTGTATGGTCACTGATGCTCTGCAGGGTCACTAAACTCTCCCTAGCTCTCACTTTATGTGGTGAGCATAATGCCTAACAGGTGCCAACTGATACGAGGACTGTTCACCATTACACACACATGCACACGCAAACACACAACACCCCATTATACCAGATTACATGGCCGTACAGATCTCTTTCAGACTGAGCTGAGTGGTGAGAGATTATCTCATTCTAACAAGAGAGAGAGAAAGAGAAAGAGAAAGAGAGCGAGAGAGAGAGCAGTGCTGTATATGTGCTCCACATGTAAGTCTGATTACAGCAGGTAGCCAGGTATCCTCGAGGTTAGAGCATTGGAATAGCTGAACTGACAAGTTAAAACATATATGTCACTGGCACTTAACCCTAATTGCTCCTGGGGCGCTGTACAATGGCGACCCTGGCCGTGACCCCACTCCCTGCGGGTGTCTCAGGGGGAGTTGGGATACGGCGAACCTGGCGACCCTGGCCGTGACCCCACTCCCTGCGGGTGTCTCAGGGGGTGTTGGGATACGGCGAACCTGGCGACCCTGGCCGTGACCCCACTCCCTGCGGGTGTCTCAGGGGGTGTTGGGATACGGCGAACCTGGCCGTGACCCCACTCCCTGCAGGTGTCTCAGGGGGAGTTGGGATACGGTGACCCTGGCGACCCTGGCCGTGACCCCACTCCCTGCGGGTGTCTCAGGGGGAGTTGGGATAGGGCGAAACTGGCGACCCTGGCCGTGACCCCACTCCCTGCGGGTGTCTCAGGGGGAGTTGGGATACGCAAGAAACACACTTCCATTCCACACTGTGTAACAGGACGAGTATAATCACCAACAACTATCGTAGCGGTCAATTAAGCAGCAGCACAACGAAGATGATCACTTCATTACATTCAAGGTATTGGTTATTGTCAATAAGAAGGGTTCAATTCAGGACAATATTAAGTTAAAGATCAACATGGGAAATGAAAGAAAGAAAACGCCTGTGAAAAAACAAATCTGTCAACAAAAACATTTCAACTTTTAGAAACAGGGACAGGAATTGATTTGGGTGTTGTACATGTCACAATAAATTAAGCTGTTGAATCGCTCTTTGCTTAACGAAATACCCAAATCGTAGATTTGTACTCCTACATAAGTACTCATAATTTCTCGGTGGCTTGTTGAAATATCACCAATGGGATGTGTGGAAGGAAGCCTTGTAATTTCATTGACACATTTACAGTTGAAAGGTTCAACTGTACTGATGGAAGGGTGCAACGTGACCAGCAGTGGCGGCTGGTGATAATTATTTTGGGGGGGCGCATGCAGTACCAAAAAGCATGTTGACTACTTTTTATTTTTTTTATAACAAAATTCAAGCATTAAAGAGAAAACAGTGTCTGCACTTTTATCTTTTTACACATTCCTTTCCCACATATAACTGAATGAGGAAAAACAACAGCAACAACAGAGTAGCATGTTGACTACTTGAACATACATTTTGCTCTCCTTTCTTTCTGGCCTGCAAATTTCTCAATAACTCTCTGATTAAAGTCAGTCATCTCAGTAACAAGTCTCTTTTCCATGGACAGCAATGCCAGTGCATTCAGCCTCTCCTGGGTCATGGTGTTTCTGAGAAAAGTTTTTATTATTTTCAAGGTTGAGAAGCACCTCTCAGCTTCGGCTGTTGTCCTGGGTGGTAATGAGAACTTTTAGTCACCTCTTCGTTGTGCCACCTAATGCCAATCCTGTAGCCTTCATCTAGTTGTTTTAGCAATGCTAACTCTGCTCAAAAACGTTAGTTTCATTATTATCAAGATGGCTGCGGCTACTGTCATGACGTTTGCATTTTTCAGATAGATGTTTGAGGTCTCTTACCCCCGTTGTTGTCCACAAAACTTCAGTGCCGACACTTGGTTTAACTGCTACCATTTATCTCTACGAAGGTGATCAGCCTAGCAAGGTTTTGGCGACTCGGAGTGACCTTGTCGCCCGCGCACTCGCAGTAGTGGCCAAGAGCGTAAAGTTGAATGACAGGTGAGGAGAACCAATCAGATTGGATAAAATAACATGTATCCAATTCTGATTCGCCAGGGACGCAGCGACCAGCGCCCGGGGGAGGATCTTTAAGAAACCAATTAGAGACCAGCTTCAGGTCACATGCTGCCCGAAGATTTATGGACTCAGATAGACATCCATTTGTCCGGCGTCCCTCGCCCATGAAACCGCATGAAACATATTGAAAAACATATAAAATACTAAATACTTAACCGATTAAAGACAGTTTTTATTAAATGCTGAGGCTCTTACTACCAGCCGGCACATCGTATGAGTAATCTATTTTATTTTTTCTTCCACCAGTAACCCCACTAGTAACCCCACCAGTAACCCAACCAGTAACCACACTCTTAACCACACTAGTAACCCCACTAGTAACCATACTAGTAACCACACTACTAACCACACTTGTAACTACACTAGTAACCACACTAGTAACCCACACTAGTAAACCCATTAGTAACTACACTAGTAACCACACGCCACTCCATGTCCCTCTGAGCTCCATCCCCAGTTACTTGGCAACATTGTTAGCGAAACATTGAGAAAGACCGATTTCAACAGGCTACGGATTTAAGAACTGTCATGCAATATACACTGGGGGCCAAAAGTTTGGAATATTACTCATTCAAGGGTTTTTCTTTATTTGCACTATTTTTTACATTGTAGAATAAATGTGAAGACATCAAAACTGTAACATAACCCATATGGATTCATGTAGTAACCAAAAAAGTGTTAAACAAATCAAAATATATTTTATATTTGAGATTCTTCAAAGTAACCACCCTTTGCCTTGATGACAGTTTTGCACACTCATGGCATTCTCACATGCAGAACAAGCCTCCACTGCACACTAACCTTACAGTTTTCCCTTACTGTAATTAGTACCTTAGCCATATGGATATAAGGATATCCTACCCTTATAGTCCACCCACTGCAGTACATGGCTAAACTAGCCTGCTCCCTGAGCTGTTTGTGCTGTATGTACAGTTGAAGTCGGAAGTTTACATACACTTAGTCATAAGTCATTAAAACTCATTAACAAACTATAGTTTTGACAAGTAGGTTAGGACATCTACTTTGTGCATGACACAAGTAATTCTTCCAACAATCGTTTACAGACAGATTATTTAATTTATAATTCACTATATCACAATTCCAGTGGGTCAGAAGTTTACATGCAATAAGTTGACTGTGGCTTTAAACAGCTTGGAAAATTCCAGAAAATTATGTCATGGCTTTAGAAGCTTCTGATAGGCTAATTGACATCATTTGAGTCAATTGGAGGTGTACCTGTGGATGTATTTCAAGGCCTGCCTTCAAACTCACTGCCTCTTTGCTCGACATCATGGGAAAATCAAAAGAAATCAGCCAAGACCTCAGAAAAAATATTGTAGACCTCCACAAGTCTGGTTCATCCTTGGGAGCAATTTCCAAACGCCTGAAGGTACCACGTTCGTCTGTACAAATAATAGTATGCAAGTATAAACACCATGGGACCACGCAGCCGTCATACCGCTCAGGAAGGAGACGCGTTCTGTCTCCTAGAGATGAATGTACTTTGGTGCGAAAAGTGCAAATCAATCTCAGAACAACAGCAAAGGACATGTGAAGATGCTGGAGGAAACAGGTACAAAAGTATCTATATCCACAGTAAAACAAGTCCTATATCAACATAACCTGAATGGCTGCTCAGCAAGGAAGAAGCCACTGCTCCAAAACCGCCATAAAAAAGCCAGACTAAGGTTTTGCAACTGCACATGGGGACAAAGATCGTTTGGAGGAAAAAGGGGGAGGCTTGCAAGCCGAAGAACACCATCCCAACCGTGAAGCACGGGGGTGGCAGCATCATGTTGTGGGGGTGATTTGCTGCAGGAGGGACTGGTGCACTTCACAAAATAGATGTCATCATGAGGAAGGAAAATTATGTGGATATATTGAAGGACAACAAAGTCAACGTATTGGAGTGGCCATCACAAAGCCCTGACCTCAAACCTATAGAAAATCTGTGGGCAGAACTGAAAAAGAGTTTGCGAGCAATGAGGTCTACAAACCTGACTCAGTTACACCAGTTCTGTCAAGAGGAATGGGCCAAAATTCATCCAACTTTTTGTGGGAAGCTTGTGGAAGGCTACCCGAAACATTTGACCCAAGTTAAACAATTTAAAGGCAATGCTACTAAATACTAATTGAGTGTATGTAAACTTCTGACCCACTGGGAATGTGATGAAATAAATAAAAGCTGAAATAAATCATTCTCTCTACTATATTCTGACATTTCACATTCTTAAAATAAAGTGGTGATCCTAACTGACCAAAGACAGGACATTTTTACTGGGATTAAATGTCAGGAATTGTGAAAAACTGAGTTTAAATGTATTTGGCTAAGGTGTATGTAAACTTCAGACTTCAACTGTATATAGTCAATTCCTAAGGTTGATTTTGACCAGGCTGGACCAGGCTAAGGATAAACTAGTGATCACAAACAGATGAACTCACACCCTTTATGTGTCTTACTGTACTGTACAGCCCATCTATTTCCATGTATCCAGTTTCACACATGAAAGCTAAGCACACGTTTCTGTAACTTTATGAGGAGGCAAAACACTGCTAGGAGGCAGGCCAAAACACTGCTAGAACGCAGCTAGGAGGCCGGCCAAAACACTGCTAGAACGCAGCTAGGAGGCCGGCCAAAACACTGCTAGAACGCAGCTAGGAGGCCGGCCAAAACACTGCTAGAACGCAGCTAGGAGGCCGGCCAAAACACTGCTAGAACGCAGCTAGGAGGCAGCTAGAACACTGCTAGAACGCAGCTAGAACTCAGCTAGAACGCTGCTAGAACGCAGCTAGAACGCAGCTAGAACGCTGCTAGAACGCAGCTAGAACGCTGCTAGAACGCAGCTAGAACGCTGCTAGAACGCAGCTAGAGCGCTGCTAGAACACTGCTAGAACACTGCTAGAACGCAGCTAGAACACTGCTAGAACACTGCTAGAACACTGCTAGAACGCAGCTAGAACGCTGCTAGAACGCTGCTAGGGTGCTGCTAGAACGCAGCTAGAACGCAGCTAGAACGCTGCTAGAACGCAGCTAGAATGCTGCTAGAACGCTGCTAGGGTGCTGCTAGAACGCAGCTAGAACGCTGCTAGAACGCAGCTAGAACGCAGCTAGAACGCTGCTAGAACGCTGCTAGAACGCTGCTAGAACGCTGCTAGGGTGCTGCTAGAACGCAGCTAGAACGCAGCTAGAGTGCTGCTAGAACGCTGCTAGAACGCTGCTAGAACGCAGCTAGAGTGCTGCTAGAACGCAGCTAGAACGCAGCTAGAACGCTGCTAGAACGCTGCTAGAACGCAGCTAGAACGCTGCTAGAACGCTGCTAGGGTGCTGCTAGAACGCAGCTAGAACGCAGCTAGAACGCTGCTAGAACGCAGCTAGAACGCAGCTAGAACGCTGCTAGAACGCTGCTAGGGTGCTGCTAGAACGCAGCTAGAACGCAGCTAGAACGCAGCTAGAACGCTGCTAGAACGCAGCTAGAACGCTGCTAGGGTGCTGCTAGAACGCAGCTAGAACGCTG
Source organism: Thymallus thymallus (assembly GCA_023634145.1). Classification (NCBI taxonomy): domain Eukaryota; kingdom Metazoa; phylum Chordata; class Actinopteri; order Salmoniformes; family Salmonidae; genus Thymallus; species Thymallus thymallus. The sequence continues at coordinate 6,034,044 of CM042416.1, read as the reverse complement.
CTAGAACGCAGCTAGAACGCTGCTAGAACGCTGCTAGGGTGCTGCTAGAACGCAGCTAGAACGCTGCTAGAACGCAGCTAGAACGCTGCTAGAACGCTGCTAGGGTGCTGCTAGAACGCTGCTAGAACGCAGCTAGAGCGCTGCTAGAACGCAGCTAGAACGCTGCTAGAACGCTGCTAGGGTGCTGCTAGAACGCAGCTAGAACGCTGCTAGAACGCAGCTAGAACGCTGCTAGAACGCTGCTAGGGTGCTGCTAGAACGCAGCTAGAACGCTGCTAGAACGCTGCTAGAACGCTGCTAAGGTGCTGCTAGAACGCAGCTAGAACGCTGCTAGAACGCAGCTAGGGTGCTGCTAGAGCGCTGCTAGAACACTGCTAGAACACAGCTAGAACGCAGCTAGGGTGCTGCTAGAGCGCTGCTAGAACACTGCTAGAACACTGCTAGAACGCTGCTAGGGTGCTGCTAGAACACTGCTAGAACGCTGCTAGGGTGCTGCTAGGCGTTCACTGCTACAACCCACTTGTGGTTGGCTTTACAGTCTTCTGTGGGTTGAGTCATTATACTGTTACAAGTCAGTATAACACAATCTGTGGTGTTGGGAGTTGGACCACATAATGATCATATAACTGCTATGGTCTTGTTGACAGCTTATAACTATGCTGATTATTTAAGACCCTTCATTCACTTGTTTGACAGTATTACCGGAAGGTTAGTGAACCAAAGAGCTGACAAGATAAAAATCTGTCGTTCTTCACCTGAGCAAGGCAGATAAACCCACTGTTCCCCAGGCGCCAAAGACTTGGATGTAGATTAAGGCAGCCCCCTCACCTCTCTGATTCAGAGGGGTTGGGTTAAATGTGGAAGACACATTTCAGTTGAATGCATTCAGTTGTACAACTGACTAGTATCCCCCTTTCCTTTCTGAATTACTTCACATATGAGACCCTCTATCAAGCACTCGTGGACCTGCTGTAACTGGGCAGAGAAAGATACAATTTAGCACAGTCAAATGATGCCAGCAATTCATTGATATGATAGGATTGTTTGCAGGGTCTGTGATAATAGTCTTAGTATTGGTGGTACTAGGGCTACTGTCTCGTCCGAAAACAGTAGCCAAGTCTAAAGAACAAAGACAATGGTGGAAGTCATGATACCCAACCCATCACTAGCTACAAAGTGCTCCATTTAAACCATCGAGTTTCCTGCATCCTGCTGAGTGTCATACCAGATATGGATCCCAATACCAGACATGGATCCCAATACCAGACATGGATCCCAATACCAGACATGGATCCCAATACCAGACATGGATCCCAATACCAGACATGATCCCAATACCAGACATGGATCCCAATACCAGACATGGATCCCAATACCAGACATGGATCCCAATACCAGACATGATCCCAATAACAGACATGGATCCCAATACAAGACATGGATCCCAATACCAGACATGGATCCCAATAACAGACATGGATCCCAATACCAGACATGAATCCCAATACCAGAAATGGATCCCAATACCAGACATGATCCCAATAACAGACATGATCCCAATAACAGACATGGATCCCAATAACAGACATGGATCCCAATACCAGACATGAATCCCAATACCAGAAATGGATCCCAATACCAGAAATGGATCCCAATACCAGACATGATCCCAATACCAGACATGGATCCCAATAACAGACATGGATCCCAATACCAGACATGAATCATGTGTGAAGGATTACGAACAAAGTGATGTCATCTCATGAAACACAGACAGCCCTATTGTGGCTGCAAATGTTTCACCCCAAATGGCACCCTTCCCTATACAGTGCACTGCTTTTGACTAGAGCCCACCCAGGACTCTATAGGCTCTGGTCAAAAGTAGTGCGCTATATAGGGAATAGGGTGCCATTTGGGACCTAACCAGGAGTTGAACAATTTTGCAGGTTTGGCTTTTCTTGGACAGGATAAATCCCATTCAGAGCAGAGAGCCTGCCTGCTTCCTTCTGTACCTGACCTAATTCTGTCATCTGTTTTAACAGTCCCACCATATGTTACACAGAACAGAGCTGAGTGGAGCGGCTACCATGACAAGTCATAAAAATGCTGTGGTACGGTGGCAACACAACCTCTGCCATCCCGTCACGTTAGACTACATCTCCTCTATTTGTGATAGCATACTGTAGAACTAGTCATATTTATTAGTGCCATATGTCTGGCTCCCAGTCACTTGGCTGTGTCCCAAATATGTCACCCAAATGTCACCCATAGGGCTGTAGTGCACTATATAATGAATAGGGTGCCATTTGGGACTATTGAATCAGGTTGAATGTGATGCAGGGCCTAGGGAGGGAGACTCAATAAACAGGAAGATTGCTGCAAAGCGGAGGGGGTGATGACTTCCTCACTGGCCTCTAATACCTGCCTTCTAAGAAACTTCAACCGTTGTTGCCTGCCCAGAGGAACCCAATGTTTTTTTAAATAGAATGGAGCAATTCAGAATCCAGAAGATGTTTGTCAAAGCAAATTGTGGGAACTGGGAAAAGATTGCTCTCGTCTAGACACTGCAGTGAAACTACGACAGACGTTGGGGTCAAACGTTTATATGCATTTCTGCAATGACTGGGATCTTTCTACCAGGAGTCTGTCTCGTGGGAATAGAGGGTGACTGGGATCTTTCTACCAGGAGTCTGTCTCGTGGGAATAGAGGGTGACTGGGATCTTTCTACCAGGAGTCTGTCTCGTGGGAATAGAGGGTGACTGGGATCTTTCTACCAGGAGTCTGTCTCGTGGGAATAGAGGGTGACTGGGATCTTTCTACCAGGAGCCTGTCTCATTGGAATAGAGGGTGACTGGGATCTTTCTACCAGGAGTCTGTCTCATGGGAATAGAGGCTGACTGGGATCTTTCTACCAGGAGTCTGTCTCATGGGAATAGAGGGTGACTGGGATCTTTCTACCAGGAGTCTGTCTCATGGGAATAGAGGCTGACTGGGATCTTTCTACCAGGAGTCTGTCTCATGGGAATAGAGGGTGACTGGGATCTTTCTACCAGGAGTCTGTCTCATGGGAATAGAGGCTGACTGGGATCTTTCTACCAGGAGTCTGTCTCATGGGAATAGAGGGTGACTGGGATCTTTCTACCAGGAGTCTGTCTCATGGGAATAGAGGGTGACTGGGATCTTTCTACCAGGAGTCTGTCTCATGGGAATAGAGGCTGACTGGGATCTTTCTACCAGGAGTCTGTCTCATGGGAATAGAGGGTGACTGGGATCTTTCTACCAGGAGTCTGTCTCATGGGAATAGAGGCTGACTGGGATCTTTCTACCAGGAGTCTGTCTCATGGGAATAGAGGGTGACTGGGATCTTTCTACCAGGAGTCTGTCTCATGGGAATAGAGGGTGACTGGGATCTTTCTACCAGGAGTCTGTCTCATGGGAATAGAGGCTGACTGGGATCTTTCTACCAGGAGTCTGTCTCATGGGAATAGAGGGTGACTGGGATCTTTCTACCAGGAGTCTGTCTCATGGGAATAGAGGGTGACTGGGATCTTTCTACCAGGAGTCTGTCTCATGGGAATAGAGGCTGACTGGGATCTTTCTACCAGGAGTCTGTCTCGTGGGAATAGAGGGTGACTGGGATCTTTCTACCAGGAGTCTGTCTCGTGGGAATAGAGGGTGACTGGGATCTTTCTACCAGGAGTCTGTCTCGTGGGAATAGAGGGTGACTGGGATCTTTCTACCAGGAGTCTGTCTCGTGGGAATAGAGGGTGACTGGGATCTTTCTACCAGGAGCCTGTCTCATTGGAATAGAGGGTGACTGGGATCTTTCTACCAGGAGTCTGTCTCATGGGAATAGAGGCTGACTGGGATCTTTCTACCAGGAGCCTGTCTCATGGGAATAGAGGGTGACTGGGATCTTTCTACCAGGAGACTCTCATGGGAATAGAGGGTGACTGGGATCTTTCTACCAGGAGTCTGTCTCATGGGAATAGAGGGTGACTGGGATCTTTCTACCAGGAGTCTGTCTCATGGGAATAGAGGTGACTGGGATCTTTCTACCAGGAGTCTGTCTTATGGGAATAGAGGGTGACTGGGATCTTTCTACCAGGAGTCTGTCTCATGGGAATAGAGGTGACTGGGATCTTTCTACCAGGAGTCTGTCTTATGGGAATAGAGGGTGACTGGGATCTTTCTACCAGGAGTCTGTCTCATGGGAATAGAGGCTGACTGGGATCTTTCTACCAGGAGTCTGTCTCATGGGAATAGAGGGTGACTGGGATCTTTCTACCAGGAGTCTGTCTCATGGGAATAGAGGCTGACTGGGATCTTTCTACCAGGAGTCTGTCTCATGGGAATAGAGGGTGACTGGGATCTTTCTACCAGGAGTCTGTCTCATGGGAATAGAGGGTGACTGGGATCTTTCTACCAGGAGTCTGTCTCATGGGAATAGAGGCTGACTGGGATCTTTCTACCAGGAGTCTGTCTCATGGGAATAGAGGGTGACTGGGATCTTTCTACCAGGAGTCTGTCTCATGGGAATATAGCACCTGCTCTAAATGCATCTGACTGGACGTTATTAACGTGTCACCAGTCAGACGTCTTTAAAGAAACTGTTCCTGAAAGAAGTGGTGCTCTTAAGTTTACTGAGATAATCAAGACGTGGCCAACGCAATAGTCCTTGTAAAAAGGTCTTTGGGTGCATAGTTGGTTATAAGCAATAAAACATTAAGAGAAAGAGAAACAGAGGTTTTTCCATTTCTAGTTTATGCCTGACTTCAACTGAAACCAACACATTCAGCTCTAACAGAGTGTCTGAGCTGAGACCAGTGAGGGCTGCGACGAGGGCTGTGTACCAAATGCCACCCTTTTCCATTTATAGTGCATTACTTTTGACCAGGGCTCTACGGGCTCTGGTCAAAAATAGTGCACTATACAGGGAATTGGGTGTCATTTGGGAGGCACACTTGGCCTCAGACTTGGGCCAGGTCTGTGCTGTGCTCTGTGATGTAATGCTAATCCACTGCTGTGCTGAGGCACACTGGCCAATTAAAGGCAGTAACCATGGTGTGTCATGTGACGAGACCAGGCCAAATCAAATCAAAATCACATTTTAATTGTCACATTCTTTGTAAACAACAGGTGTAGACTAACACTGAAATGCTTTGCTTCCAGACACGGATCCCAATACCAGACACGGATCCCAATACCAGACACGGATCCCAATACCAGACACAGATCCCAATACCAGACACGGATCCCAATACCAGACACGGATCCCAATACCAGACACGGCCGTCCTCCTGGACCTTTCACATACAACAGTGTCTAGAGTTTACAGAGAATGGTGTGACAAACAAAACACATCCAGTCAGTGGCAGTCCTGAGGGAGAAAACAGCTTGTTGATGAGAGAGGTCAAAGGAGAATGGCAAGAATGGTGCCAGCTAACAGGCGGGCCACAAACAGACTAATAACGGTGCAGTACAACAGTGGTGCAGAATAGCATCTCAGAACGCACAATTAATTGATCCTTGTCACGGATGGGCTACTGCAGCAGTCGACCCAGTTCAACTCCTATCAGTTAAAAACAAGAAGAAGCGGCTCCAGTGGTCATGCGATCACAAACACTGGACAATTGATGAGTGAAAAAACATTGCCTGGTCCGGCGAATCACGGTTCTTGTTGCGTCATGCTGATGGCTGTCAGGATTTGCCGTAAGCAGCATGGACCAGTGGACCCATCCTTCCTGGTATAGGCTGGTGGAGTTGGTATACTGGTGTGAGGAATGGTTTCTTGACACATGTTAGGTCCCTTGATATCAATTGAACAACGAATGTTTCTGACACCTTGTAGAATCCATTCCCCAAAGAATTCAGGCTGTTCTGGAGGCAAAGAGGGGTCCGACCCTGCACTAGATGGGTGTACCTAATAAACTGAGTGACTAGGCAACAGGATGGATAATAGACAGTAGCAGCTGTGTATGTGATGAGTGTAGAAGTGTAGAAGTGTGTGTGTGGTGAATGTGCCTGCGTGTACGTTTTTTGTGTCAGTGAGTGTGTGTGTGTGTGTGTGTGTGTGTGTGTGTGTGTGTGTGTGTGTGTGTGTGTGTGTGTGTGTGTGTGTGTGTGTGTGTGTGTGTGTGTGTGTGTGTGGACGTGTTTAACTATACTTGTGGGCACCAGAAGTCCCCACAAGAAAAGTAAACCAACAAAAAGTTGACTAATGGGGGACATTGTGTTGGTCCCCACAAGGTCAAATGCCATTTCTAGGGGGTTTAGGGTTAAGGTTAGAATAAGGTTTTGGTTTAGGGTTAGGAGATAGTGTTAGTTTTAGTGTTAGGGTTAGGGTTAGGAGCTAGGGTTAGGGTTAGGGTTAGGGTTAGGGTTAGGGTTAGGGTTAAGGTTAGGTTTTTGGGTTAAGGTTAGGGTTAAGGTTAGGGTTAGGGTTCGGGTACGGGTAAGGGTAAGGGTTAGGGTTAGGGTTAGGGATAGGGATAGGGTTAGGGTTAAGGTTAGGGAAAATGGGATTTTGAATGGGACTGAATTGTATGTCCCCACAAGGTTAGCTATACAAGACTGTGTGTGTGTGTGTGTACATTTTGGAGTGTCAGTGTAAGTATGTGTGAATGTGTGGGTAGAGTCCAGTGTGTGTGCATAGAGTCAAAAAGAGTACAGAAAGGGTCAATGTAGATAGTCCGGGTAACTATATGGTTAAATATTTAGCAGTCTCATGGCTTGGGGGTAGAAGCTGTTCAGGGTCCTGTTGGTTCCAGACTTGGCGCTCCGAACAGTCTATGATTTGGGTGGCTGGAGTCTTATACAATTTTTAGGGCCTTCCTCTGACACCGCCTGGTATAGATGTCCTGAATGGCAGGGAGTTCGGCCCCAGTGATGTACTGGGCCGTGCGCACTACTCTCTGTAGCGCCTAGCGGGTCGAATGCCAAGCAGTTGCCATACCAAGCAGTGATGCAGCCAGTCAAGATGCTCTCAATGGTGCAGATCTTAGGACCCATGCCAAATCTTTTCAGCCTCCAGAGGGGGAAGAGGTGTTATCGTGCCCTCTTCACGACTGTGTCGGTGTGTTTGGCCACCACCATTCTGCCATCGGCAAACTTGATGATGGTGTTGGAGTCGTATGCGGCCACGCAGTCGTGGGTGAACAGGGGCTCCCGTGTTTAGGGTCAGCATGGCTGATGTGTTGTTGCCTACCCTCACCACCTGGGGGGCGGCCCGTCAGGAAGTCCAGGATCCAGTTGCAGAGGGAGGTGTTCAGTCCCAGCAACCTTAGCTTAGTAATGAGCTTGTGTGTGTGTGTGTGTGTGTGTGTGTGTGTGTGTGTGTGTGTGTGTATGTGTGTGTGTGTGTGTGTGTGTGTGTGTGTGTGTGTGTGTGTGTGTGTGTGTGTGTGTGTGTGTGTCTGGAGCTTTCCTACAGGACCAAAAGGCACTGCCTGAGTGGATGTCGGATGTCAATCTTAGCATGGGGGTGTGTTTATTGTGACAGGATGTTTGTTTACAAGACTGAAACAACATGGTCACCCACCAAGTTTCATCCTGCTTCGATTTCAGTGAAGGGCAACTATTTCAGGGCCGGGGTGGCTGATTTAGACCTGAGTGGCTGATTTAGACCTGAGTGGCTGATTTAGACCTGAGTGGCTGATTTAGACTTGAGAAACCATGGGTGTAGATCTACATTCTCTGAGTAGTAATGGTATGTATGGATCAGGACTGAGTAATAATGGTACGTATGGATCAGGACTGAGTAATAATGGTACGTATGGATCAGGACTGAGTAATAATGGTACGTATGGATCAGGACTGAGTAATAATGGTACGTATGGATCAGGACTGAGTAATAATGGTACGTATGGATCAGGACTGAGTAATAATGGTATGTATGGATCAGGACTGAGTAATAATGGTATGTATGGATCAGGACTGAGTAATAATGGTACGTATGGATCAGGACTGAGTAATAATGGTATGTATGGATCAGGGCTGATTCCTGATCTATTTGTCACCACAATGACACTTGGAGGAACATCAGAAAGGGAAATGTATCATAAAAACAGTACTATATAATCTGATTCTGGCCCGTCACTGATAGCTGATAGATCATGATGATAGCTATGACAGATATGACTGTCAGCAGTCTAGCCACAGTGGGTTGGTTGTGATGGTGAGGTATTAGTTATTATGACTCTCTCAACATGAGCTCTGTGGCTGGCTCTCAACATGAGCTCTGTGGCTGGCTCTCAACATGAGCTCTGTGGCTGTCTCTCAACATGAGCTCTGTGGCTGTCTCTCAACATGAGCTCTGTGGCTTTCTCTCAACATGAGCTCTGTGGCTGTCTCTCAACATGACTTTAAATGGATTGCTCCGATTGTCTCCTGAGTAAAATATATATATACAGTGGGGAGAACAAGTATTTGATACACTGCCGATTTTGCAGGTTTTCCCACTTACAAAGCATGTAGAAGTCTGTAATTTTTATCATAGGTACTCTTCAACTGTGAGTGACGGAATCTAAAACAAAAATCCAGAAAATCACATTGTATGATTTTTAAGTAATTAATTTGCATTTTATTGCATGACATAAGTATTTGATACATCAGAAAAGCAGAACTTAATATTTTGTACAGAAACCTTTGTTTGCAATTACAGAGATCATACGTTTCCTGTAGCTCTTGACCAGGTTTGCACACACTGCAGCAGGGATTTTGGCCACTCCTCCATACAGATCCTTCAGGTTTCGGGGCTGTCGCTGGGCAATACGGACTTTCAGCTCCCTCCAAAGATTTTCTATTGGTTTCAGGTCTGGAGACTGGCTAGGCCACTCCAGGACCTTGAGATGCTTCTTACGGAGCCACTCCTTAGTTGCCCTGGCTGTGTGTTTCGGGTCATTGTCATGCTGAAAGACCCAGCCACGACCCATCTTCAATGCTCTTACTGAGGGAAGGAGGTTTTTGGCCAAGATCTCGCGATACATGGCCCCATCCATCCTCCCCTCAATACGGTGCAGTCGTCCTGTCCCCTTTGCAGAAAAGCATCCCCAAAGAATGATGTTTCCACCTCCATGCTTCACGGTTGGGATGGTGTTCTTGGGGTTGTACTCATCCTTCTTCTTCCTCCAAACATGGCGAGTGGAGTTTAGACCAAAAAGCTCTATTTTTGTCTCATCAGACCACATGACCTTCTCCCATTCCTCCTCTGGATCATCTAGATGGTCATTGGCAAACTTCAGACGGGCCTGGACATGCGCTGGCTTGAGCAGGGGGACCTTGCGTGCGCTGCAGGATTTTAATCCATGACGGCGTAGTGTGTTACTAATGGTTTTCTTTGAGACTGAGGTCCCAGCTCTCTTCAGGTCATTGACCAGGTCCTGCCGTGTAGTTCTGGGCTGATCCCTCACCTTCCTCATGATCATTGATGCCCCACGAGGTGAGATCTTGCATGGTGCCCCAGACCGAGGGAGATTGACCGTCATCTTGAACTTCTTCCATTTTCTAATAACTGTGCAGTTGTTGTCTTCTCACCAAGATGCTTGCCTATTGTCCTGTAGCCCATCCCAGCCTTGTGCAGGTCTACAATTTTATCCCTGATGTCCTTACACAGCTCTCTGGTCTTGGCCATTGTGGAGAGGTTGGAGTCTGTTTGATTGAGTGTGTGGACAGGTGTCTTTTATACAGGTAACGCGTTCAAACAGGTGCAGTTAATACAGGTAATGAGTGGAGAACAGGAGGGCTTCTTAAAGAAAAACTAACAGGTCTGTGAGAGCCGGAATTCTTACTGGTTGGTAGGTGATCAAATACTTATTTCATGCAATAAAATGCTAATAAATTATTAAAAAATCATACAATGTGATTTTCTGGATTTTTGTTTTAGATTCCGTCTCTCACAGTTGAAGTGTACCTATGATAAAAATTACAGACCTCTACATGCTTTGTAAGTAGGAAAACCTGCAAAATCAGCAGTGTATCAAATACTTGTTCTCCCCACTGTATATATATATTCATATAAATATCCTGCTGTTTCATAATATCAACAATATCACATCGTATTTCTCTCTTCTGAAGAACATCTTATTCCTCTCTTCTGAAGAACATCTTATTCCTCTCTTCTGAAGAACATCTTATTTCTCTCTTCTGAAGAACATCTTATTTCTCTCTTCTGAAGAACATCTTATTCCTCTCTTCTGAAGAACATCTTATTTCTCTCTTCTGAGGAACATCTTATTTCTCTCTTCTGAAGAACATCTTATTCCTCTCTTCTGAAGAACATCTTATTTCTCTCTTCTGAAGAACATCTTATTTCTCTCTTCTGAAGAACATCTTATTTCTCTCTTCTGAAGAACATCTTATTTCTCTCTTCTGAAGAACATCTTATTTCTCTCTTCTGAAGAACATCTTGTTCATGTCTTCTGAAGAACATCTTATTTCTCTCTTCTGAAGAACATCTTATTTCTCTCTTCTGAAGAACATCTTATTTCTCTCTTCTGAAGAACATCTTATTCCTCTCTTCTGAAGAACATCTTATTTCTCTCTTCTGAAGAACATCTTATTTCTCTCTTCTGAAGAACATCTTATTTCTCTCTTCTGAAGAACATCTGATTTCTCTCTTCTGAAGAACATCTTATTTCTCTCTTCTGAGGAACATCTTATTTCTCTCTTCTGAAGAACATCTTATTCCTCTCTTCTGAAGAACATCTTATTTCTCTCTTCTGAAGAACATCTTATTTCTCTCTTCTGAAGAACATCTTATTTCTCTCTTCTGAAGAACATCTTGTTCATGTCTTCTCTGTTAAATGTTTTATCCGTTTTATTCTTCATGAAGAATACTAAAGGCTGATCTGGGAGGACCATGTAGGACGGGTACAAGTAGAGATCTATACAGTGCCTTCAGAAAGTATTCACACCCCTTTACACATTTAGTTGTGTTACAGCCTGATTTTAAAATGGATTAAATGTAGATTTTGTGTCACTGGCCTACACACCATACCCTATAGTGTCAAAGTGGAATTCTGTTTTTTGACATTTTTACAAATTAATAAAAAATGAAAAGCTGAAATGTATTCAGTCAATAAGTATTCAACCCCTTTGTAATGGCAAACCTAAATAAGTTCAGGAGTAAAGATTTGCATAACAAGTCACATAATAAGTTGCATGTGTTCAATAATAGTGTTTATAACAGCGGTCTCCAAACTTTTCTAGCATGATAGCTACTTTAAAAACAATGTGGCCTTGGTTAAGAGTGTTGTGCCAGTAACCGAAAGTTTGCTGGTTTGAATCCCAGAGCCGGCAAGGTGGAAAAATATGTAGTTCTGCCCTTAAGCAAGCCACTTAACCCCCAAACAACACTTGCTCCCCGGGCGGGCGCTGATGAAATGGACGTTGATGAAGGTAGCCCAGAGGTCTCCAACGCGAGCTGCCAGTGGAGGCTGCTGAGGGGAGGACTTTAGAGGGCCGCCCTAGGGGAGGGCCGCACCTCTCTGAATCAGAGAGGTGCGGCCCTCCCCTAGGGCGGCCCTCTAAAGTCCTCCCCTCAGCAGCCTCCACTGGCAGCTCGCGTTGGAGACCTCTGGTTTAACATGATGTTTGAATGACTACCTCATCTCTGTACCCCACACATACAATTATATGTAAGGTCCCTCAGTCGAGCAATGCATTTCAAATACAGATTCAACCACAAAGACCAGGGAGGTTTTCCAATGCCTTGCAAAGAAGGGCACTTATTGGTAGATGGGTACAAATGAAAAATAATGTAATGGCTGTGATAGGAGAAAACTGAGGATGGATCAACAACATTGTAGTTACTCCACAATACTAACCTAAATGACAGAGTGAAAAGAAGGAAGCCTGTACTGAATAAAAATATTCCAAAACATGCATCCTGTTTGCAATAAGGCACTAAAGTAACAATTAAAATAATTGTGTCCTATATAGAAAGAGTTATATTTGGGACAAATCCAACACAACACATCAATGAGTACCACTCTTCATATTTTCAAGCATGGTGGTAGCTGCATCATGTCATGGGTATGCTCGTCATCGGCAAGGACAATAGAGTTTTTAGGATAATAGAGCTAAGCACAGGCAAAATCCTAGAGGAAAAACTGTTTCAGTCTGCTTTCACCTTTCAGCAGGACAATAACCTAAAACACAAGGCCAAATATATACTGGAGTTGCTTATCAAGACAATGTTGAATGTTCCTGTGTAACCTAGTTAATTTTTGTATTTTTTTAAATAGGCAAGTCAGTTGTCAGTCACAAATTCTTATTTACAAAGACAGCCTACACCGCCCTATGGGACTCTCAATTACAGCCGGTTGTGATACAGTCTGGATTTGAACCAGGTTGTCTGTGGTGACACCTCTAGCACTGAGATGCAGTGTCTTAGACCACTGTGACACTTGGGATCCCAAGTTACGTTATGTTTAAGTTCTGACTTAAATTGACTTAAAAATCGATGGCAAGACTGGCTGAAAATGGCTGTCTAACAATGATCAACAACCAACTTAACAGAGCTTGAAGCATTTTCAAAAGAATAATGTTTAAATATTGTACAATCCTGGTGTGCAAAGCTCTTAGATGCTGACCCAGAAAGCCCCACAGCTGTGAATACTTATGTAAATGAGATATTTCAGTATTTAATTTTCAATAAATTATCTAACATTTCTTAAAACGTGTTTTCACTTAGTCATTATGGGTTATTGTGTGTAGATGGGTTAGAAAAAAAGATATGTAATACATTTTGAATTCAGGGCGTAACACAACAAAAGGTCTGCCTGGCAAGAACATGTCAGATGTCTTCAGAACAGGATTACTGCAGATATTGGGTCAGGACACCACACTCCTCTGTAATGATGGCTCACAGTAAACATTAGAGTGTATAAAAGTGGTTCATGGAGAAAGAATATAAAGGGATGGGTTCTGGCTTACATACACAACATACAGACCCATAGAGTAGAAAGGGATGGGTTCTGGCTTACATACACAACATACAGACCCATAGAGTAGAAAGGGATGGGTGCTGGCTTACATACAAAATATACAGAATTGGGGCCGCTCTGTGTGTCGCCTGTTAAGCAGCTCCCATTGTTTGTGCGTTAATTGTTGTTTTAGTATGTTTTTCGTCCGTTCTTTTCCCACAGTTGAACAATAATAGTTCAGGATTATGGAGTGCTACTGTTTTACGAAGGTTTTAGCAGTCCTTTTTATCACTGAGGCACTTTGAATTTTTCTCAGCGCCGAACATTCACACGAGTCCTCAATTATTTACAACTGAGCCCAGATCCTGGATTTAGCACACTCAGTGCTACTGCACACCAGGGAAAAGTTTGATATTCCGGACGAGTTGACATAACAAGGGAATGAGCTTGATGGGCTGGTCCATGGACAAAGAGACTACCGGGAAGCTAGCCTATTGTGCTTTACAGAGACATGGCTAAATGATAACATCCCCATAGAGAACGTAACTATTGGCGGTTTCCAGACCATCAGAGCAGACAGGGATAGCGTTTCTTCCAGTAAGAGTAAGGGAGGCTTTATTAGTTAACAACAGATGGTGTAACCCGAGACATATTACTGTTAAGGAACAGTTTTGTAGCCCGGACACTGAGCTGTTAGCCGTTAGCCTGAGACCCTACTATTTGCAGAGGGAATTCAAGGCGGCCATTGCTGTTATTCTTTACATCCCGCCCTCCGCGGACGCAAACACAGCGTGTGACGTCCTCAACTCTGCTATCGCGAGGTTACAGACAGCGCATCCCAGTGCCTTCTTTGCCATTTCGGGGGATTTTAACCATGCATCTCTCTCTTCAACGTTGCCCACGTTCAAACAGTTCATGAAGTGTCCAACCAGGAATAATACAACTCTGGACTTGTTATATGCTAATGTGAAGGACGCATACAACTCCACTGCACTCCCTCCCCTCGGTAGATCGGATCACAACCTTGTCCACCTCACCCCACTCTACAGGCCTATGGTCCAACAGCAGCCTGCCACCACTAGGACCATTAGGAGATGGTCCCCGGAGGCGAATGAGGCCCTACAGGACTGCTTTGAAACAACAGACTGGGATGTGATCTGTGAGGCTCATGGGGAGGACATTGATGGACTTACTGACTGCATAACGGACTATATCAATTTTTGTGTAGATAACACTGTACCCACCAGGAAGGTACGCTGTTTTCCAAATAATAAACCCTGGGTCACCAGCGACCTGAATGCCCTGCTGAATGAGAAGAAGAGGGCCTTCAAGGAGGGGGACAGGGACAAATTGAAATGCGTCCAGAGGGAGCTGAAGTAGCGGATTGCTGAGGGGAAGAGAGGGTATAAGGAGAATATGGAGGACAAGCTGAGGCAGATCCAGGTGAGAGAGGTGTGGAAGTGTATGAGAAATATCACTGGCTTCAAAAAGTCCAAAAAAAATTTAACAGGTTCGATACTGGCCCTGTCCACCTCCCCTCCAGCTCCCCAGGCCACACACCCTCATGGCTGTCCCACCCCCACTTTGCTCACAACACCTCTGTTGAGACAATCAGTGACTCCCTCCCCACCTCCGCTCCCACTCCCTCTGGACTGATCTGCAACACCTCCCTTCCCCCCACCCCTGGACTGATCCTCAACACCCCCCTTCCCCCCACCTCCCCACCTGGGCAGGCTTTCACCACCAACCAAGTGAAGAGAGAGCTGGAGAGACTACATCAGTGGAAAGCGGCGGGCCCTGATGGCATCAGCCCAAGGGTGCTTAGGGTCTGTGCTGACCTATATAGCTCCCTTCAAGCTATATAGGGGAGTTACCGCTGTCTCCAGGGGGAGACTGGGTGTTTGGTGGGGGGGGTTGGCTTCGGAGTGTGTGTTGTCCCTTGTCTCTCTATGTTTGTCTGTTTCTCATTTTGTCCCGTTTAGTTTTTTATTTTCTTGATTTGCTTTTAATCGTTTTGTCTTTGTTTTTTTGGCAAATGTTTGATTGCTCCATTTTCCAGCCCTTCAATGTGTTTTAATGGCTGACACAATTGATGCTGGTAATGTTGGGGAGCTACATCCACTCCTATTAAGTTCATATCTTGGAATGTCAAAGCTTTAAACTCTCCAATTAAGAGAGTATTTTCCCACCTGAAGAAACTCAAAGCAGATGTGGTTTTCTTACAGGAGACGCATTTGCGCACTAGTGATCACGTAAGGCTGCGGGACCCCAGATATAATCAGGTTTTTCACTCTCATTTTGACTCTAGGGCAAGGGGTGTTGCTATTTTGGTTAGTAGCAGAGTGCAGTTTTCTGAGGCCAATGTGATTGCTGACAGTAATGGAAGATATCTGATCATAACTGGGACTCTCTGGCACACACCGGTGGTGCTGGTTAACGTATACGCTCCAAACTTTGACGACGTAGGCTTTGCTAACCGGTTGCTGGGGTAAATCCCATCTCTAAATACCCATAGATTGATATTTGGGGGTGATCTGAATTGTGTTTCTAACCCAGCTCTGGATCGCTCTAGTCCCAGGAATGCCTCTCCGTCTGCCATGTCTAAAGCTTTCTCAGATTTTATGATTGAGAATGGGTGTACTGATCCATGGAGGTTTCTGAACCCCCAGGCAAGAGAGTACTCCTTCTTCTCTCAGGTGCACCACTCTTTCTCTCGGATTGACTATTTCTTTGTGGATAATGCACTTCTTCCAAATGTGACGTCCTCTGAATATTTACCTATTGTGATTTCTGACCATGGACATTGTTCTGTCAGAACTGTCAGAACAGTCTTGTTGTTCGCCCTGTTGGAGATTCGACAGAATTGAGTGGGACTCTTTGCAGTCCTGGGAAAATTTGGGTTTGGGGACACTGTACGCATCCCCTCAGGCCAGTGTCTGCACCAATGACACCCGTTCGGATTATTTTGCTCTGGGACGCGGCACTAGACAGGGGTGTCCTCTGTCCCCCCTGCTGTTTGCCATTGCAATTGAGCCTCTCTCGGTTGCCTTGCGGGCATCCCCTTTAATTCAGGGTGTTTCACGTGAGGAGGTTGATCACAGGCTGTCATTATATACATATGATTTGCTGCTCTATGTCAGTAACCCTGCGGTTTGTCTGACCTCTATCCTATCTACTCTCCATACCTTTGGCTCTTTCTCGGGTTACAAGTTGAATCTCCTGAAGAGCGAATGCTTTCCAGTAAACCCGGCGGCGCTCCAGCTACGACAGTCTGACTTGCCTTTCCAGCTCAGCCGCTCTGGCTTTAAATATCTGGGAGTGAACGTGACTCGTTCGTTTGCCTCCCTCTTCTCTGCAAACTTTGCTCCTCTTCTCACGCAGATTAAGTCTGATTTTCAGAGGTGGGGTAGCTTACCTCTTACACTTATTGGAAGGATTAATGCTGTAAAAATGAATAGTCTGCCTAAATTCCTTTATCTTTTTCATTCTATTCCTCTTTATCTGCCGAGGACCTTTTTTAAGTCAATGGACCACCAGGCCATCTCCTCATTCATATGGGCAGGCAAGGCACCTAGAGTCAGTAGATCTATACTTCAGAGATGCAGATTTAGTGGAGGACTGGCTTTACCCAACTTCCTGTACTACTACTGCATTAATACCTCTCTCCCTGCCCTGCTGTGCTCTCCTCTCCCGACAACCCCTTCTCGCTATACTGGCAACCCTGTGGGTTGGTTTCAGTTTCAGTTTCGACGCCGCTTTAAATTTACCTCTGGTTCCACCTTGGGCCCTATCGATAGGAACCATGCATTTCCCCCATCCGTAGTAGATACCGCCTTCTCCCTCTGGTCAAGAAGAGGCATCGGGAGCTTCCAGGACATGTATGATGACAGAGGTTTTTTAAGTTTCCCTGACCTTTCCTCTAGGTGTACTTTGCCTCTGCTACCTTCAGGTGCACCATTTCGTTTCCTCCCAATTCCCTGGCTTCCCTGCCCCGCCCCCAAGTAGACCCTGGGATGCTATGCTGTCCCTGCTACCCCATCAGAGTGGGTTAATTTCTCAGATCTACTCATGCATCATGTCTCTGGACATACAGTCTACAGACAAAACTAAATCAGCTTGGGAGCGGGAGATGGGGGTCAGGTTCACGCAGGAGTTTTGGGACGAGGCTACTGACAGGATACGATCCACAACACCTTGTGCTTGTCTGGGTCTTATTCAATTTAAGGTTGTACACAGGGTTCACTTTTCTAAGGCTAGATTGGCTGGGATATATCCTGATGTAAAGGACGAGTGTGATAGATGCCAAGCTTCTCCCTGTGATCTCACTCATATGTTTGCACTTTGCCCCAGCTTACATCTTTATTGGGACTCTATTTTTAAAGTCTTGTCTGAGGTGCTTGGTGTTTTCCTTCGGCCGGATCCCCAGATGGCTGTTTTTGGCATCCCTTCTGACTTGTCTTCCCTGACCGGTAAGCAGGTTGACGTTGTGGCATTCACTTCGTTATTGGCCCGGCGTAGAATTCTTTTAAATTGGAAATCGGCCCACCCCCCCTCCGTCTCCCAGTGGCTCGGGGACGTAATGTTTTTCCTGCAGCTGGAAAAATTCTTGCTCAGGGGCACTAGTGCCAAATTCAGAAAGCAATGGCAACCCTTTATTTCTTATTTTGAACGCTTCCAGAAGCTTCCTTCTGACCAGTAAAATAGTGAACGTATTAAGTAAATTGCTTATTTAATTACCCTTTTTCACTTCCTTCTTTTTTAGGCTACTTTTCTTTACTTAATGTTATTCTTTCATGTTACGTTTACTTCCTCCTTAGGTTTCTATGTCTTCTTCCCCTGTCTTTCTTTTTTCTTATCACTGTTATTTTACATTTTTCAATTTCTTCTTTGCTGCTTGTAGGTGTTTTGTCTGTGTCTGTGTCTGTGTCTGTGTCTGTGTCTGTGTGTGGGGGGGGGGGGGGTCAACTGGTACAGATTTAAATGGGGTACACTTGGGGATAAGACTGTGGGGGGGAGAAAAAGAAAATTTGAAATTTGAACAGTAAAAAATAAAAAATAAATAAAAAAATAAAACTGTGCGTCCCTTCAACCTTAGCCTGAGCCTAGAAAGGGTCCCTGTGCTGTGGAAAACATCCTGCCTGTTCCCAGTGCCCAAGAAGGCGCACCCCACTGTCCTGAATGACTTCAGACCTGTAGAGCTATCATCCCACATCATGAAGACCCTGGAAAGGTTAGTCCTCGCTCACCTCAGACCCCTGGTGTGTACATCACTGGACCCCCTGCAGTTCGCATATCAGCGAAACAATAGGGTGGATGATGCAATCAACTACCTTCTGCAGAGGGCCTACTCTCACCTGGACAACGCAGGTTAAATCATTTATTATCCATCCGTGAGTAACTCTGGTTTGTAATCACTCATTCACTCAGGAAATATTTATTCATTCAGGTCTGTATATACATATTCATGTACAGTTGTTATATCATATCACGTGCAATATTGTAAGTAATTCTTGGACTGAACTTACATAGTCATTCACTCAGGAATGCATATTATGCATATTAGTATCCTGTCCTGTATCTATCCTGTATCTTTTTTCATTGCTTTTAGTATATCGAATGTGCAATACGTGCATTTATCTGTAATTAAACCCTGCGCACTAAGGACTGTATTTTAAGGGAATTATTATTATTGCCCTAAATTATATCATACACACATTTAGCTATTTAAGTATCTCTTCCTGTCATTTACCTGTACAGTTAATGTAACCATGCAAATATTCACTTACCTGTACATTTAACAAGAATGCATATCAAGTAAACTATTATTACCCTCACTTATATCATACGCACATTTAGCTATTTAAGTATCTTTCTCTGCCATCGACCTGTATAGTATAGTTAACCATGCAAATACTCCTTATTTATCTATATCAACTTGCAATATTTTGATCATTTCTTTTCACCTAACACTCTGTAACAATGTATAGTGTACATATTAAGCCATTCACCCATACTATGCCATGTCTTTTTGCACTCCAGACTTATTGTATTTTTATACTTTTTCATACTGCCGCACTATGTACCATGTATCGTGTATTGATTTTGTGTATTTCCGTAGCTGCTAGACAAAGAATTTCCCCCTCGGGGATCAATTAAGTATCTATCTATCTATCTATCTATCTATCTATCTATCTATCTATCTATCTATCTATCTATCTATCTATCTATCTATCTATCTATCTATCTATCTATCTATCTATCTATCTATCTATCTATCTATCTATCTATCTATCTATCTATCTATCTATCTATCTATCTATCTATCTATCTATCTATCTATCTATCTATCTATCTATCTATCTATCTATCTATCTATCTATCTATCTATCTATCTATCTATCTATCTATCTATCTATCTATCTATCTATCAGACCCATAGAATAGAAAGGGATGGGTGCTGGCTTACATACACAACATACAGACCCATAGAGTAGACTGTTGGATAAGTACAACTACAACTACTACTAGAATAGGGGTGATGTAACTGCTAAGTAAGAATTGGCCCTTTTAACACCTCAGAACAAGCCAGTCATAACACTCACAGTAGGAAGTGGGTGTCGTTCTTCATACAAATATAATTGAGACAACTGAGCAGAGAAGCGTTTTGAGAAGCCAATGATTGAGTCTGGTGAGTGGTAGCCAATGAGAGAAAGGCATCATCACTCCAGTCAGTAAAAAGTAACAGCCTCCTCAATGCTTTACACATGGCAACCATCCTCTCACACTAAACCTTCATCCATTCATCAAGACGTCCCCTGGTATTCCCCCCCTATACCCACCAATAGCATCTAATACAAATGTTTACATAAAAAACTAATTTCAATCCATTTGGGAAAAAGCTTTGCTACTATAGTTAACCAGTGGAAAAGCATCCATTTCTCCCCGCACTCTTGGTTTGTATTTGTAGTTGGTCACAGTACAGTAATTGTGGGGTCTGATCTTTTCATTAAGAGTGCTGCCTTGACGGTCTTGGACCCAGACGCTAGTTCTCTGGTGATGAGACGTGTGACATGAGTCTAGGCAGCCAGGGTCCTGTGATGTGTAGCTGGAGGGGAGAGACCATTTCTAAACTAAACGCCTAGTGAAAATAGCCTGGCACAGAGACCTGTGTGTGTGTGTGTGTGTGTGGCACAGAGACCTGTGTGTGTGTGTGTGTGTGTGTGGCACAGAGATCTGGTGGAGCCTGCAGCCGAGAAGACTGTTTAGTTTAGTCTCATCTCCCACAGTCAGGGACGTCTAGTAAAAAATAGCCTGTGTCTGTGTGTGGTGTGTGTGTGTCCAGAGCCGGGCCGAGCCTTTTGAGGGCCCTAAGAGAGATTTGGTTGGGGGACCCGCCACCTCGCGGGCAAAACATTCCCCTATTGACAACGGAGAGAAAAAATGATGTTTTAAAGTTAATTTCCTGCAAATAAACACATTTTGCCATGGGGCATAGAGAAAATATTGCAGTTTTAAAGCAAGTATCTGCAATTCTAAATTCATGGAGTGCATAGAACATTAAAACATTTAATGCAATCTACTAATTTTACCATAAATTGGAGAGAAACATTGTGCCATAACTTATGCTGTGTTGATGTGATATCTGAGTGAGAGTGACTAACAAAATCAATGAGGGCCCTCTGGAGGTCAGGGCCCCTGGGCATGAATGTGCCCTTTGTGCCCGGCTGGTAATTCGGCCATGATTACTACAAGTTCCCCCCCCCCACTGTGTGTGTGTGTTTGTGTGGAGATTTACTAGAGGACCAAAAGGCATTGATTGAAGGCATGTCAGATGTCAATCTCAGCATGGGGCTGTGTTTATTGTCATGAGTTTGTACAAGACTGAAACAACATGATCACCCACCAAGTTTCCTCCTGTGTCTATTTCAGGGACGGGCAACTGTTTTGTCATTTTGTCTTTTTGACAAATCATAGACCCAAGTAGAGCTTTGAACAGAAGTATTGAAGAGGCTATTCTGTGTGTCTGATGCAGGTCCCATTAAGGCAAGGTCTGCTCCTACTGTCCATCCTCTTTCTATGAGGTGCTGTCATGTCAGAGCTGGAGCTCTGAGCTCCCTGCATGCCACCCAGGCTGATGCAGGCTCCCAGGCTGATGCAGGCTCCGATGCTGATGCAGACTCCCAGGCTGATGCAGGCTCCGATGCTGATGCAGGCTCCCAGGCTGATGCAGGCTCCGATGCTGATGCAGGCTCCCAGGCTGCCACCATAGAAACAGAATGACTTGATTAATACAGTAGATTCTGTTTCTATAGCTTCACACAGCTTCATAACTCTACCACTACCACACAGCTTCATAGCTCTACCACTACCACACAGCTTCATAGCTCTACCACTACCACACAGCTTCATAACTCTACCACTACCACACAGCTTCATAACTCCACCACTACCACACAGCTTCATAACTGTACCACTACACAGCTTCATAACTCTACCACTACCACACAGCTTCATAACTCTACCACTACCACACAGCTTCATAACTCTACCACTACCACACAGCTTCATAACTCCACCACTACCACACAGCTTCATAACTGTACCACTACACAGCTTCATAACTCTACCACTACCACACAGCTTCATAACTCCACCACTACCACACAGCTTCATAACTCTACCACTACTACACAGCTTCATAACTCTACCACTACCACACAGCTTCATAACTCTACCACTACCACACAGCTTCATAACTCTACCACTACTACACAGCTTCATAACTCTACCACTACCACACAGCTTCATAACTCCACCACTACCACACAGCTTCATAACTCTACCACTACCACACAGCTTCATAACTCTACCACTACCACACAGCTTCATAACTCCACCACTACCACACAGCTTCATAACTGTACCACTACACAGCTTCATAACTCTACCACTACCACACAGCTTCATAACTCTACCACTACCACACAGCTTCATAACTCTACCACTACCACACAGCTTCATAGCTCTACCACTACCACACAGCTTCATAGCTCTACCACTACCACACAGCTTCATAGCTCTACCACTACCACACAGCTTCATAACTCTACCACTACCACACAGCTTCATAGCTCTACCACTACCACACAGCTTCATAACTCTACCACTACCACACAGCTTCATAACTCCACCACTACCACACAGCTTCATAACTCTACCACTACCACACAGCTTCATAACTCTACCACTACCACACAGCTTCATAGCTCTACCACTACCACACAGCTTCATAACTCCACCACTACCACACAGCTTCATAGCTCTACCACTACCACACAGCTTCATAGCTCTACCACTACCACACAGCTTCATAACTCTACCACTACCACACAGCTTCATACCTCCACCACTACCACACAGCTTCATAACTGTACCACTACCACACAGCTTCATAACTCTACCACTACCACACAGCTTCATAACTGTACCACTACCACACAGCTTCATAACTCTACCACTACCACACAGCTTCATAACTCTACCACTACCACACAGCTTCATAGCTCTACCACTACCACACAGCTTCATAACTCTACCACTACCACACAGCTTCATAACTCCACCACTACCACACAGCTTCATAACTGTACCACTACCACACAGCTTCATAGCTCTACCACTACCACACAGCTTCATAACTCCACCACTACCACACAGCTTCATAGCTCTACCACTACCACACAGCTTCATAACTCCACCACTACCACACAGCTTCATAACTCCACCACTACCACACAGCTTCATAACTCTACCACTACCACACAGCTTCATAACTCCACCACTACCACACAGCTTCATAACTGTACCACTACACAGCTTCATAACTCTACCACTACCACACAGCTTCATAACTCTACCACTACCACACAGCTTCATAACTCTACCACTACCACACAGCTTCATAGCTCTACCACTACCACACAGCTTCATAGCTCTACCACTACCACACAGCTTCATAGCTCTACCACTACCACACAGCTTCATAACTCTACCACTACCACACAGCTTCATAGCTCTACCACTACCACACAGCTTCATAACTCTACCACTACCACACAGCTTCATAACTCCACCACTACCACACAGCTTCATAACTCTACCACTACCACACAGCTGCATAACTCTACCACTACCACACAGCTTCATAGCTCTACCACTACCACACAGCTTCATAACTCCACCACTACCACACAGCTTCATAGCTCTACCACTACCACACAGCTTCATAGCTCTACCACTACCACACAGCTTCATAACTCTACCACTACCACACAGCTTCATAACTCCACCACTACCACACAGCTTCATAACTGTACCACTACCACACAGCTTCATAACTCTACCACTACCACACAGCTTCATAACTGTACCACTACCACACAGCTTCATAACTCTACCACTACCACACAGCTTCATAACTCTACCACTACCACACAGCTTCATAGCTCTACCACTACCACACAGCTTCATAACTCTACCACTACCACACAGCTTCATAACTCCACCACTACCACACAGCTTCATAACTGTACCACTACCACACAGCTTCATAGCTCTACCACTACCACACAGCTTCATAACTCCACCACTACCACACAGCTTCATAGCTCTACCACTACCACACAGCTTCATAACTCCACCACTACCACACAGCTTCATAACTCCACCACTACCACACAGCTTCATAACTGTACCACTACCACACAGCTTCATAGCTCTACCACTACCACACAGCTTCATAACTCTACCACTACCACACAGCTTCATAACTCTACCACTACGACACAATCTTTGCGGTTTTATTTCCCCTGCATCTGTCTCTAGCTACCATCATATGTTAAGCCAACCTTTTGTGAATCTCAACAATATCCAGTTTGGTCTGTGATTTGTAGGGTAACATACATACATCACGTTTAATTGTGTGATATCCTCTGGGGCGGTTACTATGGTGATTGGTAAAGAATAATGGCGTGGTCATGAAACCGTGTTATTTCCACAGGTGTGAAACGGAGTGTGACCGTGGTGGAGTTCCAAGACAAACACTGAACCCCAGCTAAAGCTGTCCTCTCATCATGTGTGAGCAGTCACTTCTCAGGATATAAAACAGTAAGGGCTGTGTCCCAAATAGCACCATTTTCTCTATGCAATGGACTGCTTTTGAGTAGCCCAGGTCTGCAGTAGTGCACTATATAGGGAATAGGGTTCCATTTGGGATGCACGCTAGGGCTTAAGGAGCATACAGAATCTGGACCAGTTCACAAAACATATTCTGTCAACATTAGAAAGCCCACGATTGACAAATAATGTGATAACATGATGTGTGTGGAGCTATAGGCTATGTTCTAACCCTCCAAACACCATGTCATGTTTTCCCACTTTGTTCCTCACTGTTATACATCGTTCTGTAATATACAACTTTCAGCCAACTGCTGCATTGAAATGCAATTACTGGACTATTACCACCATACTTAAATGCTCTAAAGAGCAACAGTTGCTCAGTGTGAGACAGTTAAGGTTTGGTGAATCATCTGATAGCTTTGCCAAGTAACGTAGGTCCAGCAGCAGTAGTTGAAGAAGCTCTGTAAGAGCACACCACATCACCCATCACATGTCATCACACAGGAATGTCCTGGATAAATATCCCTACATCCAAGACATGCAGCTCAGATCCAACCCAAATAAGACGTAGGAAGACTGAGGAAGTGACGGACATACTTGATTAATAACACGAACCCAACCAGGTTAATCATGAATTAATCTGTGAGGCCAAACACATTACACTGAGGTTATTGAAGATCACTATCTCTTTAATTGGTCCAAAAGGGTTCTGCGGCTGGCCCCTATTACGGAGAACCCTTTTTTGGTTCCAGTTAGAACCCTTTTTGGTTCCAGTTAGAACCCTTTTTGGTTCCAGGTAGAACTCTTTTGGGTTCCATGTAGAACCCTCTGTGGAAATGGTTCTACATGGAACCCAGAAGGGCTCTACCTGGAACCAAAAGGGGGTTTTCAAAGGGTTCTCCTATGGGGACAACCAAAGAACTCTTTTTGGTTCATTTTTTTTTGGAGTGTATAGAAAAGATGTTGAAGTATTATGAGAGAGAGCAAATCAAGTCAAATCAAATTGTATTGGTCACATACACGTGTTTAGCAGATGTTATTGCTCCGACAGTGCAGTAATATCTAATATCTATCTAACAAGTAATGTCTAACAGTTTCACAACATATACCCAAATACACATACATCTAAGTAAGGAATTAATTAAGGATATACAGTGTATACACAGTCAATTAGGACACCACATGAAACATTTAGTGATTTTTGAAGAAATATGGACACATCAATCTTCGATCTTCCTTCAAACAATAGCTATAGATAAAGGTGATGTAATTGAACCAAAAACAATGAAAATGTAACTGTGTTATCATTTATTTAACAACAAAATGAACAAAGATGCCATTTCCTGCTGAGGAAAAGGTTAGGACACCCTATGCTCTAATAGCTGGTATTGCCCCCTTTGGCTGAAATAACCTCAATTAGACGTTTCTAATAACTGTCTACCAGTCTCCGACATCGACTGGGAGAAAGTTTTTCCCACTCCTCCATGCAGACGTTTTTCAGCTGTGTGATTGTTTTATTTATTTTTATTTTTTTATTTCACCTTTATTTAACCAGGTAGGCCAGTTGAGAATAACTTCTCATTTGCAACCGCAACCTGGCCAAGACAAAGCAAAGCAGTGTGACAAAAACAACAACACAGAGTTACACACAGGAAATAAACAAACGTACAGTCAATAACACAATAGAGAATCTATATACAGTGTGCAAATGTAGTGCAAAATGCAGTAAGGTTAGGAAGGTAGGACAATAAATAGGCCATAGTGGCGAAATAAATGACAGATTAGCATTTACACAGGAATGAAGGATGTGCAAATGATGATGTGCAAATAGAGATACTGGAGTGCAAAATGAGCAAGTAAAAAATAAATATGGGGATGAGGTAGTAGGGTGGGCTATTTACAGAAGGGCTATATACAGGTGCAGTGATCGATAAGCAGCTATACCTGCTGGAGCGCATGGTACGGGTGGGTGTTGCTATGGTGACCAGCAAGCAGGGATTTACCTAACAAAGACTTATTGATGACCTGGAGCCAGTGGGTTTGGCGACGAATATGTAGTGAGGGCCAGCCAATGAGAGAATACAGGTCGCAGTGGTGGGTAGTATATGGGGCTTTGGTAACAAAACGGATGCCACTGTGATAGACTACATCCAATTTGCTGAGTAGAGTGTTGGAGGCTATTTTGTAAATGACATCGCCAAGGATCGGTAGGATGGTAAGTTTTACAAGGGCATGTTTGGCAGCATGAGTGAAGGAGGCTTTGTTGCGAAATAGGAAGCCGATTCTAGATTTAATTTTGAATTGGAGATGGTTAATGTGAGTCTGGAAGTTGAGTTTACAGTCTAACCAGACACCTAGGTATTTGTAGGTGTCCACGTATTCTAAGTCAGAGCCGTCGAGAGTAGTGATGATAGTCCGGTGGACGGGTGCGGGCAACGTTTGATTGAAAAGCATGCATTTAGTCTTACTAGCATTTAAGAGCAGTTGGAGGCCACGGAAGGAGTGTTGTATGACATTGAAGCTTGTTTGAAGGTTAGTTAACACAGTGTCCAAAGAGGTATACAGAATGGTGTCGTCTGCGTAGAGATGGATCAGAGAGTCACCAGCAACGAGAGCGACATCGTTGATGTATATAGAGAATAGGGTTGGCCCAAGAATTGAACCCTGTGGCACCCCCATAGAGACTGCCAGAGGACCGGACAGAAGGCCCTCCGATTTGACACACTGAACTCTGTCTGAGAAGTAGTTGGAGAACCAGGCGAGGCAGTCACTTGAGAAACCAAGGCTGTTGAGTCTGCCAATAAGAATGCTGTGATTGACAGAGTCGAAAGCCTTGGCCAGGTCGATGAAGACGGCTGCACAGTACTGTCTTCTATCGATGGCGGTTATGATATCGTTAAGTACCTTGAGCGTAGCTGAGGTGCACCCATGACCAGTTCGGAAACCAGATTGCATAGCAGAGAAGGTACGGTGGGATTCGAAGTAGTCAGTGATCTGTTTATTAACTTGGCTTTCGAAGACTTTAGAAAGGCAGGGCAGGATGGATATAGGTCTATAACAGTTTGGGTCTAGAGTGTCTCCCCCTTTGAAGAGGGGGATGACCGCGGCAGCTTTCCAATCTCTAGGGATCTCAGACGATACAAAAGAGAGGTTGAACAGGCTGGTAATTGGGGTTGCAACAATTTTGGCTGATCATTTTAGGAAGAAATGGTCCAGATTGTCTAGCCCAGAAGATTTGTAGGGGTCCAGATTTAGCAGCTCTTTCAGAACATCAGCTGTCTAGATTTGGGTGAAGGAGAAACGAGGGGGGCTTGGGCAGGTTGCTGTGGGGGGTGCAGAGCTGTTGGCCGGGGTAGATGCAGTGGGCAACTGGGAGGAGATGCTCTTATTCTCCATATACTTTACAGTGTCCCAGATCTTTTTGGAATTAGTACCACAGGATGCAAATTTCTGTTTGAAAAAGCTGGCCTTTGCTTTTCTAACTGACTGTGTATATTTGTTCCTGGTTTCCCTGAAAAGTTGCATATCGCAGGGGCTATTCGATGCTAATGCAGTGCGCCACAGGATGTTTTTGTGTTGGTAAAGGGCAGTCAAGTCTGGGGTGAACCAAGGGCTATATCTATTCTTAGTTCTAAGTTTTTTGAAAGGGGCATGCTTATTTAGGATGGTGAGGAAAGCACTTTTAAAGAACAACCAGGATGTTTGATGGGTTTCTTGCATGCACAGCCCGTTTCAAATCACCCCACAGCATCTCAATAGGATTAAGATCCGGGCTTTGACTTGGCCATTCCAGAACTCCCCATTTCTTTCTTTTGATCCGTTCCTTGGTTGATTTACTGGAATGTTTTGGGTCGTTGTCATGTTGCATGGTCCACATCCGCTTTAGCTTCAATTTCCGGACAGATGGTCTCACATTTTCCTCAAGCACCCTCTGATACAATAAATAATTCATAGTAGATTCTATGATGGTGAGCTGACCAGGCCCTGCTGCAGCAAAGCAGCCCCAAACCATGACATTTCCACCTCCATGCTTCACAGTTGGTATGAGGTTCTTGTGCTCAAATGCTGTCTTCGGTTTGCACCAAACATGTCTTCTGTTACTTCTGTCCAAAGCACATTGTTCCAGAAGTCCTGGTCTTTGTCTAGGTGTTCTCTGGCAAACTGTAGTCTTGCCCTGATGTTTTTTTTGACAGCAAGGGTTTCCTCCTTGCACACCTCCCATGAAAATCAAACTTGTGCAGTCTCTTTCTGATGTTATTTAAGTTATTTAAACATCTTGCGGTCTGCTTTTTGGCTGAACTTGCTAGGACGGCCTGACCTGGCCATGTTGGCCTTTGTTTTAAATGTTCTCCAGATAGATAGGTACTTTATTGATCCCCGAGGGGAAATTTCTTTGTCAAGCAGCTACGGAAAAAAACACAGGGCAGGTGCAAAATGCTAGAACAAAAATACACAAAAGACAGATACACGATACATGATACATAGAGCGGCAGTATGTATCGAAATACAAGAAGTCTAGAGTGCAAAAAAGCTATAAATAGACATGGCATAGTATGGGTGGTTGGCTGAATATGTACACTATACATTGGTGGATGGTGCATGGTTAACTATACTATACAGGTCGATGGCAGAGAAATACTTAAATAGCTAAAAGTGCGTATGATATAAGTGAGATTGTAAATTATTTTCCGGACAGTGGAATGGCTGATTTCTAATTGTTTGGAGATCTTTTTAAATCCTTTCTCAGACTCAGACTTCAACAATCAAGAGCAAACCAATCTAAATGTCTGAGGTTTAAATAAGACCGGAAACATTACTAGAGTGGCTAGTGTTCCATTTCTTAAAGTGGCCAGTGATTTCTATTCTATGTCTATAGGCAGCAGCCTCTGATGTGCTAGTGATGGCTATTTAGCAGTCAGTGGCGTAGTATAGGGTACATTAAACACATATGAGAAGAGCAATGCAAGGTACTGAAACATTATTAAACAGAAGATAATCAGCTAGCTGTGTTAACTTGTATGTAAACCACTAGATGTAAACCACTATCTATCTATCTATCTATCTATCTATCTATCTATCTATCTATCTATCTATCTATCTATCTATCTATCTATCTATCTATCTATCTATCTATCTATCTATCTATCTATCTATCTATCTATCTATCTATCTATCTATCTATCTATCTATCTATCTATCTATCTATCTATCTATCTATCTATCTATCTATCTATCTATCTATCTATCTATCTATCTATCTATCTAGATTGTAACCACTAGATGTAAACCACTAGATGTAAACATTGGATGTAGTCTATCACAGTGACATTCTCAAAACTCTAAGATCATTTGGCTAAACAGTCTTACAGTTCAGCACAACACTATAGCTCACTTGCAAAAGCTCATATCTCTCCCTAAACTGTTCACTCATGCTTCAAAACTAAATTCCTTTCCCATATAAAGAGTCAGTGCCACGAAAATGGCAAAGATCCTTCTCAATTGCTTTGGCTCA
Source organism: Thymallus thymallus (assembly GCA_023634145.1). Lineage (NCBI taxonomy): Eukaryota > Metazoa > Chordata > Actinopteri > Salmoniformes > Salmonidae > Thymallus > Thymallus thymallus. The sequence goes on along the minus strand of CM042416.1, from coordinate 6,004,427 downwards.
TTTCTTGAAACAGACCGGACGTTCTCAACACTCTTGGTGCTTTTGCCAAAATAACATGGATGGTTCGGCACAACACCATGGATCACCTGCAAAAGCTCATACCTCTCCCAAAACAGTTCACTCATGTGTCAAAACTAAATTTCCTTCTCATTTAAACAGTCAGTGCCCCCAAAATGCTTCGTCCCTTTGGCATTGTGTAAGCACTGCAAGTCAAAATGTTTAGATGTTTTGTCACTATGGCAGAGGACCTTTGAAATATCTCTCATGTCCACCTTTAAGTCTTAGCCCAGTCCTTCATTGACAATGGTTACTGTACTGTTTTTTGTCTAGCTAACAGAATACAATTGTGTATAAAACTGAAAAAAATAAATAGGATTTTAGGGTAAGAGTAGCCTCCAAGGTTTGTCATCACACATTGCACTCATACTGCCAAGGAAATTGTAACCATTATCATTCACACACATAAAGTAACATACATCAGAGTAAAAAGAAAATGTATACAGCATAATATACTGTAATATAAACACACAAAAACAATGAAAATTATATGCAGCCTACAGTGCTGTAAATAATGCTGGAGTTTCACAACTAACAGTTCTTCACTGGTCGCTGTCCTCACCCTCCCTCTCCTGGCCACCGTCCTCACCCTCCTGGCCATCCACACCTGCTGTCTGTCTGGCCACAGATTCTCGTCCACATCACAGCGTATATTCTCCCTTGCGATGCAACGAGGGAAGAAACGGTGTGCATGTCGCAACCATCCCCTACACTGATCTCCTATAATATCCTCACACGCAGCGTCCATTGCATGGAGCAGGGACCTCTGATCTTGAGCCCGATGCTCATACACTCTCCACTTCCAAGCGGAGAAATACTCCTCAATAGGATTGAGGAAAGGAGAGTAAGGTGGTAGGAACACCATGACCATCCTTGGATGAGTAGTGAACCAGGCCCTGATGAGCGGGCCACGGTGGAAATTCACATTGTCCCATACAATGACATATTGTGGTAGGTGAGGCCCTACGAGACCTCTCTCATTTTCAGGGATCAAATCAAAATGAAGGCGGTCCAAGAAGATGAGGAGCTTCTGTGTATTGTATGGGCCAAGACTGGGGATGTGAGTGGCCACACCATTCTCAGATATGGCAGCACACAGAGTTATATTGCCCCCTCGCTGGCCTGGGACATCCACCGTGGCCCGGTGGCCAATAATATTACGGCCACGTCTTCGGCCTTTGGCCAGGTTGAAGCCAGCTTCATCCACAAACACGAGGATGTGAGGGGTCTCGTTTCCTTCCAATGCCATTATTCAAAACATCAAATCAGTCATACAGAAGAGTCATACACTACAGTTACAGACAATTACATAGGAATGTTCTATGTTCTCCACAAGTTCAATATACTGCTGGCCACTACTCCAGTGGTTCCAAACCGGGGGTATATGTACCCCTATGCAGAGGTACTACAGGGGGTATTTGACGGAAAGGGGAGGGGGAAAATCATCAATGACTAGACTTACTGAAATGTTACAGTAAAACCCACAGTATTAGATAGATTTACATGGGAGGCACTAATTGCAGCTCTTTGACCCTTTTTCTTATTGTATGTTATATTCTTCAAAATAAGGATTATAATGATAATTGCATCATACAGTAAGCTGCAGTTTTTAGGCGAAATGTTGAAGTCAGATAAATCAAATACTTTCAAACCTGGATTACCTGGATACACAAATCAGGTAAAGTGGGTACTGAAGCCCAAACAGTTTGGGAACCACTGCTTAATGATGGACAGCCAGTAACTGACTTACATGTACATACTGGTACCGCAGCTCTTTCACTCTATCAGAGTTCCTCTCTAATGGTTCCATGTAAATGTGCTTCATTGTCATCTGATGCTTCTTCAATATCCAGTCTATTGTGGAGATGCTTATAGAGTTGACATTTTGGAATATGACATTGTCTTGTAGGATTGCAGTGTGGATCTGTCTCAATGTGATGGCATTATTTGCCGTCACCATGTTACAGATCTCTTGTTCTTGTTCATTGAGAAGTTTTCCTCTGCCACCCGTGCAAGGTTGTCGTCCAATCCTAGACATAGAATTCAAAGGACAACACTCCATTCGTAATGTATACCTTATGTATTCTTTACAGAATTAGTTACCTATGTAATTGTATTGTTGTTTTACTTACAGTAACTTTACCACAATTCTAATGCATCACTGCACAGTGACTGGAATACTACTGTAAACTGTATCATCAATACTGTAGAAAATAAACTATTCCATAGTTTATTTTCTCCAATGTTTTTCTTGTCATTTTTAGTATCATAACATCCCATTGAGGTAAGATATCACACACACACACACACACACACACACACGCACGCACGCACGCACGCACGCACGCACGCACGCACGCACGCACGCACGCACGCACACACACACACACACACTAAATGAATAGGTAAATGTGTAAATAAATATATTTCTTGCTCTATGCACATTGTCCTGTCCTATACAACATATAATTCCATCATTGACTGACTACATACCTGTTTTCCCTGCGAAAGGTTTGGATGATGGAGGAGACTGTAGAGCGAGGCACATTAGGCTGCCCTCGGCGACCTGCCTCCGCCGTTGTGAGGCCATGGTTGATGACATGGTCTATAATTGTGGCCCGAATTTCATCCGGGACAGCATGGTGTCTTCGTGCTCCTCGGCCTCTTGCCCCTATTCCACCACCACGCAACCTTACTCCTCCTCCTCTTCTTCTTCCTCTTCCTCTTCCTTGAGCAGGCAGTTGCCCTTGTTCATTTACTTGGCCAGGTGCCTCCATGTTCAGAAATTGTACTGGTCCTGCATGGTCAAGCTCTTTACATACATGTTTGGCAGCATTCACAGTCATGGACAGCACCTGTCAGGTAACTAAACATACTGTTTGATTGGTCATCTGAGATGTGTGAAACTCCTCCTTCGTTAGTCAAGTTCTAGTTTCACCTGACTGTCAATTGCTGTAATAAACTTATCATATATGGTATTCATGGTATTATGTTCTTGACTAATTTTGACAATTGAACAGACTATTGTGCATGTGATGACTTATACAATGAAATGACGCTGACACGTTTTGGAGCGAACAACCATTAAGACTGAGAATCAACAATCAGCTTAGATCAACAAGATCTATTCACTTGGAAATTGTGCTAAATGTAGGCTACCTGTACTTAATCATTTACAAAGATGTACTGAGACATTGAGACATGTACTGAGACATTGAGACATGTACTGAGACATTTGCAATTTGATGAAATGAATGAGAAATTCTATTCTGTTGTGAACAATTGCCAAGTGGTTTGGAGGTTTGTCCATGTTGTTTTGAGAATGTAATTTCTGTTTCAAGAAATGAGCCAAACCAGTGGAGAAAAACTGTAAATACCCGAGCTGACAAAGTGAGAAACCTGACGCTGTGTCCTTGAGCAAGTCACTTAACCCTAATTTGCTCCAGGGGCTGACCCTGTAGGTAGGCCGTCATTGTAAATAAGAATTTGTTCTTAACTTACTTGCCTAGTTAAATAAAGGATAAATAAAAATGTAAACCATTATATTTGTCTGAAGAGAATCAGTAAAATGAGCATTATTTAACATAGCCGACAGATGCATGCCATACTCAGTGTGTTGGGGGATTGTGGAAGTGTTTCATTGGGCGGTAAAAAGGATACAACAATCTGACTGTTTCAACAAAAAAACTGCATGCTGTTCCTCTGGACACTGAACTAGGTGTCAACAAACATCAGCCTGTCAGGCCCTGCATGCTGTTCCTCTGGACACTGAACTGGGTGACAGAAGAGCTATAGGGGTCACATATGATCACATGGCATGCTAAGGGCTACATTGACAAAACATATATTTGTCCAGACTTTAAAGACAGCATTTAAATACCATGTATTAGATAATGTAAGAAGGTATTTCTCTCCTATCGCTCGATGACAAAGAACGCAATTGAAGACAAATGTGATTTTGAGATTATTATCTCTAGACATTTCAATATCTTTTTTGTAGGTTAATATGTAAGATCTAATTTAGCTAGCTCAAAAGCTGAGGGTCATGGAGCCACTGACATTTTGGGACAATATTGCTCAATATTAACAATAACAGACAAGGTAGCAAACAGGAGCCACACAATGGATGTGTGTTGAATAAAGATGAATAAAGCCTGCTTCTCTATTACATTCTTGAATGATTCAGATGGAAAAAGTATAAATCTTTGGAAGCTCAGACAGTGAGAGGATAAGCCTTTTAGAGACCCAGTGGCCAACGTTGCAAACCTTCAAACAGACCCCTCAGACGGCCCTTTCAGACGGCCCCTTCAGACGGACCGCTCAGACGGACCCCTCAGACGGCCCCCTCAGATGGACCCCTCAGACAGACCCCTCAGACGGACCCCTCAGACAGACCCCTCAGACGGACCCCTCAGACGGACCCCTCAGACAGACCCCTCAGACAGACCCCTCAGACGAACCCCTCAGACAGACCCCTCAGACGGACCCCTCAGACAGACCCCTCAGACAGACCCCTCAGACGGACCTCTCAGACGGACCCCTCAGACGGACCTCTCAGACGGACCCCTCAGACAGACCCCTCAGACAGACCCCTCAGACGGACCCCTCAGACAGACCCCTCAGACGGACCCCTCAGACGGACCTCTCAGACGGACCCCTCAGACGGACCTCTCAGACGGACCCCTCAGACGGACCCCTCAGACGGACCCCTCAGACAGACCCCTCAGACGGACCCCTCAGACAGACCCCTCAGACAGACCCCTCAGACGGACCCCTCCAACCTTCCTCCCTTCTATCCCTCCACTCCTCCATCAGACACAATGACCATCAGACAGAATGGACTCAACTCAACCATAATCTCCAAGAAATGAATGCTAAAATGAAGCTAAAATGTTCCCCTAAAAGGAACTATGGGACTAGAATACATTTTGAGAGCAGGACATGAGGCTGTTTGTGGTGAGGATGAAGAACCTACAACAGGCTAAATATGAAAAGAATCAGTGCTAATCAATTAAGTTTAACACGGCTACAACTTCTTGGGTCAAAGATAAAGATGCATGAACCCTTCCATTGGGACACACCAGCTCTGTTAGGTCTCAACAAAGGGGTCTGGTGGTAAACATAGGGGTCCAGTGGTAAACAAAGGGGTCCGGTGGTAAACCACACAGAGTGCATCCCAAATGGCAGCCTATTCCCTGTAAAGTGCACTACTTTTGTCACATGCACATGGATAGGGTGCCATTTGGGATGCACACACAATGATTCTGACAGGGACCCTTGTACCAACTGCACTGCTTCCCTGCTGCCCTCCTTCCACGCCAGTCAACCCCCTACCAAGACTGTTGAGAATATCAAAGCTAGAGAGCAGCAAACTGTGGAGGAAAAGTGAATATTGTTGTGCAACGCCAATCTCTTATAAAGACTTTTACCCCTCTAGACTGCTTGCTCCCCCAGCAGCTCCGACTGACAGAAGAGAGAGACAGAGAGAGAGAGAGAGAGAGAGAGAGAGAGAGAGAGAGAGAGAGAGAGAGAGAGAGAGAGAGAGAGAAAGGGAAAGAGAGAAAGAGAGAAAGAGAGAAAGAGAGAAAGAGAAAAAGAGAGAAAGAGAGAGAAAGAGCGAGGGAGAGGGAGAGAGAGAGAGAGAAGAAAGCAAAAGAGAACAAGAACAGAGAGAGAGAGAGAGAGAGAGAGAGAGAGAGAGAGAGAGAGAGAGAGAGAGAGAGAGAGAGTAGAAACATTGTGTGGTGGTGGTAGCAAGAGGCAGATGTCAATGCAGGGGGTAAGTAATCCCTTGATTCAAACTGAGCTGGCCTCCCAGGAAGACAGCTTTCACCAGACACTGGGGGCCAGGAAAAGGCTTACATGTGGGTGAAAAGTGAGTAGTATACTGTTGGATAAAAAATTCTCCAAACTCTGACAAGCTCAGGGATCTGCTGCTATGAATGGTTAGAGGTACTAACCCTTGGAAATCAACCAAAGCCTGAAACCTGATGGAACTGGCTGAGGGCTCAGAGAGATGTGGTATGGATTCATTTTTTTAACCAACTTACGATGCAGTTTGTCATTTTTTTCAGAATTTTTTTTCACCTAACACTCTATAACAATGTATAGTGTACATATTCAGCCATTTACCCATACTATGCAATGCCTTTTTCTAGCTTTATGCACTCCAGACTTCTTGTATTTTTATACTTTTTCATGCTGCCGCTATATGTATCATGTATCGTGTACCTGTCTTATGTGTATTTCGTTCTGGCATTTTGCACCTGCCCTGTGTTTTTCGTTGCTGCTTGACAAAGTAATTTCCCCACGGGGATCAATAAAGTACCTATCTGTAAGGTTTATGTTCAGAGAGGTCTCTGGAAACCTTTATGGTTTTCAGGTTTGGTGTCTAGAGACCTCTCTGGAAATGTCTATGTTTGGGATTGGTCCCCAATTAGAGGGAGCTGCGCCACATTGCCTCTAATTGGGGAGCCTATTTAAGTAGTAGTTATTCACACCTGTGTTTGTAGGTTTTTGTGTGTGTTCACTTCGGTTCATGATCGCTGTCTCTCCTTTTGTTATTTGTGTGTTTTCTTATTAATAAAAGGAATGTTATCTCACTACAGCTCTGTGCCTCGGGGCCTGTCTCATAGCGATGGTGACAGAAAAACTGAGGACTAGTCCATTGGGTATCCAATCTAGTTCTCAGACACTGGGTATCCAACCTAGTCCTCAGACATTGGGTATCCAACCTAGTTCTCAGACATTGGGTATCCAACCTAGTTCTCAGACACTGGGTATCCAACCTAGTCCTCAGACATTGGGTATCCAATCTAGTCCTCAGACACTGGGTATCCAATCTAGTTCTCAGACACTGGGTATCCAATCTAGTCCTCAGACACTGGGTATCCAATCTAGTCCTCAGACACTGGGTATCCAATCTCGTCCTCAGACACTGGGTATCCAATCTCGTCCTCAGACACTGGGTATCCAATCTCGTCCTCAGACACTGGGTATCCAATCTAGTGCTCAGACACTGGGTATCCAATCTAGTCCTCAGACACTGGGTATCCAATCTAGTCCTCAGACACTGGGTATCCAATCTAGTCCTCAGACACTGGGTATCCAATCTAGTCCTCAGACACTGGGTATCCAATCTAGTCCTCAGATACTGGGTATCCAATCTAGTCCTCAGACACTGGGTATCCAATCTAGTCCTCAGACACTGGGTATCCAATCTAGTCCTCAGACACTGGGTATCCAATCTAGTCCTCAGATACTGGGTATCCAATCTAGTCCTCAGACACTGGGTATCCAATCTAGTCCTCAGACACTGGGTATCCAATCTAGTCCTCAGACACTGGGTATCCAATCTAGTCCTCAGATACTGGGTATCCACCCATGACAAGTGGTGATTGGGTTTTTTAAACAAATGTAAAGAGGTAGCCTACCATCAAGTTCACTCAACTTAAATATAAACGTTTTTACTTGGTGCGTACAGTCAATAGTCTACAGAGAGTTCAACAAGTTTGATTAGTATTTTTAAAGAAACTGAGCCGTGAAGTCGTAATTTCTAACAGTACACACCTCAGGGTATGTGTGTTCTAAACAACTTGAGTTGTCATCCAATGTCTACATGCTACTAACATCTCCTCCTTTCATTCTAGCCAAAGTTCTTGGGTGTACCTTTTTCACAAAACACTAGAGGAAGTTTCTGAGAGAATGACGAAGGAGAGAGAAGAAAAGGGGGTGATTGTTGCAGGGAGTTCCCCGTCTTTCATTATTATCTGAACTGCTCTGATGATGTCAGGATATGGGTGGATGGTGTCAGCCGCCAGGTAACCAACACACACACACACACACACACACACACACACACACACACACACACACACACACACACACACACACACACACACACACAGCTGGCTGACTTGGTCTGGGTCCGACTGGGGCGTTGGCTCCTGAAGGACCTGCCCTCGTTGGCCCGGTGACCACCATGCCCTGTTCCCCAGTGACATCATCAGTGAGCTCCATGCGCTCTCTCTTTCTCTCTCTCTTTCGCCATCACAGACCTCACTGTTGTTGGATGTTGGGGTGTTACTGTTACTGGACTGGAGGCGGGAGGGTCTGGCTGGGGCTTAAACTTTACAGGCACTGTGCTGTGTGGAAGGATCATGGTCGTGGAGGAGAGGTGTTGTTTCACACTGGGCAAAAACGGTTTGAATCAACGTTGTTTCCAAGTCATTTCAACCAAAACACTCAATGTGATGACATCGAATCAACGTGTTAAAGTAATTGGATTTGAAAAAGTCATCAGCGTTTTCTTTTTTTACACAACTTTGAACCTAAATCCAATCACAGGTAGAATATATTTTTTATTTCATGTTAAATTCAGGTTAGTTGACAACTCAACCAAATGTAAATCAAAACTAGACGTTGAACTGTTTTGAATCTCTTTTGAAATACAAGTCTTTTTGAAGGGGAGATTATTTGATTTACACCTATAAGTAAAAACCATGGACAATGCTTTTAGAATGTTTTTTTATTCTGATTTCAGTTATATGGGGCGGCAGGTAGCCCAGTGGTTAGAGTGTTGGGCCCATACCCGAAAGGTTGCTGGATCAAATCCCTGAGCTGAAAAGGTAAAAAACTGTCGTTCTGCCCCTGAACAAGGCAGTTAACCCACTGTTCCTAGGCCGTCATTGAAAATAAGAATATGTTCTTAACTGACTTGCCTAGTAAAATAAAGGTAAGAAAAAAAAATATGGCAGCCATTTACTGATCCTACTAATGTCATGTGATCCACCATATAGGATATAATAGGATGCCATTTGGTACACAGCACCAGCCTTAGTCATCTGATATCTGAGTGTCTCTCACCTCTACATGTGGGAGTGGTGTAATATACAGTATTTTAGTCGTAGTGAGGCATTTGGCGTAGTCGGCGGCGTGACATGGAAAGCAACTGCCAATGATTGTTCTGTTTTTCCCTGCTGTCAACCCTACTCTCCAGGTTCCTACAGTTGTACACACAATTAACAGATCTACTGATTTCTCCAAGTCCATGCGTCCCCTTTAGTCACCCTGAATGAATAATATGATACAGCAAATGTGTGACTGACTGACTGACTGACTGACTGACTGACTGACTGACTGACTGACTGACTGACAGCTAACAATATTTTATTTCCTCTAAATCCAACACTGATCCCCAACAACTTACAGCACATCTCCCTTGAATGACTTCAGTCCACCCAGTTTGTCTTGCAGCAATGGGAACAGGCTGCTTCGTGTGGTAAGAAAGTACTGTAATGGGTTTGATAGGGCCCGACCGACACATCTTGAGGAAGAGACACCACTATGGTTCAGATGCTTCCTCTGCATTAGGACATGCAGCTCATGCAGCACGCTATATACAGCGCATTCGGAAAGTATTCAGACCCCTTGACTTTTTCCACATTTTGTTAAATTACAGCCTTATTCTAAAATTGATTAAAAAAATAATTCTCATCAATCTACACACAAAACCCCATAATGACACATAATGCCCCATAATGCCCCATAATAATGCCCCAATACCCCATAATGACAAAGCAAAAACTGGTTTTATACATTTTTGCATATTTATAAAAAATGTAAAAGAGAAATACCTTAATTACATAAGTATTCAGACCCTTTACTCTATGGTAGATTGATGAGGGAAAAACTATTGAACCCATTTTAGAATAAGGCTGTAATGTAACAAAATGTGGAAAAAGTAAAGGGGTCTGAATACTTTCCAAATGTACTGTAGCTCAGTGAGTTAAACAATAGCTTCTTTCTTTGAATTATAGCACAATAGTCGATGAGACCAGATGTTCCCATGGTGTATAGGAACCAGGATGTGCCTCAAATGCCATGTGGGACGCATACCCAGTTTGGTTGGACTAAATGTGTTCCCCATCAACGAGCAACGTGATAGGACACAGAGCAGACCCCACCATGCAGTTCTCTGAACCTCTGAACATCTTTCTGCGTAACACAGTACCATGAATGTTCTCTGAACCTCTGAATGTCTTTCTGCGATACACAGTACCATGAATGTTCTCTGAACCTCTGAACGTCTTTCTGCGATACACAGTACCATGAATGTTCTCTGAACCTCTGAACATCTTTCTGTGATACACAGTACCATGAATGTTCTCTGAATGTCTTTCTGTGATACACAGTACCATTAATGTTCTCTGAACCTCTGAACGTCTTTCTGTGATACACAGTACCATGAATGTTCACTGAACGTCTGAACGTCTTTCTGTGATACACAGTACCATGAATGTTCTCTGAATGTCTTTCTGTGATACACAGTACCATGAATGTTCTCTGAACCTCTGAACGTCTTTCTGTGATACACAGTACCATGAATGTTCTCTGAACGTCTGAACGTCTTTCTGTGATACACAGTACCATGAATGTTCTCTGAATGTCTTTCTGCGATACACAGTACCATGAATGTTCTCTGAATGTCTTTCTGTGATACACAGTACCATGAATGTTCTCTGAATGTCTTTCTGTGATAAACAGTACCATGAATGTGAGCTGTCTTTATCCCCTTTGTTATATGTAAGCACAACCATAATTCACAAAACACATTTCTGCAACATGTTGATGACAAACCCAAAACATATTGTTTGGGGTAAATCCAGTGTTACCAACACACATGAGAATGAGAGTTATTTCACAAGACTGATTGTCTCTCTGAAAGATGTATGGCCACTTCTATGTTTGGAAAAACAAGAGGATGAATAGGAAGAATACATTATCCCCAATGGACATCCAGTTCAGTGTTCCCAAGAATGATCGTGAACATCCCATCCCTCAAAGATGTATGGCCACTACCATGTTTTGAAAACCATTGTGGCCTGTCCAGAGAGGAAGAGAAGAATGCATTATCCCCTATCCCCAAGTGACATAGAACCTAGAACCAGAACATGTTATTGATCTCTTGGACATTGTTTGATTGTGCTGTTAAACACTTCCAGCCGGGGTTAAGAGGGGCATGCTGAATGTGTGCGTGTGTGTGTGTATGTGCGTGTGTGTCTGTGCTTGTCCCCCGTGTAGCTGAGATGGTAAAGCATGGCGCTTGCAATGCCAGGGTTGTGGGTTCAATTCCCACAGGGGACCAGTATGAAAAAGTATGAAAATGTAAGCACTCACTACTGTAAGTAGCTCTGGATAAGAGCATCTGTTAAATGACTAACATGTCAAAAGTAATGGACTGCTGACCTGGCTGGCAAAACACTGTAGTTGCTGTATTCCACCATGTACTGCAAACATGTTGTTGTATTGTGACTCCCACAGATATCCCTTTATTCCAATGTAGATCCCCCCCCACAGATATCCCGTTATTTCAACATAGATCCCCCCCACAGATATCCCTTTATTCCAACATAGATCCCCCCCACAGATATCCCTTTATTCCAACGTAGATCCCCCCCACAGATATCCCTTTATTTCAACATAGATCACCCCCACAGATATCCCTTTATTTCAACATAGATCCCCCCACAGATATCCCTTTATTTCAACATAGATCCCCCCCACAGATATCCCTTTATTTCAACGTAGATCCCCCCCACAGATACCCCTTTATTTCAACATAGATCACCCCCACAGATATCCCTTTATTTCAACGTAGATCCCCCCCACAGATATCCCTTTATTTCAACGTAGATCCCCGCCACAGATATCCCTTTATTTCAACGTAGATCCCCCCCACAGATATAATTTATTTCAACATAAAGGAAAGGAGGAAAGGTTTATTTTCACTTTGGCAAACGGGTTTGTTTTGGTCCTGCAATGTTTCAAACTGGAGTTGTCTGTCCCTCTTTGAGCCTTGCCTGAACACAAACACAAACAGACCTTTATGCGTCCCAAACGGCACCATATTCCCATTATATTCCCTATGGGCTCTGGTGAAACGTAGTCCAGAGTTGGAGCTCGCTGGCTGAGCAGAGCACTGCAGCATGCTTGGACGAGGGTTTAAAGCTCATATGTTCATACTTATTGTTGGGAAATCACACAGCAGATCCCCTGTGTAATAATTGTGTTACCACAGCGGCAGCCACTGTTTACGTATTTCCAAGAGCATGACGTCACTTGGTAACAGAAGTAAGAAAGAAATTGAAATGGATCCATAGAAATATCTAGTCATTTGTAATGGCAGGGTTGAACTTTTTGGTGGTTTTGATCTTTTTCAGCACAATGACATATATATATCAATAAAGTATCTATCTATCTATCTATCTATCTATCTATCTATCTATCTATCTATCTATCTATCTATCTATCTATCTATCTATCTATCTATCTATCTATCTATCTATCTATCTATCTATCTATCTATCTATCTATCTATCTATCTATCTATATATATATATATATATATATATATATATGTATATACAGTACCAGTCAAAGGTTTGGACACATCTACTCAGGGTTTTCTACTCATTGTAGAATAATAGTTAAGAACATTCTTAAGAGGAAGTTATAGGATTCGCCCCATTGTGATCACAATGAACATGATTTATCATCTGCACTTTACTGCTTCAGGGAAGTGGTACAGACATTAGTTTTAAGTCTTTGTACTTACCAGTAGGAAAGGGAAACCCATCTCCCCAGTAGGAGGGATGGAAGTGGCTCTTGGTGCGAGACACCATTATCCTCTGTGACAGCAGTGACCCAGTGATAGGGTTGCAAAATGAAGATTCCTGGAATCAGGATAGAATAAGAAGGAAATCTGGGAATCTTCCAACCAGGATTTCTGGAAAACCAGGGAATCTTGCAACACTACCCAGTGATCTTGGACTGACCAGGGATCAGGGAGTAGGGGTTGAGGGTAAGGATGGGTGGTGGGAAGGTTTTGTGGTATCCCAATATCTCTCTATCGCTCACTTTTTCTCCTCTCTCTCTCCCCCCATACTGGTCAGCTGTCTCCCTGACATCCACTATGAGGCATCAGGCCCTGGCTGTCATCACATTACATACTGACATCCACTATTAGGCATCAGGCCCTGGCTGTCATCACATTACATACTGACATCCACTATGAGGCATCAGGCCCTGGCTGTCATCACATGACATACTGACATCCACTATGAGGCATCAGGCCCTGGCTGTCATCACATGACATACTGACATCGACTATGAGGCATCAGACCCTGGCTGTCATCACATGACATACTGACATCCACTATGAGGCATCAGACCCTGGCTGTCATCACATGACATACTGACATCCACTATGAGGCATCAGGCCCTGGCTGTCATCACATTACATACTGACATCCACTATGAGGCATCAGACCCTGGCTGTCATCACATTACATACTGACATCCACTATGAGGCATCAGGCCCTGGCTGTCATCACATTACATACTGACATCCACTATGAGGCATCAGGCCCTGGCTGTCATCACATTACATACTGACATCCACTATGAGGCATCAGGCCCTGGCTGTGGCCACATTACATAGTGTTAACAAGTCACTGATATCAATTGAATTTGATACCTTAAAAAGATGGACATGCTCTCATGTGACCTAGCTTGACCTCCCCAAGAGTCACAACTCGATGTCACAGCTGTCAGTTACAATTAAAACTGATGCCAATGGTGACTGATAATCGCTTAATAAAGGTGTTCCACAACTCGCCTGCCTGTTCTTTGGCTCCTTTATCCTGTTGAACATGCTGAATCTAAAGTCAAGCTGAATCTGGTCAAAAGTCAAAACCCCACCCAATCTGACATGCAGCAAAACACTCAATTTGAAGGAAAAGTATTACTACTTGAATCCATGTCCAGCTGGCTCTGAGACGAGAGGCTGAGAGCCCTTGACGGTGGAAAGGCGACCCTTTGACTGTCTGGTTGTTCTAGGAAGACTTCTAGGTAAGACTTGTAGAGAGAGTCTCAGGTCAGGGGAGTGATAATGAAAAGCAGTCAACCCTCTCTTCCTTTTCCACTATCAAAGGGAATAGTGGGAAACGTGTGGAGGGCTGTGTGTAATCGCTGGAGACAATGGAGGCAGTTTGATGGTGCAAGAAGCCTTGGTGACGAATGGAGCTATGGAGCCTCCCAGCATGGTGAGGTATGGAGCTAGGGAAAAGACTCCTGAGATCATCACCCCATTTACACCTGGTGTTAACATGCCTCCTGTGATCAGAATCAGATTTATGAACCCACATCTAGTCAGATCACTGTGACCAGTAAACACTTTAGGGCATATTGTGATCAATTCTGTAGAATCCAAGACACAGGACAGAGATACAGATACATTCTGACCAAGTGGGAACACTGAGGACAGCTTTGAGGAGCACATATCTGCTTTTATGTCATATCTCTATCTATAAAAAAAATATATAATAGTTTTTAAAAAGTACACTCAGGAATGCATATTAGTATCCTGTCAGTTTTTTCATTGCTTTTAGTATATCGAATGTGCAATACGTGCATTTATCTGTAATTAAACCCTGCACTAAGGACTGTATTTTAAGGGAATTATTATTATTACCCTAAATTATATCATACACACATTTAGCTATTTAAGTATCTCTTCCTGTCATTTACCTGTACAGTTAATGTAACCATGCTAATATTCACTTACCTGTAAATGTAACTGTATATTTACCTGTACAGTTAATTTAACCATGCAAAATATTCTCTTACCTGTTAATTTAACCAGTATGTCTATTAAATAAACTATTATTACCCTCACTTATATCATACGTGCATTTAGCTATTGAAGTATTTCTCTGCCATCGACCTGTATAGTATAGTTAACCATCCAACATCCACCAATGTATAGTGTACATATTCAGCCATCCACTCATACTATGCAATGTCTTTTTATAATGGCTTTTTTCTGCACTCTAGATATCTTGTATTTCTATACTTTTTCATACTGCCGCTCTATGTATCATGTACCGTGTATCTGTCTTTTGTGTATTTTTGTTCTGGCATTTTGCACCTGCCCTGTGTTTTGTTGTAGCTGCTTGACAAAGACATTTCCCCTCGGATCAATAAAGTATCTATCTATCTATCTATCTATCTTTAATTTTAATGCCTGAACAAAATTCAAAATATTTTTTATCTTGACGTAGTGGTGCCATATTTATAGTATTGATTGGGGACTTATTTGTGGAGGAATGTAACTGTTTATCTGGGTGATTTGTGAGGTTTTACGTGTGCTTCCCATGACTGTAGTTTTGTATTTTGATGTGTGTATGTGTATATTTATATTGTCTTATACAGGGCGCATTTGAAAAATAGTTCTAGGTCTCAACATGTCTTCCCTGTCAAAAGTAAAACATACTGTATAATCCAAAAGCCAATTTCACTTGTCAGCCACACTTGCTTTAACAATACTACATAGTTTAACCCCTCAAAGCAAGGTCTTCAATGTAGATTTTTTTAAATCCTACTTTCTGTGAGAGCTATCTAAAGATGACTAACAAGGACTTTACCAGCAGGCTCAAATTTGTCTTATTTAACCTTTATTTAAGGCAAGTCAGATAACAACTCATTCTTATTTACATTGGCGGCCTACCTACAGGGTCAGCCCCTGGAGCAAATTAGGGTTAAGTGTATTTCTCAAGGACACATCAACAGGTTTTTTTTCACCTTGTCGGCTTGGGCATTCGAACCAGCGACCTTTCGGTTACAGGCCCAACGCTCTAACCGCTAGGCTACCTGCCGCCGGTCTTGTCAAAACGCCATTAAGTGAATTGAATGCATTTACAATCAGTAATCATAAAACACTCAAAACTAACTATGCAATCATGTTTACAACACAGTCAAATGATTGATACCAACGCTCCCTCTAAACTGCGTGCATATGCGGCCGTGCAGCTCCTGACGCAGTCCCGCGCAGGAGAATTGCCAGCCCGTACAGAGACACACAAGATTGAACAAGAACTAAAATGTACCTGCACAAGCGGTTTTTCCATCATCTGCTGTCGGAGAGTAGCCTAGATGTATATTTGTAGCTGCATGTGCACATTTGTTGATATGCTTTGCTAGTTAGTGAGTTACTAGCCCGGTTATAGCTGTTATTTTGGTCAGCAATGGAGGAGTGATTGCTTCCTACAAGAGCACAAAACGTACACATACCTGCCTTTGAAAAGCAAGTCAGGTAAAGAGCTTTTTTGTTTTAAAAGGGCAGTGTCTTATTTTGAGATGCTTGAATATGGTAATGATAATGATAGCATCATGTAACACAATAGAATGCAATTTTCAATCATCTATTTGGTCAATTGTGTTAGATTATTTCTTATTTTTATAATTATTTGAGCTTTGGGACAAGTAAGAATGTTTTTTGGAATGTAGGCCTACATTGAACACCACATATTGGCTATTGTAGACGATATCATAGTCAATAGCTATATCCATGTGGCAATGTTATGTAATTTGCTCCATTGGTTTTGTTGATAGGCCACTCTGAAAGCCCTACATGCTCAGATAGCCACAGTAGCCTATTGGCCACTGTCTGAAACTGTAACTCCAAGCAGGTACAGCCTCCCTGTTCACAGTTAACACACGCCGGAAGTTGCACAGAATGCTCTCAAAATTAACGTCTCCTCTCACAAGACCTGAAATTTGCTCAGTGCCAAAACATTTTTGTGGGAACATTGCTCGATACATCCCTTTAACCTGTTGTTTAGTTGCATATCACTGTGTCCTGTCCTCTGTTGTCAATGATAAACAACCACAGTCATGAACAATCAGTCTGTAGAGTGCCCTTATTGCTGTAGTAGCAATAAAGCTTCTCTTTGAAGCTGAGGAGAGTCACAGGGTGGAAGCGAGGCAGTAAAGAGCAGTGTTGTGACTTCCTGTCCGTCCTAGGGGCATTGATTAACTCTGTGACCCCTCAGCCCAGTCATGAACCAAAACTGATGCAATGCGACCGTGACTCCATCATGGCTCAAATGCCTCAAATGGCTCCAGTCACTTCAATGGAAAGCTTTGAGGCAGGACTAAAAAAGTAAGCCAAGTCATATTGCGTGGAGTCAACCAAAGATTTATATGTACACTAGATGACTGGGATTAATGTTACTGTCCCCACTATAACAACACAATAATTAAATAACTGTAATTCTGTCCTTAAACACAATTGAAATACTGTAGAATTCCATTAATTCCTGTGGAGGACTGCTTCTTCTGGGGAGTGCCAATATGACGGACTGGTGGCTTCAAAGCCTCTCATTGGCCAGTACATAGCATCAGCAATCCAGGGTTTATGTACGTCATTGGTGCCAACTCACTAGGATTAGCGACTTTAGGAACTACAACACTGTGATTTGTGGAGTTTTTGGATTGTAAATCAATTTAAAAAGACGTTAAATCAGTACAAAAATATGGTGGAATGATATACATGGCCATTCAGAACACTGTTTACAACACGATCAACATACATGGCCATTCAGAACACTGTTTACAACACGATCAACATACATGGCCATTCAGAACACTGTTTACAACACGATCAACATACATGGCCATTCAGAATACTGTTTACAACACGATCAACATACATGGCCATTCAGAACACTGTTTACAACACGATCAACATACATGGCCATTCAGAACACTGTTTACAACACAAATATTTGCCAATAAACACTAAGAAATCAGTAGAATGTTGCTGTGTTGAGGGGGCTTGAACCATCAGCGCTGTAACTACAGTTATTACCGACCTGATCCTTTCTCTTTCATCTTTAGATTATTATTCAAGTTGTGTTGTGTCCCTGCCAACTCTCTCCCATCACATCACATCACATCACATCTCATCACATCACATCACAACACATCTCATCACATCACATCACATCACATCACATCACATCACATCACATCACATCACATCACATCACATCACATCACATCAAATCAAATCAAACTTTATTTGTCACATGCCCCGAATACAACAGGTGTAGACCTTACAGTGAAATTCTTACTTATGAGCCCTTAACCAACAAATAATTTCAAGAAAGAGTAAAACAAATACTTTTTATTATATAAACACAATAAAATAACAATAACCAGGCTATGTACAGGGGAACCAGTACTGAGTTATTGTGCAGGGGTACAAGGTAGGTGAGGTGATGGAGGTAATATGTACATAGGTAGGGGTAAAAGTGACTAGGCAATCAGGATAGACAATAAACAGAGTAGCAGCAGCGTATGTGAAGGGTGGGAGAGAGTGTCTATGTGTGAGTGTGTGTGGCGTCAATATGCTTGAGTGTGTGTGAGCGTATGTTGTGTGTATATGTGTGTTGGAGTGTCAGTGTAGTTTGTGTGAGTGTGTGGGTAGAGTCCAGTGAGTGTGGGGGTAGAGTCCAGTGAGTGTGTGGGTAGAGTCCAGTGAGTGTGTGGGTAGAGTCCAGTTAGTGTGTGAGTAGAGTCTAGTGAGTGTGTGGGTAGAGTCCAGTGAGTGTGTGAGTAGAGTCCAGTGAGTGTGTGAGTAGAGTCCAGTGAGTGTGTGGGTAGAGTCCAGTGAGTGTGTGGGTAGAGTCCAGTTAGTGTGTGGGTAGAGTCCAGTGAGTGTGTGGGTAGAGTCTAGTGAGTGTGTGGGTAGAGTCCAGTGAGTGTGTGAGTAGAGTCCAGTGAGTGTGTGGGTAGAGTCCAGTGAGTGTGTGGGTAGAGTCCAGTGAGTGTGTGGGTAGAGTCCAGTGAGTGTGTGGGTAGAGTCCAGTGAGTGTGTGGGTAGAGTCCTGTGAGTGTGTGGGTAGAGTCCAGTTAGTGTGTGGGTAGAGTCCAGTTAGTGTGTGGGTAGAGTCCAGTGAGTGTGTGGGTAGAGTCCAGTGAGTGTGTGGGTAGAGTCCAGTGAGTGTGTGGGTAGAGTCCAGTTAGTGTGTGAGTAGAGTCTAGTGAGTGTGTGGGTAGAGTCCAGTGAGTGTGTGAGTAGAGTCCAGTGAGTGTGTGGGTAGAGTCCAGTGAGTGTATGGGTAGAGTCCAGTTAGTGTGTGGGTAGAGTCCAGTGAGTGTGTGGGTAGAGTCCAGTGAGTGTGTGGGTAGAGTCCTGTGAGTGTGTGGGTAGAGTCCAGTTAGTGTGTGGGTAGAGTCCAGTGAGTGTGTGGGTAGAGTCCAGTTAGTGTGTGGGTAGAGTCCAGTGAGTGTGTGGGTAGAGTCCAGTGAGTGTGTGGGTAGAGTCCAGTGAGTGTGTGGGTAGAGTCCAGTGAGTGTGTGAGTAGAGTCCAGTGAGTGTGTGGGTAGAGTCCAGTTAGTGTGTGGGTAGAGTCCAGTGAGTGTGTGGGTAGAGTCCAGTTAGTGTGTGGGTAGAGTCCAGTGAGTGTGTGGGTAGAGTCCAGTGAGTGTGTGGGTAGAGTCCAGTGAGTGTGTGGGTAGAGTCCAGTGAGTGTGTGAGTAGAGTCCAGTGAGTGTGTGGGTAGAGTCCAGTGAGTGTGTGGGTAGAGTCCAGTGAGTGTGTGAGTAGAGTCTAGTGAGTGTGTGGGTAGAGTCCAGTGAGTGTGTGGGTAGAGTCCAGTGAGTGTGTGAGTAGAGTCTAGTGAGTGTGTGGGTAGAGTCCAGTGAGTGTGTGGGTAGAGTCCAGTGAGTGTGTGGGTAGAATCCAGTGAGTGTGTGAGTAGAGTCTAGTGAGTGTGTGGGTAGAGTCCAGTGAGTGTGTGGGTAGAGTCCAGTGAGTGTGTGGGTAGAGTCCAGTGAGTGTGTGAGTAGAGTCCAGTGAGTGTGTGGGTAGAGTCCAGTGAGTGTGTGGGTAGAGTCCATTGAGTGTGTGGGTAGAGTCCAGTTAGTGTGTGGGTAGAGTCCAGTGAGTGTGTGGGTAGAGTCCAGTTAGTGTGTGGGTAGAGTCCAGTTAGTGTGTGGGTAGAGTCCAGTGAGTGTGTGGGTAGAGTCCAGTGAGTGTGTGAGTAGAGTCCAGTGAGTGTGTGGGTAGAGTCCAGTGAGTGTATGGGTAGAGTCCAGTGAGTGTATGGGTAGAGTCCAGTTAGTGTGTGGGTAGAGTCCAGTTAGTGTGTGGGTAGAGTCCAGTGAGTGTATGGGTAGAGTCCAGTTAGTGTGTGGGTAGAGTCCAGTGAGTGTGTGGGTAGAGTCCAGTGAGTGTGTGGGTAGAGTCCAGTGAGTGTGTGAGTAGAGTCCAGTGAGTGTGTGGGTAGAGTCCAGTGAGTGTGTGGGTAGAGTCCATTGAGTGTGTGGGTAGAGTCCAGTTAGTGTGTGGGTAGAGTCCAGTGAGTGTGTGGGTAGAGTCCAGTTAGTGTGTGGGTAGAGTCCAGTTAGTGTGTGGGTAGAGTCCAGTGAGTGTGCGGGTAGAGTCCAGTTAGTGTGTGGGTAGAGTCCAGTGAGTGACTATGCATAGATAATAGACAGTGGGTAGCAGCAGTGGGGGTGGGGGGGGGGGTGGGGGGGTGGGTCAATGTAAAAAGTCCCATCACAGTGATCTATCTATTGCTATTCTGCACCATGGTGAGCGGTTCTCTGAGGCGTCGCCTGGGAAACGCTAAAAACAAGCGATGAGGAGAGGGCGGAGGAGGCGGAGGAGGCGGAGGAGGAGGAGGAGGAGGGGTGTAGTCTATCGTCATCTAAATCTTCACACACTGAAGAACACATGTTTCATTTGGAGAAGATAACTCTTTGGGGATGCAGCAGACACGCAAAACAGTCAGACACTTAACTCAACAACATAACCTCTTACAGTAACTAACTGCCCCTTTGTCAATGGATCCATTCTCTCTGCTTCGTGCTACAGCTCTCCCACGTCTCTGATTAGTCAATGATAATGGAGTCTCAGTGAAAGAGTGATTATAGTTGAAAGGAAGCCCCTAACCAGAAGGTGGCTGTAGTGGAGGAGGAGAGGAGCTAGCCAGGGATATAATTGTGGAAAATGTGATGGTGAGCTACCGGCTCAAAGCATAGTAAGTTGCTTTCCTTGAAGAGTTCAAAGGGTATTAGAAC
The DNA here is from genome assembly GCA_023634145.1 of Thymallus thymallus. Lineage (NCBI taxonomy): Eukaryota > Metazoa > Chordata > Actinopteri > Salmoniformes > Salmonidae > Thymallus > Thymallus thymallus. Next base: position 5,983,439 of record CM042416.1, on the reverse strand, counting down.
CCATTACTCACAATCCACTCCCACTGTCTCCGGTTTGGGGCTTGATACAGCATGGTAGTAATCCTACAAGACGTTGGAAAGGGGTGATGCAGTATAACCTGTCTAAATAATCCCTAAACCACATCATCTTCTTAGCAACATGACCTGGGGAAGATAAATATCTAGACAAGTTATTCCTCTTAATTGTGCTTTTTTCAGCAGACTCGTGCTTTAAACAAATGATATGCTTATCCATTTATGGGATGAGGAGTTTGGCTCTCGATGCTCATTAGGACTAATGGTAATATTCATTCATTATGTGTTACATGTAGGAGCACTGCTTTCTTTACCATTCGTTAACATTTAAGTATTTAGTTTTATCTGTTTAAGCTGTTTGGATTGTTGATAGTTGTAACTCTGGACACCCTTGAAAAAGAGACCCTGGTCTCTATTGGGATTCCTTTAAGCTTATAAATAAAGGTTAAATAAGTCTTATGTAATGACGTCGTTCCATGGTATAATGGAGTGTTAGAGATTTAGCTCTATATATTCACTGTATGTTAATGAGAGGGTGTAATATTTACCTTAGGACTGTTAAATAAAACATTTCTCTAACTGATTGTGTTTTGGTGAGAAGTTCTGGAGATCACTGCATTGCTTTAGAGGGGCTGGAGATCACTGCATTACTTTAGAGGGACTGGAGATCACTGTATTACTTTAGAGGGGCTGGAGATCACTGTATTACTTTAGAGGGGCTGGAGATCACTCATTACTTTAGAGGGGCTGGAGATCACTCATTACTTTAGAGGGGCTGGAGATCACTGCATTACTTTAGAGGGGCTGGAGATCACTGCATTACTTTAGAGGGGCTGGAGATCACTCATTACTTTAGAGGGGCTGGAGATCACTCATTACTTTAGAGGGGCTGGAGATCACTGCATTACTTTAGAGGGGCTGGAGATCACTCATTACTTTAGAGGGGCTGGAGATCACTCATTACTTTAGAGGGGCTGGAGATCACTGCATTACTTTAGAGGGGCTGGAGATCACTCATTACTTTAGAGGGGCTGGAGATCACTGCATTACTTTAGAGGGGCTGGAGATCACTCATTACTTTAGAGGGGCTGGAGATCACTGCATTACTTTAGAGGGGCTGGAGATCACTGCATTACTTTAGAGGGACTGGAGATCACTCATTACTTTAGAGGGGCTGGAGATCACTCATTACTTTAGAGGGGCTGGAGATCACTGCATTACTTTAGAGGGGCTGGAGATCACTCATTACTTTAGAGGGGCTGGAGATCACTGCATTACTTTAGAGGGGCTGGAGATCACTGCATTACTTTAGAGGGGCTGGAGATCACTGCATTACTTTAGAGGGGCTGGAGATCACTCATTACTTTAGAGGGGCTGGAGATCACTCATTACTTTAGAGGGGCTGGAGATCACTCATTACTTTAGAGGGGCTGGAGATCACTGCATTACTTTAGAGGGGCTGGAGATCACTGCATTACTTTAGAGGGGCTGCAGATCAAATTAGCTCTCCATGCTAATGCCTAGCTTGACAAGCCAACACATTCTTCCAGGAGACCAGGGTTTGAATCCTGGTTGGTCAAAAGAGTGTTGTTAGCAACAGTTATGGGCCTGTGGTAGGATGCCCTGTAGGCTTAGTCTGACAACATGGATTAAAACCATCAGACTCCTCTGAGCAAAGGGAACATTGTCTGTCTGCCTGTCACATTAAATGTTTACAACATCCTATCCTAATCTGTCTCACGTCTTACACAATCAAAACCCCTAAACCCAATAGTCCTCTAAAGGTTCCACTGTTCTAGTAGAAACGTCAATCCTGATGGCCCATGTCAGTACAGATACTTTAAAAAATAATAGTATACTTTCAAATACTTAAGCGGCGCTTGATTGACAAGTTAACCAAGGGAATAGTGCCACAAAAGTGCACACCTCAAGTGAAATCAAGCAAACCTCAACAGTCTACTGTTCAGAAGGAAAGAGACAATTAATGTGATCTCATCATTTTTTATCACCAGTGAGGAAGCCAAAGTGATGTTTAGATTGGTGCTTGGTTGGCAAGATGGACTAGGCCTAAAAACAATACATGTTTTTTGTCCTAGCCTGCTGCCACTGCTTCTGGTCTGGGCATCCTCAGTTGGGAAACATATGGTTGTTGTTCATCAAAGTCAGGGAGAACCAGCGTCCCAAATGGCAACCTATTCCCTATTTAGTGAACTACTTTTGACCAAAGCCCATAGGGAATCCCATAGGGCTCTGATCAGAAGTAGTGCACTATATAGGGAATAGAGTGCCATTTGGGCCGTATCCAGAGAGAACCAGTGAAGGCCTGAACTCATCACTCCCCAGCCTTCAGCACCTCTCTGGGCTGATGGAAGAACATAGAACCCTTCTCTCTCTCTCTCTCTCTCTCTCTCTCTCTCTCTCTCTCTCTCTCTCTCTCTCTCTCTCTCTCTCTCCCTCTCCCTCCCAGGGTGTTTGTTCTGACTGCAACTCTACAACCGAGCTGGAGCTGCCATGTCCCCGAGGCAATAAACACACACCACACACACACACACACACACACACACACACACACACACACACACACACACACACACACACACACACACACACACACACACACACACACAGCGCATATGTGTACACACACCAAAGCTCACAGTGATGGGAAACGATTGTGTGTGTGTGTGTGTGAAGGGGGAAGGGAAGGGGAAAGTCATTGTGTATCCTTGTTTAAATAAATATAGTGGCTGGTTAACATAGACAGGAGAAATAAGGCTAGTCATATTTGTCCCTCTGTCAAACAGGCCGTGACAATGTCCCTCCCTGGCAGTGAAAGTCATTTGAGCTTAACAGGCATATGTTTTATACAGAACAAATAAACACACACATATGTATGGGGATTTCAATGGCATGTCGTTCTATCCAACTACTCTTGTTAAACTCAGGGATTATAATAAGAAGAAATGTCAGCGGCCAATATAATGATAACGTACACAGCTCTGGGATGGTAGATGAACATCACTATAATGATAACATACACAGCTCTGGGATGGTAGATGAACATCACTATAATGATAACATACACAGCTCTGGGATGGTAGATGAACATCACTATAATGATAACATACACAGCTCTGGGATGGTAGATGAACATCACTATAATGATAACGTACACAGCTCTGGGATGGTAGATGAACATCACTATAATGATAACATACACAGCTCTGGGATGGTAGATGAACATCACTATAATGATAACATACACAGCTCTGGGATGGTAGATGAACATCACTATAATGATAACATACACAGCTCTGGGATGGTAGATGAACATCACTATAATGATAACATACACAGCTCTGGGATGGTAGATGAACATCACTATAATGATAACGTACACAGCTCTGGGATGGTAGATGAACATCACTATAATGATAACATACACAGCTCTGGGATGGTAGATGAACATCACTATAATGATAACATACACAGCTCTGGGATGGTAGATGAACATCACTATAATGATAACATACACAGCTCTGGGATGGTAGATGAACATCACTATAATGATAACATACACAGCTCTGGGATGGTAGATGAACATCACTATAATGATAACATACACAGCTCTGGGATGGTAGATGAACATCACTATAATGATAACATACACAGCTCTGGGATGGTAGATGAACATCACTATAATGATAACATACACAGCTCTGGGATGGTAGATGAACATCACTATAATGATAACGTACACAGCTCTGGGATGGTAGATGAACATCACTATAATGATAACATACACAGCTCTGGGATGGTAGATGAACATCACTATAATGATAACATACACAGCTCTGGGATGGTAGATGAACATCACTATAATGATAACATACACAGCTCTGGGATGGTAGATGAACATCACTATAATGATAACATACACAGCTCTGGGATGGTAGATGAACATCACTATAATGATAACATACACAGCTCTGGGATGGTAGATGAACATCACTATAATGATAACATACACAGCTCTGGGATGGTAGATGAACATCACTATAATGATAACATACACAGCTCTGGGATGGTAGATGAACATCACTATAATGATAACATACACAGCTCTGGGATGGTAGATGAACATCAATATAATGATAACATACACAGCTCTGGGATGGTAGATGAACATCACTATAATGATAACATACACAGCTCTGGGATGGTAGATGAACATCACTATAATGATAACATACACAGCTCTGGGATGGTAGATGAACATCACTATAATGATAACATACACAGCTCTGGGATGGTAGATGAACATCACTATAATGATAACATACACAGCTCTGGGATGGTAGATGAACATCACTATAATGATAACGTGCACAGCTCTGGGATGGTAGATGAACATCACTATAATGATAACATACACAGCTCTGGGATGGTAGATGAACATCACTATAATGATAACATACACAGCTCTGGGATGGTAGATGAACATCACTATAATGATAACATACACAGCTCTGGGATGGTAGATGAACATCACTATAATGATAACATACACAGCTCTGGGATGGTAGATGAACATCACTATAATGATAACATACACAGCTCTGGGATGGTAGATGAACATCACTATAATGATAACATACACAGCTCTGGGATGGTAGATGAACATCACTATAATGATAACATACACAGCTCTGGGATGGTAGATGAACATCACTATAATGATAACATACACAGCTCTGGGATGGTAGATGAACATCACTATAATGATAACATACACAGCTCTGGGATGGTAGATGAACATCACTATAATGATAACATACACAGCTCTGGGATGGTAGATGAACATCACTATAATGATAACATACACAGCTCTGGGATGGTAGATGAACATCACTATAATGATAACATACACAGCTCTGGGATGGTAGATGAACATCACTATAATGATAACATACACAGCTCTGGGATGGTAGATGAACATCACTATAATGATAACATACACAGCTCTGGGATGGTAGATGAACATCACTATAATGATAACATACACAGCTCTGGGATGGTAGATGAACATCACTATAATGATAACATACACAGCTCTGGGATGGTAGATGAACATCACTATAATGATAACATACACAGCTCTGGGATGGTAGATGAACATCACTATAATGATAACATACACAGCTCTGGGATGGTAGATGAACATCACTATAATGATAACATACACAGCTCTGGGATGGTAGATGAACATCACTATAATGATAACATACACAGCTCTGGGATGGTAGATGAACATCACTATAATGATAACATACACAGCTCTGGGATGGTAGATGAACATCACTATAATGATAACATACACAGCTCTGGGATGGTAGATGAACATCACTATAATGATAACATACACAGCTCTGGGATGGTAGATGAACATCACTATAATGATAACGTACACAGCTCTGGGATGGTAGATGAACATCACTATAATGATAACGTACACAGCTCTGGGATGGTAGATGAACATCACTATAATGATAACGTACACAGCTCTGGGATGGTAGATGAACATCACTATAATGATAACATACACAGCTCTGGGATGGTAGATGAACATCACTATAATGATAACATACACAGCTCTGGGATGGTAGATGAACATCACTATAATGATAACATACACAGCTCTGGGATGGTAGATGAACATCACTATAATGATAACATACACAGCTCTGGGATGGTAGATGAACATCACTATAATGATAACATACACAGCTCTGGGATGGTAGATGAACATCACTATAATGATAACATACACAGCTCTGGGATGGTAGATGAACATCACTATAATGATAACATACACAGCTCTGGGATGGTAGATGAACATCACTATAATGATAACATACACAGCTCTGGGATGGTAGATGAACATCACTATAATGATAACATACACAGCTCTGGGATGGTAGATGAACATCACTATAATGATAACGTGCACAGCTCTGGGATGGTAGATGAACATCACTATAATGATAACATACACAGCTCTGGGATGGTAGATGAACATCACTATAATGATAACGTGCACAGCTCTGGGATGGTAGATGAACATCACTATAATGATAACGTACACAGCTCTGGGATGGTAGATGAACATCACTATAATGATAACGTACACAGCTCTGGGATGGTAGATGAACATCACCTATTCTCTGTTGAAAACATGAGCTAATGAATGACCAATATTGTCATTTTTACACCTATTTGAATTTCATCACAAATTAGAGGAATGTGCCTGTTCCAATGCATCTACAGTAGACCGGAGTCATAATGATATGGCTCTGCAGTAGACTATTCCATGGCAAGGGCTCTAGTGCTGGATTTAGAATTATATGGCGCTCCCTGCTGGACAATGCTTGTACTGCGCTCCAACTGATTGATGGCAGACGAATACCAGATGGATAATAACGGTCTTTAGGGGCACTGAAAAGATACCAGGAAAATATTACAAGTTATATTGCAAGAATAATACTTATTAATCCGAGCTAATATACCAACGAATAAATGCGGTGTTTTTTTGTTTTTTTTGCTAAAGGATGATGCGTTTTACCTGTAAGCTATACTGTGACAATGTCATGGAAACCCCTCATACAAAGTAGCAAAGAAACTTTTTGCAGATTGCGAAAGCATATTGCATTTCATCAAAATCGAATGCAACCTAATAATATCGAATATCACAATAAGTATTATCTCATGAACATTCAGTTTAGTTTAAGGAGCGCGCACGTCTCCATCCCATGTCCACGTCTCAGAAGTTTGAATGGGTTACTTACTTCGACTTTTTTTTCTCTTCTCTCCCCAATACGTTGCTCCTCCTCATCCCCAAACATTCCCCCCTTATTAAAACAAGTCCAAAAACTCTCCCTGGTTAAGAGTCTTTTGAAATGTAAGGAGCTGCATGCAGGAAGCATGAACCCAGGGCGTCTGGAAGGAATTAGATGCTGAAGAAGCTGTGAAAGTAGCGTGGTTCGGCAGTTCATGACTTCAACCTGTATTAACCTACAGCTCTTCTCACCAACATTGACTACCTGTTGAATGACAATTTGTCTTTTTTGTTTATTTTTTTTACTTTTTTTTATTCATTGTATAAATTACACTTATGCCAAAGTTGACTAACAAGATGATTATACTAATTTGTATACATATAAAATGTATACATGATATAATTAATCTATGCAGATATAGAAGTTGAAAGAAGAGAAAATACAAGACTTGAATTAATTAATGTTTTCAACCGTTCAAAACAAGGAGACTTGGAAAATTGCACAAACTTTTTTCTTTATGAAGAACATTTTAAGAATCTTCATGAGTGTTTCTGCAAAGGTGACTCGAGAAGAGACGTTGCTGAGAAGTTTTCTCCAAGTTGAACGCTGCAAACGGAGCCTATGCTGACTGCATCCTTTTAAAGAAACCGCACAGGCACTCACAGCTGCTTCAAGGTATGCCCATCACATCTGTATTATTCACTTTGACGACTTTGTTATCAACTAACTAGCTGTTGTTGTTTTTTTCATTATGAGGGCATTCATTTTTATTTTATTGGGCATTTTCATTTAGTATAATTTGAGTTCAATGAATGGAGCTTTGGGTGACTATAGTCAACTGACATGTCATGATTGTCCGGTAGGTGCCAAATCATAGTTTAATTCAATCAGTGAATCGTTTCTGAAGTGATGCTATATCTGTCAGGGTGTTGGAAGTGTTTAGTGTTTGTCATATCGAAGTAATATGGTGGGACATAGACTGTAGGGCTACTATACCATACAGAATAAACCTATGTGGTTTGGTTACTGTTTTTTTTATAGACATTATTATTGCGTTCATCTCAGCCAATGTGCGGTGGAGAAATGAAATAGTGGAACTATAAAAGTCCAAGGTAGTTCTTTATTATTCCCTGCTGCCTAGGAGAAAATCTACACCCCAACGTTTTAGAGTAAGCTGGAGTCACACGATAAACCATCGAGGACTGGCAATAATCACTGTCCAAATCACTTACTGTACCGTTAGAATAAAACATATGCCGACGTCACGGCCTATACGTCATTCGAATCGCAGGGGTGCTTGAGCCAATGACTAGGCAGGTATTGGGTTTCCTTCAGAGCACCCTCAGCGCGGGCCACCGTGTTCAGGGAGACAGTATTTTATTTATGTTTTATTTATTGTCACATACACAGTGTGATAGGTGCAGTGAAATGTGGTGTTTTACAGGGTCAGCCATAGTAGTAAGCCACCCCTGGAGCAAATTAGGGTGAAGTTCCTTACTTATTCAAGGGCACAAGGGTCTTCAAATTAGCTTCCTTTCTTTCCCTGCTCAGGCGTATTTTTTATACCTTCAGCGTGGATGCGCGAGCTGTTCGGAACACGTCCATAGAAGCCCATCATTCATTCCATAGCAGGTTATTTGGCTAGTGATTTTGAGTTGACTTGATTCCATACAATCTTTGTGATCATTTATGATAAGCCAATACTTTTAGGAGATTATCATATCTCATCTGTTGTGTATGGATTATCATATTAGAGGGAAAAAAATGTTCAAAGATGTAGGCCTATACAGTAGACAATTGTAATTTCTGAAAGTAAAACATCCCACTGGGCACAGACGTCAATTCAACGTCTATTCCTCGTTGGTTCAAGATCATTTCATTGAAATGATGTGGAAACAACGTTGATTCAACCAGTATGTGCCCAGTGGGAATTGACTGTGATTGGCTAAGTGATAAAATACATGCCTTGAACTGTGTGAAAACAAGACCACATGACTGCAAGAGTACATGCTGTCATTCATTTTAACTGCAAGAAGACTCCTGTTGAGACATGGTAGACCTCAACTCAATATACAGTATATGGAGATGCTTAAAGCTACAATCGTCAATTCAAACAATAACAAAGCTGACACCCCACCACTGTTTTTTTATTAATTAATTAATAAGTCCAAAAATGAATGTAGCAACTAAGGATTCTAGGTTAAACAACCTGTGGGCCAACTTCCTTTTCAATATTCACTACACTACCATTCAAAAGTTTGGGGTCACTTAGAAATGTCCTTGTTTTTTTAAAGAAAAGCTATTTTTTTCTCCATTAAAATAACATCAAATTAATCAGAAATACAGTGTAGACATTGTTAATGTTGTATGACTATTGTAGCTGGAAACGGCTGATTTTTAATGGATTATCTACATAGGCGTACAGAGGCCCATTATCAGCAACCATCACTACTGTGTTCCAATGGCACGTTGTGTTAGCTAATTCAAGTTTATCATTTTAAAAGGCTAATTGATCATTAGAAAACCCTTTTGCAATTATGTTAGCACAGCTGAAAACTGTTGTGCTGATTAAAGAAGCAATAAAACTGGCCTTCTTAGACTAGTTGAGTATCTGGAGCATCAGCATTTGTGCGTTCGATTACAGGCTCAAAATGGCCAGAAACAAATAACTTTCTTCTGAAACTCGTCAGTTTATTCTTGTTCTGAGAAATGAAGGCTATTCCATGCGAGAAATTGCCAAGAAACTGAAGATCTCGTATAACGCTGTGCACTACAACGCTGTGCAGAACAGCTCTCTAACCAGAATAGAAAGAGGAGTGGGAGGCCCCGGTGCACAACTGAGCAAGTAATAATGGACAAAAAATTAGCTTCTCTTTCAAAAACAAGTGACCCCAAACTTTTGAATGGTAGTGTATGTCCCTATATTGTCAACAGATGGCAGGCATTACAGGTCAGATAACTGTCACAACAAGCCTGCTGCCTGTGAAGAAAGTAATGTGTGCGTTCTGGATCAGACAAGGCTACTTGCTCTTACTGTGAGGAAAGTCATGACTCAGCATGCCCCATGGCTATGTGTAGGCCGAGGACGGCAACACACACAAACTAATGCATTGTTTATGTCTGCATTTCAGACTACCATTTATCTCATTTCTAGTAGGCTTACTCTTCCTATCTAATCCCACCCTACAGTATATACAGTGTGCAATCAAGAGCTCTGTAGGACTATCCACCAATGAGGTGGTTTGTGTATTTACAGAGGAAGAGCTCTGTAGGACTATCCACCAATGAGGTGTTCTGTGTATTTAAAGAGGAAAAGCTCTGTAGGACTATCCACCAATGAGGTGGTTTGTGTATTTACAGAGGAAGAGCTCTGTAGGACTATCCACCAATGAGGTGGTCTGTGTATTTACAGAGGAAGAGCTCTGTAGGACTATCCACCAATGAGGTGGTCTGTGTATTTACAGAGGAAGAGCTCTGTAGGACTATCCACTAATGAGTTAGTTAGTGTATTTACAGAGGAAGCATTCCACGCCTGTTCCTTATTAGGGATCCCAGTCAGGGCCTTGTGCTTAAATGCTGCATGCTGGGAAGTAGGGAGGCAAGGAAGAGGGATGCTGGAAGGAAGGGAGGAGAGAAGCTGGAAGGCAGGAAGGAGGGAAGCTGGAAGGCAGGGAGGAGGGAAGCTGGGAGGGAGGGAAGATGGGAAGGAAAGAAGCTGGGAAAGAGGGAAGCTGGAAGGGAGGAAAGCAGGGAAGGGGGAAGCTGCGAAAGATGGAAGCTGGGGAAGAGGGAAGCTGGGATGGAAGCTGGGAGGGGGAAGCTGGGAGGGAGGGAAGCTGGAAGGGAGGGAAGCAGGGGAAGAGGAAGGCATAAAGAGTCAGGGAGCAGCAGAAAGTCAGAGAGCTGGAGGAACAGTAGAAGTAGTAGTGGTGGAGGTGTCTGATCACTGACCAGACCAGACAGGAGGGAGGGAGGGAGGGAGGGAGGGAGGGAGGGAGGGAGGGAGGGAGGGAGGGAGGGAGGGAGGGAGGGATGTGATGGATGAGTCAGAGAGCTAGCTGAATCAGGAAAGCATCCAGGAGCCAGGGATGGCGAGGCGCCACCATCGCCTAAGTTCAACTTCACACACAGCCTGTCATCTTCCTGAGGTTCAACCCATCCAGAAAGAGAGGGGGAGATGTATGAGGGAAGACTATGTGATGTACTGTAACTACCACAGCTGATTCCAATCAGAAGAGGAAGAGGAGTAGGGTGTATTTCATGATGGAACACTTAATGACAACATGATTCCCACACCAATGAGTACTGCAGCCACAGGGTCAGGCTTTAGATCTACATAGGGTTCCGGAACTACAATTCAATTCAAGAGAAGGTTTGATCTGAGCTAACTACAGTAGCAAGCTAGCAAGAACTACAAGTTAGTAACTACAATAGCAAGCCTAGAAAGAACTACAAGTAGGTAACTACAGTAGTAAGCATTGAGACAGTACAGTACTGGATATATCATTAAGATCCTTTACAAGGATCCCTGGTCTTTCCTAGCGTTCTGCTATAGAATAGTCGTCATGAGGCATGTGTTTCCTGCCATTAACGGCAGTCTTGAGTACCATCTCCATTTTAATGCAGCTTCGCCTCTCAGACATGAAGTGGAATCTCAGTAGACTTCAACTATGTACTGTAATATAGTACCCCTACTGTATTAGCCTGTAACACAAATGCGTTATGAAACCATAGGTAATGGAATGGGGATCTAACTTTACTGGTCTTCATGACTACACAAGGTTCCTCTTCAGCATGCAGTCTGTAAGTGCTACACTAAACACATCCAGCAGAACAAGGACAACACTTGAGCATTTATTAAAAACAGTATATCAACATTTTTTGTTCAACAACCCCTATATCCTGATATATTTCCCCTTCTGCACATGCTGTAAGGTGTAAGAGCCATTAAAGCCATATATCAGGACATGCTGTAAGGTGTAAGAGCCATTAAAGCCATATATCCATGGTTGTGGTACACCATTTGATTGACTGATTGATTGATTATTTCACACGTGAAGTTCCACCTCACCAGACACCTCAGTATATCAATTCAGCGTCTTCTTTTTTTGCTCAACAACCCCCTTCTATCCTTTCATCCTCCATCCACACATACCAAGACAATTGTTACTAACACAACTGTTAGTAAGACAAGTGTTAACAAGAACACTCTTAGCTAGACAAGTGTTGCCCAAGACAACTGTTAGCAAGACAATTGTTTGCAAGACAACTGTTACCAAGACAAGTGTTACCAACACAACTGTTAGCAAGACAACTTTTAGCAAGACAACTGTTACCAAGACAAGAGTTACCAAGACAACTGTTAGCAAGACAAGTGTTAACAAGAACACTGTTTGCAAGACAAGTGTTACCAAGACAACTGTTGGCAAGACAAGTCTTACCAAGACAACTGTTAGCAAGACAACTTTTGGCAATACAAGTGTTACCAAGACAACTGTTAGCAAGACAACTGTTAGCAAGACAACTGTTGGCAAGACAAGTGTTACCAAGACAACTGTTGGCAAGACAAGTGTTGGCAAGACAAGTGTTGGCAAGACAACTGTTACCAAGACTACTGTTAGCAAGACAACTGTTGGCAAGACAACTGTTACCAAGACAACTGTTAGCAAGACAACTGTTAGCAAGACAACTGTTAGCAAGACAACTGTTAGCAAGACAACTGTTAGCAAGACAACTGTTAGCAAGACAAGTGTTAGCAAGACAACTGTTAGCAAGCAACTGTTACCAATACAAATGTTACCAAGACAACTGTTATCAAGATAACTGTTACCAAGAGAACTGTTAGCAAAACAACTGTTAGCAAGACAACTGTTAGCAAGCAACTGTTACCAATACAACTGTTACCAATACAAGTGTTACCAAGACAACTGTTAGCAAGACAACTGTTAGCAAGACAACTGTTACCAAGACAAGGGTTATTCAAGTTATATCAATAAGTGTGGGCATGGCTGTGTCCCAAATGGCACCCTATTCCTTATCTAGTGCACAGCTGTGGTCTGTAAAAAAAACAAGGTAGTGCACTATATAGGGAATAGGGTGCCATTTGGGACACAGACCTCGTTACTGACCAAGTGTGATCTGCCCCTCAATGGCGATAGACCACTAGATTTATAAAGCGTTTTTAACTACAACAGGTATTCATTTTAGAGCTGGAAAGTTCATTGACTACATTCATTGCCACAATTAAATTTTAGTTGTTGCACAGATCAGACCTCAAGTCCTCTTGGCCCAGTTTCAGCTCTGCTCTGCCACAGTGTTGTATTTCATCTAAACCGTCAAAGCCTTGGAGTTTAGGTTTTCCCCACTGAGCATGATTCAACTGTCCGTTGAGTCTCTCCAGCTCAGCACAGGAACCCCTCCCTGAGTCCTTCTAGCATTTATACCCCTCCCTGAACAGGGCCAGCTCCAGCAGAATGAAACTAATGGCCTTTATGTTGTATTCCCAGACATATAGTCAGACAACAGGTGTAAATATTGAGTCTTTACATAACAGCTACAATGCTGTTTCATCAACATGGCAGATACATGACCCTTTAACCTACAGAGACACACAAACAGACACGCACATACAGGCTCACACACAGACACGCACATACAGGCTCACACACAGACACACACATACAGGCTCACACACAGACACACACATACAGGCTCACACACAGACACGCACATACAGGCTCACACACATACAGGCTCACACACAGACACACACATACAGGCTCACACACAGACACGCACATACAGGCTCACACACATACAGGCTCACACACAGACACACACATACAGGCTCACACACAGACAAGCACATACAGGCTCACACACAGACACACACATACAGGCTCACACACAGACACGCACATACAGGCTCACACACAGACACGCACATACAGGCTCACACACAGACACACACATACAGGCTCACACACAGACACACACATACAGGCTCACACGCAGGCACACACATACAGGCTCACACACAGACACACACATACAGGCTCACACACAGACACACACATACAGGCTCACACACAGGCACACACATACAGGCTCACACACAGGCACACACATACAGGCTCACACACAGACACACACATACAGGCTCACAGACACACACTATCTCACTCTACCTCAGCTGTAGTTACAGTACAGTATAACATGACGTGTGTTAGACGTGCAGTTGGCTGTAGCCACACAGTTTTATTGGTTTCCCTTACTCTCCAACAGAACCCTTCACTTACTCAGCCTTACTCTCCAACAGAACCTTTCACTTACTCAGCCTTACTCTCCAACATCACCCTTCACTTACTCAGCCTTACTCTCCAACAGAACCCTTCACTTACTCAGCCTTACTCTCCAACAGAACCCTTCACTTACTCAGCCTTACTCTCCAACAGAACCCTTCACTTACTCAGCCTTACTCTCCAACATCACCCTTCACTTACTCAGCCTTACTCTCCAACATCACCCTTCACTTACTCAGCCTTACTCTCCAACAGCTCCCTTCACTTACTCAGCCTTGCTCTCCAACAGCCACCTTCACTTACTCAGCCTTACTCTCCAACATCACCCTTCACTTACTCAGCCTTACTCTCCAACAGCACCCTTCACTTACTCAGCCTTACTCTCCAACATAACCCTTCACTTACTCAGCCTTACTCTCCAACAGCACCGTTAACTTACTCAGCCTTACTCTCCAACAGCACCATTAACTTACTCAGCCTTACTCTCCAACAGCTCCCTTCACTTACTCAGCCTTACTCTCCAACAGCACCCTTCACTTACTCAGCCTTACTCTCCAACAGAACCCTTCACTTACTCAGCCTTACTCTCCAACAGAACCGTTAACTTACTCAGCCTTACTCTCCAACAGCACCCTTCACTTACTCAGCCTTACTCTCCAACAGCACCATTAACTTACTCAGCCTTACTCTCCAACAGAACCGTTAACTTACTCAGCCTTACTCTCCAACAGCACCATTAACTTACTCAGCCTTACTCTCCAACAGAACCGTTAACTTACTCAGCCTTACTCTCCAACAGCACCCTTCACTTACTCAGCCTTACTCTCCAACAGCACCATTAACTTACTCAGCCTTACTCTCCAACAGAACCGTTAACTTACTCAGCCTTACTCTCCAACAGCACCATTAACTTACTCAGCCTTACTCTCCAACAGCACCATTAACTTACTCAGCCTTACTCTCCAACAGCACCATTAACTTACTCAGCCTTACTCTCCAACAGAACCGTTAACTTACTCAGTCTTATTTACTATCATTGGCCATCAGTTGTTGGCAGTGTTATCTCAGGAAAAGGGAGTGTCCTGCCCAGACACAGGCCCAGCCAATACAGTGTGTCCGTCAGGCCGCGTCCCAAATGGCACACTATTCCCTATCTAGTGCACTACTTTTAACAAGGCCCCATATGGCTCTGGTCAAAAGCAGTGCACTATATAGGGAATAGGGTGTCATTTGGGACGTATTGTCAGTCTGGAAGTGTTCAAGCTAACCCACCAGCATACAGCCCAGGGACAACACACACAGGGCCTTGTGCAACTGTGAGATGACATCATCTCAATACATTGATGACACCCTCAATGTCACATGCACACACACACATTTGAAATACTTTATATCAATCCACCAGTCAAATTTACATTAACATCAAAGGTCCCTGTATGCATGGCACTCAAGGGTACAGAAAGCACCTCCTCCTCCAAACAGCCCACGACAGCTGAAACAGAGCAGTACCTAGCCAATTGCTTTGCTCTAGTTTTTGTCAGGCCCACAATCTGGAGGCCACATACTGTGCACGTGGCCGAAACTGCCAAATATCAGCGCCACCAACTTGCACCTACACCAGAGGCTCTCCAAGCGTGTCATGAGGGGCTGGTATTTAAGGCTGTCCAAGTGTGTCATGAGGGGCTGGTATTTAAGGCTGTCCAAGCGTGTCATGAGGGGCTGGTAGTTAAGGCTGTCCAAACGGGGCTGGTACTTAAGGCTCTCCAAGCGTGTCATGAGGGGTTGGAACCTAAGTCAAGTCTCTCCAAGCGTGCCACAAGGGGCTGGTACTTAAGGCTGTCCAAACGTGTCATGAGGGGCTGGTATTTAAGGCTGTCCAAACGGGTCATGAGGGGCTGGTATTTAAGGCTGTCCAAGCGTGTCATGAGGGGCTGGTAGTTAAGGCTGTCCAAACGTGTCATGAGGGGCTGGTATTTAAGGCTGTCCAAACGGGTCATGAGGGGCTGGTATTTAAGGATGTCCAAGCGGGTCATGAGGGGCTGGTATTTAAGGCTGTCCAAACGGGTCATGAGGGGCTGGTATTTAAGGATGTCCAAGTGTGTCATGAGGGGCTGGTATTTAAGGCTGTCCAAACGTGTCATGAGGGGCTGGTATTTAAGGCTGTCCAAACGGGTCATGAGGGGCTGGTATTTAAGGATGTCCAAGTGTGTCATGAGGGGCTGGTATTTAAGGCTGTCCAAGCGTGTCATGAGGGGTTGGTATTTAAGCAGCTTCTCTGTAAAGGCCTGCTCCATGTAGCCTTCAAATGAGCAGCCACCTTCCAAAATGAGCCCCTCCCCCTGGCCTCCCCCCACAACAACAATATCTGGTGTATTTGGCACACAGGAAAACACATCATCACCAACATCAAACCAGGCTTTAAATCTACATAGGATCCGGAACTACAAGGGGGTCAAGGGGGGGGGCAAAACGTCACTTCACACACACTCCCTTGATCAGTGGTTAATCCTTCTGCATCTGGCCCGCAGGGTCTTGCTAACGAGGCTGTTTTAGCACCATCTGAATGGGGGTTTAGGTTCACAGTTCACACAAAGTGAAAAGGAGGGTTTGGGGTTGGGATACTCTTTGAACCGGGTTGACACTACAGACATTAACACCAATGCGTTAGGTTAACCAGTTGGCCCAGGGTGGGGACGTGGAACATATGGAGGGGAATGGCGTCAGAGGTCTTAAAGTCCAGAAACATGCCAGTTCAGCGCTCAGCTCGCCTCACACACTGATTACAACCCCCTTTCATCCTGTATCAAGGGATCCAGGCCTTATTCCATGTCAAGAAGGTGGCTGATTTAAAAGGAACAAAACTGCAGTCTAGACACAAGGCATGTCAGGGTTTCTTTGCTTCACAACAGCGTACACCTCAAGGCCCATCTGTCACAACGTACACCTTTGGGGCGGCAGGTAGCCCAGTGGTTAGAGTGTTGGGCCCGTAACCGAAAGGTTGCTGGATCGAATCCCCGAACTGACAAGGTACAAATCTGTCGTTCTGCCCCTGAACAAGGCAGTTAACCCACTGTTCCTAGGCCGTCATTGAAAATAAGAATTTGTTCTTAACTGACTTGCCTAGTAAAATAAAGGTAAATTAAGGTGTCACTTAGGCTATCAAACATCCAAGCCTTTAGCGAAGATGTAGCACCTTATTCACAGAGGGGTCTTTCATGGAGAGTAGCCTCTACTAAGTCCCCAACAACCGGATGGAAATGGAAGGAGAGCCTGTGACACAACTTCCACTTTTGGACATTAATGTAGTCTGCCAAGACGACCTCAGCCTTAGTCTACCAAGAGGACCTCAGTCTTTAATGTAGTCTGCCAAGACGACCTCAGTCTTTAATGTAGTCTACCAAGACGACCTCAGCCTCCAATATAGTCTGCCAAGACGACCTCAGCCTTTAATGTAGTCTACCAAGACGACCTCAGTCTTTACTGTAGCCTATCAAGACGACCTCAGTCTTTACTGTAACCTACCAAGACGACCTCAGCCTTTAATGTAGTCTACCAAGACGACCTCAGTCTTTACTGTAACCTACCAAGACGACCTCAGTCTTTAATGAAGTCTACCAAGACGACCTCAGTCTTTACTGTAACCTACCAAGACGACCTCAGTCTTTAATGTAGTCTACCAAGACGACCTCAGTCTTTAATGTAGTCTACCAAGACGACCTCAGTCTTTAATGTAGTCTACCAAGACGACCTCAGTCTTTACTGTAGCCTATCAAGACGACCTCAGTCTTTACTGTAACCTACCAAGACGACCTCAGTCTTTAATGAAGTCTACCAAGACGACCTCAGTCTTTAATGAAGTCTACCAAGACGACCTCAGCCTTTAATGTAGTCTACCAAGACGACCTCAGCCTTTAATGTAGTCTACCAAGATGACCTCAGCCTTTACTTGACCAAGACGACCTCAGCCTTTACTGTAGTCTACCAAGATGACCTCAGCCTTTACTTGACCAAGACGACCTCAGCCTTTAATGTAGTCTACCAAGACGACCTCAGTCTTTACTGTAACCTACCAAGACGACCTCAGTCTTTAATGAAGTCTACCAAGACGACCTCAGTCTTTACTGTAACCTACCAAGACGACCTCAGTCTTTAATGTAGTCTACCAAGACGACCTCAGTCTTTAATGTAGTCTACCAAGACGACCTCAGTCTTTAATGTAGTCTACCAAGACGACCTCAGTCTTTACTGTAGCCTATCAAGACGACCTCAGTCTTTACTGTAACCTACCAAGACGACCTCAGTCTTTAATGAAGTCTACCAAGACGACCTCAGTCTTTAATGAAGTCTACCAAGACGACCTCAGCCTTTAATGTAGTCTACCAAGACGACCTCAGCCTTTAATGTAGTCTACCAAGATGACCTCAGCCTTTACTTGACCAAGACGACCTCAGCCTTTACTGTAGTCTACCAAGATGACCTCAGCCTTTACTTGACCAAGACGACCTCAGCCTTTACTTGACCAAGACGACCTCAGCCTTTACTTGACCAAGACGACCTCAGCCTTTACTTGACCAAGACGACCTCAGCCTTTACTTGACCAAGATGACCTCAGCCTTTACTTGACCAAGACGACCTCAGCCTTTGCTTGACCAAGACGACCTCAGCCTTTACTTGACCAAGACGACCTCAGCCTTTACTTGACCAAGACGACCTCAGCCTTTACTTGACCAAGACGTACCACTTTCTTCTCCATTGTGACAGATGGGTCTTTAGTGTTAATGGAGAGACCATGCAGGCAGCTTTGGACAAGTCAAACTGTCACTCATGATAGATCTAAGATATTGAATTAAAGCAAAGTAACAAGACGCACTACTTCCTGCTTCACTGTGACAGAACACGTGTCACTCATGATAGATCTAAGATCTTTAATTAAAGCAAAGTAACAAGACACACTACTTCCTGCATCACTGTGACAGAAGGGTCTTTAGTGGAGACCCCAAATTAAAGATAGATAGATAGATAGATAGATAGATAGATAGATAGATAGATAGATAGATAGATAGATAGATAGATAGATAGATAGATAGATAGATAGATAGATAGATAGATAGATAGATAGATAGATAGATAGATAGATAGATAGATAGATGATAGATGATAGATAGATAGATAGATAGATAGATAGATAGATAGATAGATAGATAGATAGATAGATAGATAGATAGATAGATAGATAGATAGATAGATAGATAGATAGATAGATAGATAGATAGATATTTGTATACTTTTTCATACTGCCGCACTGTGTATCATGTATCGTGTATCTGTCTTTTGTCTGTCTTTTGTGTATTTTCGTTCTGGCATTTTGCACCTGCCCTGTGTTTTTTCGTAGCTGCTTGACAAAGACATTTCCACTCGGGGATCAATAAAGTACCTATCTATCTATCTATCTATCTATCTATCTATCTATCTATCTATCTATCTATCTATCTATCTATCTATCTATCTATCTATCTATCTATCTATCTATCTATCTACCTACCTACCTACCTACCTACCTACCTACCTACCTACCTACCTACCTACCTACCTACCTACCTACCTACCTACCTACCTACCTACCTACCTACCTACCTACCTACCTACCTACCTACCTACCTACCTACCTACCTACCTACCTACCTACCTACCTACCTACCTACCTACCTACCTACCTACCTACCTACCTACCTACCTACCTACCTACCTACCTACCTACCTACCTACCTACCTACCTACCTACCTACCTATCTATCTATCTATCTATCTATCTATCTATCTATAATATGGGGTCTCCCAAACAAGACATGATAGTGTTTCTTTGCTTTTCAACAGCATTAGACACCTTGAAGTGTCACTTAAACTATCATATGTCTAAGCCTTAAACAAGAGGTACTACCTCATACTGCCTCAACTGATAAAACCATATTCTTCACTGTGACAGAGGGTCTTTAGTGGAGAGGCAGCGTTTTATATTTCACTTCTCTTGTCTTCCCACGGAGATATAAACAGATGATGTCAGAGGGTGGTGCTCGCTCTCTCACTCGGCTCTTACGTCTGCCCAGCAGATGGTATGCAGCATTAGTGAACAGACTTGGAACAATCGACCATAGAGAACCATCTGACATTTAGAGGAGGATTTTGGGGAGGGGGTTGGAGGGAGAGAGGGATGGAAGGAGGACATGCTGTCTGAACCTGGTTTCTGTTGTTGTAAAACATGGGTCTGTTGCTAGGGTGTCCGAGTTGAGTTAGGGTAGAACTTTTACTGTGACGCATCATAACTATGTTTATTAGGTTTCCTCATTATCCTCATTCTGTCTTCAGTATATCTCTATCAAGTTGACCAATTCATATCTGCAGCTGTGTTCATTTAGTAATTACCACATCAATGTCCTTCCACTGTCTCTACTGTCATCTCAATATTGATCCCACTGTATGACTTTACTGTCATCTCAATATTGATTCCACTGTATGTCTCTACTGTCATCTCAATATTGGTCCCACTGTATGACTTTACTGTCATCTCAATATTGATCCCACTGTATGACTCTACTGTCATCTCAATATTGATCCCACTGTATGACTCTACTGTCATCTCAATATTGATCCCACTGTATGACTCTACTGTCATCTCAATATTGATCCCACTGTATGACTCTACTGTCATCTCAATATTGATCCCACTGTATGACTCTACTGTCATCTCAATACTGATCCCACTGTATGACTCTACTGTCATCTCAATATTGATCCCACTGTATGACTCTACTGTCATCTCAATATTGATCCCACTGTATGACTCTACTGTCATCTCAATATTGATCCCACTGTATGACTCTACTGTCATCTCAATATTGATCCCACTGTATGACTCTACTGTCATCTCAATATTGATCCCACTGTATGACTCTACTGTCATCTCAATACTGATCCCACTGTATGACTCTACTGTCATCTCAATATTGATCCCACTGTATGACTCTACTGTCATCTCAATATTGATCCCACTGTATGACTCTACTGTCATCTCAATACTGATCCCACTGTATGACTCTACTGTCATCTCAATATTGATCCCACTGTATGACTCTACTGTCATCTCAATATTGATCCCACTGTATGACTCTACTGTCATCTCAATATTGATCCCACTGTATGACTCTACTGTCATCTCAATATTGATCCCACTGTATGACTCTACTGTCATCTCATTTGACATTGACAATGATTCTGTTCTTGTTGCTTTTCCAGATGAGATGTGACAAAGCTCTCACCTACCTAAGAATTCTTGGCACGACAATGTTTGGAGTCTCGCTACTTGTGGGGATCTCTACCGCCTATATCATGGGCTACCAGTTTTTCACTACGGCACGAAACCACGTGTCCTTCGGGCTGTACGGGGCCATCCTGGTCATCCACCTCATCATCCAGAGTCTGTTTGCTCTCCTAGAACACCGGAACATGAGGAGATCCCTGGAGACGCCCATCAAACTCACCAAATCACTGGCCCTGTGCATCGCAGCCTATCAGGAGGACCCGGCCTACCTGAGGAAGTGCTTGGTATCGGTCAAGAGGTTGACCTACCCAGGCATCAAGGTCATCATGGTGATCGATGGGAATAACGAGGACGACAACTACATGATGGAGATCTTCCGGGAGATCATGGGGAGGGATAAAGCCGCCACGCACGTCTGGAAACACAACTACCACCACCGGGGACCTGAAGAGACGGACGAGATGTACGCTGAGAGCCTGCAGGCCGTCTCGCGCCTGGTGCTCAATAATAAATGCGTCTGCATCATGCAGAAGTGGGGAGGCAAGAGGGAAGTAATGTACACAGCCTTCAAAGCCCTGGGGAGGAGTGTAGACTATGTTCAGGTAAGTCCTGGAGGTGGAGGGGTTGGAGGAGGGCGTTGGGGTACACAAAAACGCTTTTGTGCTCTTTCTTAAAAAGGATGGCGTGGGGAGGACTTGTGCATGTACTGTAAGGCTGTAAGGGTAATGCTATTCATCAGAACGCTAGAGCTCAGTGTGAAGTCATTTACATATTTTTCTGCACTCAGTCCAACTCAGACAAAGTGGAGAGACCTGTAGGCTAATAGGTTGGAGTCAGATCATGTTGCATAGCATAGTGTCAAAACACACAGTATGAGGAATGAGGAACTTTAAAAGTGACAGTATCCACATTAGCTACAGTTGAAGTCAGAAGTTTACATACACTTAGGTTGAAGTAATTAAAACTCATTTTTAAACCACTCAACAGATTTCATGTTAACAAACTATAGTTTTGTCAAGTCGGTTAGGACATCTACTTTGTGCATGACACAAGTAATTCTTCCAACAATTGTTTACAGACAGATTATTTCACTTATAATTCACTATATCACAATTCTAGTGGGTCAGAAGTTTACATACACTAAGTTGACTGTGCCTTTAAAAAGCTTGGAAAATTCCAGAAAATGATGTCATGGCTTTAGAAGCTTCTGATAGGCTAATTGCCATCATTTGAGTCAATTGGAGGTGTACCTGTGGATGTATTTCAAGGCCTACCTTCAAACTCAGTGCCTCTTTGCTCGACATCATGGGAAAATCAAAATAAATCAGCGAAGACCCTCAGAAAAAAAAAATGGTAGACCTCCACAAGTCTGGTTCATCCTTGGGAGCAATTTCGAAACGCCTGAAGGTACCACGTCCACCATGGGACCACACAGCCGTCATACCGCTCAGGAATGAGACGCGTTCTGTCTCCTAGAGTTGAATGTACTTTGGTGCGAAAAGTGCAAGTCAATCTCAGAACAACAGCAAAGGACGATGCTGGAGGAAACAGGTACAAAAGTATCTATATCCCCAGTAAAACGAGTCCTATATCAACATAACCTGAAAGGCCGCTCAGCAAGGAAGAAGCCACTGCTCCAAAACCGACATAAAAAAGCCAGACTACGGTTTGCAACTGTACATGGGGACAAATCATACTTTTTGTAGAAATGTCCTCTGGTCTGATGAAACAAAAATAGAACTGTTTGGCCATAATGGCCAACGTTATGTTTGGAGGAAAAAGGGGGAGGCTTGAAAGCCGATGAACACCATCCCAACCGTGACGCATGGGGTTGGCAGCATCATGTTGTGGGGGTGCTTTGCTGCAGGAGGGACTGGTGAACTTCACAAAATAGATGGCATCATGAGGAAAGAAAATGATGTGGATATATTGAAGCAACATCTCAAGACATCAGTCAGGAAGTTAAAGCTTGGTCACAAATGGGTCTTCCAAATGGACAATGACCCCAAGCATACTTCCAAAGTTGTGGCAAAATGGCTTAAGGACAACAAAGTCAAGGTATTGGAGTGGCCATCACAAAGCTCTGACCTCAATCCTATAGAACATTTGTGGGCAGAACTGAAAATGCGTGTGCGAGCAAGGAGGCCTACAAACCTGACTCAGTTACACCAATTCTGTCAGGAAGGAATGGACCAAAATTCACCCAACTTATTGTGGGAAGCTTGTGGAAGGCTACCCGAAACGTTAGACCCAAGTTAAACAATTTAAAGGCAATGCTACCAAATACTAATTGAGTGTATGTCAACTTCTGACCCACTGGGAATGTTATGAAAGAAATAAAAGCTTAAATAAATAATTCTCTCTACTATTATTCTGACATTTCACATTCTTAAAATAAAGTGGTGATCCTAACTGACCTACGACAGGGAATTTTTACTAGAATTAAATGTCAGGAATTGTGAAAAACGGAGTTTAAATGTATTTGGCTAAGGTGTATGTAAACTTCTGACTTCAACTGTACATCCCAAACATTTACTATGTAGTATTTTACCACCTGTGCTGTATATACTATATTGTGAATAGTTATACAGCAATACTGGAGTGTAGGTCTTCCAAACTGCTCTGGATAATACTGGAGTGTAGGTCCTCCAAACTGCTCTGGATAATACTGGAGTGTAGGTCCTCCAAACTGCTCTGGATAATACTGGAGTGTAGGTCCTCCAAACTGCTCTGGATAATACTGGAGTGTAGGTCCTCCAAACCGCTCTGGATAATACTGGAGTGTAGGTCCTCCAAACTGCTCTGGATAATACTGGAGTGTAGGTCCTCCAAACCGCTCTGGATAATACTGGAGTGTAGGTCCTCCAAACTGCTCTGGATAATACTGGAGTGTAGGTCCTCCAAACTGCTCTGGATAATACTGGAGTGTAGGTCCTCCAAACTGCTCTGGATAATACTGGAGTGTAGGTCCTCCAAACTGCTCTGGGTAATACTGGAGTGTAGATGCTAACATCTGCTTTCGGCAAAAGCTTAAACATAAACACGAGTCAAACAGGTTCCAAGCTCGGTACACTCTTAGGGTTTTATCTGGAACCGAAAGGGTTCTTCAAGCGGTTATACTGTGGGGACAGCTGAGGAACCTTTAAAGGTTCTAGATAGCACCTATTTTTCTGAGTGTAGTACCAGTAATGCAAACACACCCCATAGTCCGTATAAACAGGTAATAACGACATCAATGAAAGGCTGTATCCCAAATGGAACCTTATTCCCCATTCAGTCCACTACTTCTGTCCAGGGCCCATAGAGCTCTGTTTTAGAAGCAGCCTAGAACACTGCTGTCTTTCCACCCTGAACTCCTGGTTTCAGTTATAATTCTAACCTCTGATCCTAAGCTTATGGAGGGCTAACTGTGTTGGCCTGGTCACAGATTTGTCTTAGCTAGCTATTAGCTACCAGACCTGTGTGGTTATCCTCACTGTGGGGTCGTCTGTCTAACTTACCTGATCGTGATGGTTAAAGCCTTGGCTTGGCAACACACAGATAGTGCACTATTTTTGATCAGAGCCCTATGGGCCCTGGTCAAAAGTAATGCACTATATAGGGAATAGGCTGCCATTTGGGATGCACACTTAAGGCGTCTGCATGCTTCCCAGATGAAAAAGTTAGGTAGAATTTGTGCATATATTATAAGCACATTTTGTGACGTTTTTGTTTGTTATGGACTTCGGTGAGTTTTTTTGGGATGTTCAGGCACACAAAACATTTTCTGGAGGCAAGCCGAAGTTCTGGGGCCAAAGTCTACGCCGCTTCGTCTGTGAGTGGTCGACAGTAGGGATTCTTCAATAAAGTCTTTGTTGTCATTCAATATAAGACGACTCGTTTTCAGGCACATTTTTTAATTGAAAAATACTGCACCAAACATGTTAGTTAGATAGCGTGACTAAGATCTTTTCGTCAAAAATGAATGACAGATTTCTTGTGTTATCTTAAGTTAATTCTGGCTATTTTAAGTAAGTGTATACTGGCTATGGAGTCTCAAAATGGACAAACAGAACTATTGCCGCTCTTTTATTGTTTTTAAAGCGACAGCATTTTAAGGGAGTATGAGAGCACACTTGTTCGTTTCAACTAGCTGAGTTCGCTAGGCTTCAGCCAAACTGGAGCATGCTGAAGCCTTTATTCCTTTCAGCTACTAGTGGAGCAGAGGGTCTCAACAGTTGAACACAGAGATTTTTCTCTAAGGCTATGTCCTTTCAAAGGTAGCCAGTTTAAACTGAATTAAATGGACATTTCACATTTCTCCAGCACCATCCCAGCATCAACATGTTTTAAAATGGCACGTTTCTATGTTTTCTAGTAAAATAGATAGAGGAAGATAAGTGTTTCCAATGACATCATCAGTGTGCGCCGTGTGATTTTAACCAATTATGAGGAGGCATTACCTACTAATTACCTACTAATTGTTTACTAATTAGTTGATGATGTCATTGGAAACACTTATCTTGCTAAACTTTTACTACAAAACATAGAAATGCGCCATTTTAAAATATGTTGATGTTGGGATGGATCTGGAGATGATGACTATGACACTGAAATGTCCCTTTAAGCATTCCTCTTAGCAGTCCTGTTATGTCTGATAAGATATGTTGCATCAGTGGATGAACTTGACGTGACCTTTATTTAGCTAACGGTTGCTGCATGATCATCACAATAAACTAACACTGCTGAGTGTGTCCCAAATAGCACCCTTTTCACTATATAGTTCACTACTTTTGATCAGGGCCCATAGGGTCAAAAGAACTAAACCTTCCGTTCATAACTGTGTGCATATATTGATATTGTGGCATTGGGTAACACTTAACTACACAGGCATAAGAGCAACTTATTGCTTTGCAGTGTCATTATTCTGTTGGCAGGCTACATTATACGTCAACTAATATTCACCACGCTGTGAGAGGAAGGCTCCAGGACACCCAAGCTGTCCTCAGACAACCCCTCGTTTGTTAGAGCGCTAGCTCCGTGTGACCATGTTTTACACAAGCTATTCCCGATAACCACTTATGGAAAGAACAACTGATTATTAGGGGTTTTCATGTTATCTCCCCAAGCTGAGGCTCGTTACAGCTGCAATCTGTTTACTGTCAAACTATAAAGATGAAATGGGACTTTCCCCCTTTGTTTTCAGCATCTGTGATTTGCTGGTGGAACAGATTTGGTGCTAACGTTGCTATCGGACTGGTTGCCAAGGGGTAGTGATCAAAGAAATACATGTAGAATTCCATTTCTATAGTAGTGATGCAGCTTCACTTAATTAAACACTCAACAGATGATGAAAATAACAGGAGTAATGTTGTGCACATTGGGATGATAGCAGGTGTGCCAACAGGTTATGCCAAACTATGCATGAGTAGCTGTTCTCACTGGGAAAGGGAATGTGTATTGATGTGCTGTGTATCAAAAGCAATAAACTGGTTAGGGGCACTGGAGTCTATTCCTGAGCCGGTGTGATTATCTTCTAGCCATATCATTCTCTTCACTTACTCTCCTTTCATGACATTTGTGTTTTAATACATTGCTCTTACATCAGAAAGATATAAATTGCATTCTCACAGCACTATACAATCAAAATGTATTCATTTTCAAACAACTGTCTTGATCTTTCTCTAAATACTACCATTTTGAAATAGCTATAATACAGGTTATTGTAGGATGCCTTTTTGACTACAACAAAATCTCTGCCACCACCAGAATACAACCAATCACAACACAACCCTCTCTCTGTCAGAACACAACCATTCTGTATCACTTCCAGTACAGGAAGCCATTCCAAACAGCACAGCAACCTTCCTTCCTTCCAGCCAAACCCCAGTCCTCCTTACACCGGCCCCAATGACTTCACTTACCCAAAAAAATAATTCCCAATGAAAGAGTGACTGAAGAAACCTTTTTAACCTGTGAAGGAGATCTGTAGCTGCAAATATGACTTTACTCACACGATTGGTTGTTGTTTGTTGACCCACTGACGGACCTTCCCACTTGACACTAACTTGTTTAGGAACAACCATTCTGGGAAACATCCACATTACAAACAAAGCTTCAACTTGACATCCAAAATAATTCATTAATGCACTGCTGATTGGCTTTTCAAAGAAACACAAAGCAATACTGTACATCAGTAATCAGTGTAATTAATGCACCGCTGATTGGTCAAATTGGCCAATATAAAACAAACATATCCCTCCCAAAACTTTATGAAACACTCTTTGTCCGTGTAACGAGATCTTCTGCCCTAGTTTAACTTTCTAACTTTGTATTGTGGGAGAGAGCGTGGGAAGTGTTTTGGCTGAAGTATTTGTGGATTTTACAGGATAGTGTGTCCACTGTGTTTCAGGTGTGTGACTCTGACACTATGCTGGATCCTGCGTCATCTGTGGAGATGGTAAAGGTTCTGGAGGAAGATCCCATGGTAGGAGGAGTAGGGGGAGATGTGCAGGTAATGACGCCAATGTTCTTTACTTGTTTGTTTGTCTGAGACAGTGTTCTCCTAGCCTGGAACCATACTGTAGGTGCTGAAACCAGCTCCAGTCTGCTCAGGGGACGACGGCTCATAATAACGGCTGGAACGAAGTGAATGGAATGGCATCTAACCATGTTTGATTCGGCACCAGCCATTACCACGAGCCCGTCCTCCCCAATGAAGGTGCCACCAACCTCCTGTGGTTCAGATCCTACTGTATGTATACAGCATAGATACAAAGCTAGGGTTGTCCAACTGCTTTCAGAGATCTACTGGGTGTGCAGGTGGGTCATCTAACCCAGCGGAGGCTGCTGAGGGGAGGACGGCTCATGATAATGTCTGGAATGGAGGGTAATGGAGTGAATGCAATGGTATCTAAGGTATGAAAACCATGTGTTTGATACCATTCCATTCACTCCATTCCGGCCATTATCGTGAGCCGTCCTCCCCTCAGCAGCCCCCACTGATTTAACCTCACTAACAAAGCTGGTCAAAATAATCATGATCTTCAGTCTGGACCGTGATTAGCAGATTCAGGTGTGTTACTGCTGTATCTCTCCAGGACTTAATCCCTGTAGAATGCAATTCTTTTAACTAGAGACTTTTGAGCCATAAGTACAATTTGAGCTCTGGCCAACATTTGCTCCGGTAAGGCTGAGAGATTCTTCAGATTTGCTCCGGTTAGGCTGAGAGAATCTTCAGATTTGCTCCGGTTAAGCTGAGAGATTCTTCAGATTTGCTCCGGTTAGGCTGAGAGAATCTGCAGATTTGCTCCGGTTAGGCTGAGAGAATCTTCAGATTTTCTCCAGTTTGGCTGAGAGAATCTTCTCACACTGTGGTTTATTAAAGTTATGTTGATGTATTTACCACCCGCATTTAGAGGCTACACAGAAATAAACATATACCCTTTTTCAACAAGTAAGCTTCAGTGCTACAAGTCTTAATTGTGTGATCCTGTAAAGAGAAAGAGTAATGGTTGTTGAGGACCAAACCTGGCCTTATTCAATTTAAAGTTCCCTGAATACCAAATAATATAAACTATAAAAATGCATTTACACAACAGGACATTCCTTGACATAATTGAGTTAATAAGACTACATACAGGCATGTGAAAAATTAAGTACACCTGGAAAGTTCTCTAATTTGTTTTGTACATATCTGGACAGATGGATATGTAATCTTCACTTCAACACTATTGACAGATAAAGGTTACCCAATTTAACAAACCACAAGACAAACAAAGAAAAACGATGTTATGCAATTAAAATCTTCATCATTCCACTGTCCGATGAAAATTCCAGACCACTGGCAAACTACCTAGGACAGGTCGTTCCACCATCATAGAAGTCTCTAAGAACCCCAGGGTAACATCAAGGGATCTACAGGCCAGACAACACCTGGGTAAAGTCAGTTGTGTCTTGATATTTTTTTTTGAGAGTAGAGGCTTCTTCCTTCCTGACCTCCCACGAAGGCCAAGTTTGTGCAGTCTCTTTCTGACAGTGTACCCATGCACTTTGACATTGATTGTGGCAAGAGAGGCCTGAAGATCCCTTGATGTTACCCTGGGGTTCTTAGAGACTTCTATGAGCATCTTTCAGTCAGCTCTTGGGCTGACTTTGGTAGGACCACCTGTCCTAGGTAGTTTGCCAGTGGTCTGGAATTTTCATCGGACAGTGGAATTATGTACTTTGAATTTCTTGGAAATGGATTTGTAACTCCTCCCAGACTCATTGGCATCAATAATCTTTCTTCTGAGGGCCTCAGGTAGGTCTTTTGATCTTTGGATGATGTGTTACCACACACCCATATGGTTAAGACCAAACCAGACCAATTTTCTAATAATTGTGGAAGGCTGGACCCTCCTAGGTTTCTCTCTAATGTTTTCTAATCATTTGCACTTGTTTTGGTACCTAATTCTAATGTTAGCCATTTTATGTAATGGTAAAGGTAGGGGTGTACTAACTTTTTCCCCATAAGGAAAAGGCATTTTTGTTTATTTTAATTGCGTAACATTTTCAACGTTTTTTGTTGTTGTTGTGTGATTTGTTAAATTGGGTAACCTTTATCTGTCAATTGTATTGAAGTGAAGATTACATATCCATTTGTCCAAATATGGGTGTACTTACTTTTTCACATGGCTGTGGACAGACTCCTATGTGAGAATTCTACACAATAGCAAGTTGATAGGTGGAACATTTGTAGTAAGAGTAAGAGTAAGAGCTCTGGGAGAGTTGATAGCATTTGTATTGTTAATTAGGGGTCCTTAAACCAATTACCTATGATTGTGCAGTTTGGTTGCTATGGTAATAATAGAGAATGTGTTTACAGAAGTTGTTAACCAACTGAAATACCCTGACCTTCTGTGTCTTTGTTCCTCTACAGATCTTGAACAAATACGAGTCCTGGATCTCGTTTCTGAGCAGCGTCCGTTACTGGATGGCCTTCAACATCGAGCGAGCATGTCAGTCCTACTTTGGCTGCGTCCAGTGCATCAGCGGACCACTGGGAATGTACAGGAACAACCTGCTCCACGAGTTCATTGAGGATTGGTACAACCAGACCTTCATGGGCAGCCACTGTAGCTTTGGCGATGACCGCCACCTCACCAACCGCGTGCTGAGCCTGGGCTACGCCACCAAGTACACGGCTCGGTCCAAGTGCCTGACTGAGACCCCCATCACATACCTGCGCTGGCTGAACCAGCAGACCCGCTGGAGTAAGTCCTACTTCAGAGAGTGGCTCTACAACGCCATGTGGTTCCACAAGCACCACCTCTGGATGACCTACGAGGCTGTCATCACCGGGTTCTTCCCCTTCTTCCTCATCGCCACAGCGATACAGCTGTTCTACCAGGGAAGGATCTGGAATATCCTCCTCTTCCTGTTGATCGTCCAGGCGGTCGCCCTCATCAAGTCCTCCTTTGCGTCCTGCCTGAGGGGCAACATTGTCATGGTCTTCATGTCCTTCTACTCAGTGTTATACATGTCCAGTCTGCTACCGGCCAAGATGTTCGCTATCGCCACCATAAACAAGGCCGGCTGGGGCACGTCGGGGAGGAAGACGATCGTGACTAACTTCATAGGACTCGTTCCCATATCAGTCTGGTTCACCATCCTCTTCCTTGGCATTATCTATACGGTCGTCCAGGAAACCAGAAAACCTTTTCCAGAGTCTGAAAAGATAGTCTTAATCGTTGGTGCGATAGTGTACGCCAGCTACTGGGTCATGCTCTTGACGTTGTACACAGTATTGATCACTAAATGTGGCAAGAGAAAGAAAGAACAGCAGTATGATATGGTGCTGGATGTATGACATCACCCTTCTTCCCTGAAACTCCTGGATGTATGACATCACCCTCCTTCCCTGAAACTCCTGAATGTATGACATCACCCTCCTTCCCTGAAACTCCTGGATGTATGACATCACCCTCCTTCCCTAAAACTCATTGTTTGGGTCTCAAACGGCACCATATTTCCTATATAGTGCACTACTTTTGACGGGCCCCGGTCAAAAGTAAACACACTTTTTAGGGATCAGGGTGCCATTCGGACGCTGACATTCTCCCTCTCAACGTTTACAAAGTGAAGAATCTTAAACTGCTCATTGATTGTTGGACTCTCGGCAGGTGACGTGAAGTGACGATGCCAGGAGAGAGATATTATTGCTGCTGTGACTGAAACAAGAAAATACAGATATTTCTTTCATCATTATGATGATGAGGTAAAAAAAAGTTGAACACTCGGTGTTGATGTGTTTTGCCAAATGGAAAACCACCAAATGGAAATCCTATTTTCCACATAGATACACAGAGATTATACGCATTAAGAAAAATGTCCTGTGCACTTTTATGTCTCACTCCCATTGTGCATAATGCTTGACAGAGTCATTTGAAGATGAAATACCTCAGTGGTTATGTTTTCATTGTATGAGTGAGAGATCAGGATGCACCCAGAAAAGGGCTCGTTCTTGATTATAACATAATTTATTATGTTTTTGGTCATATTTGTATTTTTGTTTTATACACAGTTCTTAATGAAAGTCAAAGCTGAAATGTCTCAGTCTTTTGACCGTGCTGTACCGGTTGACTTGGTACTTTGTAAGTATTGTATTTTAATACCTTTTTATATCAACTTTTGTATTCTATTTTTGCTTTAATAGCCACCAAAGATTCTCTATTTTCATTCATTTTTATATAAAATAGAAAAATGCATTGTGCATTCAACTGTTATAACAATGATGTGTGTATCTGACCAAAAATGTGAAGTTAACAGCTGGGTTTTTGTCTGCAATGATAACAATAAAATGCAATTCTAGGGATAAGTTATTGAATACAAGAATGGTGATTAACCTGTGTTTTTAAATGTACATTGACATAAAACCAGCAATATTTATAAGAACATTCTGTGGTTTATAGATAATTATATATTCGATAATATAGATTTTATAATAGACCTTATAGAGACCAACGTTCCTTTTGTAGGATGTTGCTCCAGCCTTACTCTTAACATAGACTGGTCCCAAATCTAAATTAGCAAGACAGCACAAACAGATCAGGGACCAGGCTAGCTCTAACACACTCTAGTGTACTGATCAGCACAAACAGATCTGGGACCAGGCTAGCTCTAACACACTCTATTCTACTGATCAGCACCAACAGATCTGGGACCAGGCTAGCTCTAACACACTCTATTCTACTGATCAGCACCAACAGATCTGGGACCAGGCTAGCTCTAACACACTCTATTCTACTGATCAGCACAAACACATCTGGGACCAGGCTAGCTCTAACACACTCTATTCTACTGATCAGCACCAACAGATCTGGGACCAGGCTAGCTCTAACACACTCTATTCTACTGATCAGCACAAACAGATCTGGGACCAGGCTAGCTCTAACACACTCTAGTGTACTGATCAGCACAAACAGATCTGGGACCAGGCTAGCTCTAACAAGTCTACTGATCTGCTGCTCCACAGGACCTTGGTTAGCTGAATCAGGTGTGTTACTGCAGGTCTGGAGCAAAAGCCTGCCACCCAGTATCTCTTCAAGAGGCGGTTCTGACCACCCCTTGCCTTACTATAGGACTTCCTGAAATAGGAAGTTCACACGAGTTCACATGTGGACATGCGTCACATGATGCATTCTGAAAATCAGATTAAAATCCCAAAAGATACATTTGCACAAAAATGTAATGATCTATTCCAGAGTTTTTATTCAGTTTAAGAACACATTTTAGTCCATTTTATAATAATTCATAAGACCGAATATTGAACAGTGACTTTGTTTTATGGGATCATGGGATCATGGGTAGGATTATCATGAAACACTTGTGTTGTGCCAAAAATACAAAATAAAAATGTCTTACCATGTTTAGAAAGTTGTCATTATAATCTCTAATGCTACTTCTGTCATTATGAATATGTGTCCCTCGTGTTTTATAACACTGATGGTCAGTAAAACACACTTGTTTGCACATAAAATGAGACATTCTCAGTAGCGTAGTAGTGCTAGTTTACATTGGCGGATGTTTGGCTGGTGTTGTTTTTCATTGTTTCAGTGAGTGTTTCCATGGCAGGGAAAATTATTTATGTTACACAAACGTTTTAGTATAAAGTAGCAGAGTAGTGAAATCAATCGTCTAGACTTGATACTCTCTCTAATCATCCATAACGATACTCTCTCTAATCATCCATAACGATACTCTCTCTAATCATCCATAACGATACTCTCTCTAATCATCCATAACGATACTCTCTCTAATCTTTCATAACGATACTCTCTCTAATCTTCCATAACGATACTCTCTCTAATCTTCCATAACGATACTCTCTCTAATCTTCCATAACGATACTCTCTCTAATCATCCATAACGATACTCTCTCTAATCATCCATAACGATACTCTCTCTAATCATCCATAACGATACTCTCTCTAATCATCCATAACGATACTCTCTCTAATCTTCCATAACGATACTATCTCTAATCTTCCATAACGATACTCTCTCTAATCTTCCATAACGATACTCTCTCTAATCTTCCATAACGATACTCTCTCTAATCTTCCATAACGATACTCTCTCTAATCTTCCATAACGATACTCTCTCTAATCTTCCATAACGATACTCTCTCTAATCATCCATAACGATACTCTCTCTAATCATCCATAACGATACTCTCTCTAATCTTCCATAACGATACTCTCTCTAATCTTCCCAGATCATACAGGAGGCTCTTTCCAACTTGAAATCACTTTGAATGAGATACATCACATGGTATTAATGGGGAGGATTTTAATTTTTCTTTAAGCAGAATTCTCACAGTCTAACTCATTTCAAACTCTTATTATTCAAGCCAGCCCATTCCAGAGTACAGAACTAGGCTATTACTCACACAATATGACATGTTCTAGTCCTCCTAGACTAACATTGGATTAAACATGTTGAACCACCTGCTGTTAAAATCCTCCTGAGTTCTGCTGTATTTCTGTCCAGTCTCCAACATTGGTCCCAAATGGCTCTAGTCAAATGGAGTACACTATATAGGGAATAGGATGCAATTTGGGATGCAACCTTTTGCCTGGTCTCAGACCATAAGGGAAACTGGAACCACAACACTGTACTATACCACTTTTAACAGGTGGTAAAAAAACATTCCAGCTTCTTCCTGGTTGGTTGGGTCATGGAAAGAAACATAAATGTGAATTCTCTCAGTACTGCACAGCCAGCTGTGTTTCCTCTGTCTAGCTACCTCACTGTAGTAACAGACTGAGAGACCCAGTCATACATCCAGAACGGCACATGTGGGCAACATAGGAGCCAAGTCCACCAGTGCGTCACACCTGGGTTCAAATACTATCCCAAATCATTATAAATACTTTATCTATGTTTGATTGAGCTTGCCTGGCGAAATGGAACCAATGGAATCAGTGTAAAACCCCACCCATCTGGCACTCCAGGTAGGCTAAAGCAAATGCTCAAAGCAAGTGAAAGGTTTCTAATGTATTTGAACCCAGGGTGTGCAGTGCGTCAGCTGCAGCTTTTCCCCTCTGTCTGTGGGAATGAATGTATTTAACTCAAGTCATGTTCTCCCGCATGCAGAGCTCCAGTTCTTGGTCAGAGCTGCCAGACTCTGCACAGTGGAATCATTAGCAGTAAAGTAATACATATACCATGATGATCTGTGGGACTGAATGACTCAACAGTTCTAGAAGCCATTGAGACTCTAAAGAACACATTTGCTGTTGTGAACGTTCTACTCGTACTGTAGATATAGAACAGATGTGAAGAGTTTCATTCCAAAACGCTATATATGCATTTTCAGAAATGTTTGTAAATTCCCTTTTTTTGTTTAAAGAACTTATGAAAGAGATTGGTGTGTTTTCCCATCTAATCATGGCATGTGGTTGTTGAATGACAGACGGGTGTGTTTGAAACTTATCACTACATGATTTCCTGTCAGAGAGACAAACCATCACGTTGTTGCAAAACAAGATAATGTGGCGAGCTTAGCCAGAAGAAGATGGCAAGAGACAGAGATTAATTTAACAGAGAGTTCCTGTGCCCCATACACCGCACGACTACAGGAACGTCACACTTTATTGTCCTCTTTCAGCTTTCGGCAACGAACCTAACCTCCGGCCATGCAAGGCTCGGTAAACATAAACACATAACACAACCGTTTAATCGTAGAACACGAACTACCCACAATCCCCTTGCGCCCTTCAGTTACCACGCAACGCGTGGCTAGCGTATGCCGGCCAGATCGCTACATAGCCCCCACCAGAGGGGTCAGTCGCCCCCGATGACCCAATCTCTCAACACAAAGTCCCTCAAATGTCCAGGACGCCTCCACCGTTGGGTCTCGGCCAGGCATGCGCACCCTGTACCCACCTCCGACAGCCGGCCCAAGATCTCCCCGGGCCCCTGCCAATGGCTGCAGAGCTTGGGAGAAACACCCTTTTTGGGTGTCATAGGCCTTTTGGGTGTCCGAGTTGGCCTGGGCTGGAGCTCCCTGGTTCTCGTCACCTTTGCTACCCAAGTATGGGGGGTAGAGCGGTCACGGGCTGGGCCTCTCCTGCGGGGGTACCGCCTGTAGCGGTTCCGGCCAGCGGCATACTTGCTCCCCTGGACTGGGACACCTGCTGGGCCGGTGACATTGGCTGCCTCTGCTCCCTTTTTCCCTTCAACCACATCAAACACCACAGTTTCTCCAACACTGCGGAGGTATTTCCTTGGGTTGTTTTTCTTTATGGCGGTCTGGTGGACAAAGACGTCTTCTTTTGTGCCATTCCTGTTGATGAAACCGTAGCCATTTCGGACGTTGAACCATTTGACCGTCGCCAAGACCTTAGTTGATTGTGTTTCGGCCTCGTCTCGTCTTTTTGTCGTCTCGGCGGAGGGAAGGGCAGCAGACACAGTGGTTGGGGCTGAAGCGGGCTGATGCTGGGTGGGCCCATGGGCAACGACGGCCGTTTGGGCTGTCTGGCCGCTGCTCGACGACTGGCTCGCCTGTCTTTGGGCCAGTCCTTCTTCTCTTTACCAGACTGGATCGCCACGGTCACGAACTACCCACAATCCCCTTGCGCCCTTCAGTTACCACGCAACGCTTGGCTAACGTATGCCGGCCAGATCGCTACAATACAGTGCGTTCGGGAAGTATTCAGACTCATTCCCTTTTTCCACATTTTCTAATGTTACAGCCTTATTCTAAAATTGATTATTTAAA
Source organism: Thymallus thymallus (assembly GCA_023634145.1). Classification (NCBI taxonomy): domain Eukaryota; kingdom Metazoa; phylum Chordata; class Actinopteri; order Salmoniformes; family Salmonidae; genus Thymallus; species Thymallus thymallus. The sequence continues at coordinate 5,946,727 of CM042416.1, read as the reverse complement.
AAAAAATCCTCATCAATCTACACACAATACCCCATAATGACAAAGCAAAAACAGGTTTTTAGAAATGTTTGCAAATGTATTAAAAATAGAAAACAGAAATACCTTATTTACATAAGTATTCAGACCCTTTGCTGTGAGACCCGGAATTTAGCTCAGAGTTTCCATTGATCATCCTTGAGATGTTTCTACAACTTGATTGGAGTCCACCTGTGGTAAATTCAATTGATTGGACAGGATTTGGAAAGGAACACACCTGTCTATATACATGCAGTTGACAGTGCATGTGAGAGCAAAAACCAAGCCATGAGGTCGAAGGAATTGTCCGTAGAGCTCCGAGATGGAAGGGTACCAAAACATTTCTGCAGCATTGAAGGTCCCCAAGAACAGTGGCCTCCATCAATCTTAAATGGAAGACGTTTGGGACCATCAAGACTTCCTAGAGCTGGCCACCCGGCCAAACTGAGCAATCGGGGGAGAAGAGCCTTGGTAAGGATGGTGACTAAGAACCCATAGTCACTCTGACACAGCTCCAAAGTTCCTCTGTGGAGATTGGAGAACCTTCCAGAAGGACAACCATCTCTGCAGCACTCCACCAATCAGGCCTTTATGGTAGAGTGGCCAGATGGAAGCCACTCCTCAGTAAAAGGCACGCAACAGCCCGTTTGGATTTTCCCAAAAGGCACCTAAAGGACTCTCAGATAATGAGAAACAAGATTCTCTGGTCTGATGAAACCAAGATTGAACTCTTTGGCCTGAATGCCAAGCGTCACGTCTGAAGGAAACCTTTGCACCATCCCTACGGGGAAGCATGGTGGTTGCAGCATCATGCTCTGTGGATGTTTTTCAGGGGCAGGAACTGGGAGACGAGTCAGGACAGAGGGAAAGTACGGAGAGATCCTTGATGAAAACCTGCTCAGGACCTCAGACTGGGGCGAAGGTTCACCTTCCAATAGGACAACGACCCTAAGCACACAGCCAAGACAACACAGGAGTGGCTTCAGGACAAGTCTCTGAACGTCCTTGAGTGGCCCAGTCAGAGCCCGGACTTGAACCCAATCGAACTCTCTGGAGGAGGTGGCGGAGAGACGGATCCTGGCCAAACTGCTGGCCATCATGGACAACGTCACCCACCCGCTGCATGCCATGGTTATGACGCAGAGGAGCACCTTCAGTCACAGACTGATCCCACCACGGTGTGCCAGAGAGCGCTACAGGAGGTCCTTCCTGCCGGCGGCTATTAGACTATATAATGTCTCTCCGGGGTGCCGTGCCGTCGGCAACATAGATCTGGAACTGCTGGGGTGCTAGGACCTAGTTTAACAATTATGCATCCATCCGTGAGTAACTCTGGTCCGTAATCACTCATTCACACAGGACTTATTTAGTCATTCAGGTCTGTATATACATACTCATGTACAGTTGTTATATCATATCACGTGCAATATTGCAAGTCATTCTTGGACTTAACTTATGTAGTCATTCACTCAGGAATGCATATTAGTATCCTGCCAGTTGCACCTTTTCTCATTGCTTTTAGTATATCGAATGTGCAATAAGTGCAGTTGTCTGTAATTAAACCCTGCGCACTAAGGACTGTATTTTAAGGGAATTACTATTATTACCCCAAATGATATCATACACACATTTAGCTATTAAAGTATCTCTTCCTGTCATTTACCTGTACAGTTTGTGTAAACATGCAAGTATTCACTTATCTGTAAATATAACTGTATACCTAACTGTGCAGCTAATTTAACCATGCAAAATTTTCACTTACCTGTTCATTTAGCCAGTCTGTCTATTAAGTAAACTATTATTACCCTCGCTCATATCATACGCATTTTTAGCTACTGAAGTATTTCTCTGCCATCGACCTGTATAGTTTAGTTAACCATCCAACATCCACCAACGTATAGTGTACATATTCAGCCAACCACCCATACTGTGCAATGTCCTTTTATAGCTTTTTTTTTTTTTGCACTCCAGATATCTTGTATTTCTATACTTTTTCATACTGCCGCTCTATGTATCATGTACCGTGTATCTGTCTTTTGTGTACTTTCGTTGTGGCATTTTGCACCTGCCCTTTGTTTTGTTGTAGCTGCTTGACAATGAAATTTCCCCCCCGGGGGATCAATAAAGTATCTATCTATCTATCTATCTATCTATCTATCTATCTATCTATCTATCTATCTATCTATCTATCTATCTATCTATCTATCTATCTATCTATCTATCTATCTATCTATCTATCTATCTATCTATCTATCTATCTATCTATCTATCTATCTATCTATCTATCTATCTATCTATCTATCTATCTCCTCTCCCTATAAGAATGCTCTTCACAGAATCCTTCTTTATATTTCCCCACAACGCAGGGTCAGTAACTGTGTCCCAAATAAAGTTGTGATCCTCTTCCAGATGCTGAGACTCCGCTTGCATGGCCAGATGACTGGGTCGTGGTAGCGTAGGGCAATCCGATGGCGATGCCAGGCTGCAACTGCTAATGCTAGCATGACTAGTGCTCGCCACCAAATCCTCACTAAGTAACATTTGTGTTATTTTTATCCTCTATAGTTTAAAAAGAACTAGTAATAGCTGGTGTCTTTTTGAATAATTATGTCTCTCTTTCATCTTTATCTTTTTTAATTTTGCGTTTCATCGAACCACTCAGTTTACGATCCATCTTAGCTAGCTAGGTCGTCTACTACAGTTAGATCTTCAATTTGACTTTGCTTTCTCCAGTGTGACCTTTAAAACGTGCATTTTGATTGGTCACTTCATAAACATAGTTACTAAGCTAACCAATTATATTATATATAAAAAATAAAAAAAAGGCTTGATAAAATCAAAGTGAGTTTTGCCGCAATGGGCCCGGCCCCTCTGTGGTTTTGGGCCCTGGGCACGTGCCTGGTAGGCCCGTGTGCGGTAATCCGTCTCTGAATAGATAAAATGATGTTATTAAGAGCTTGTGAATAGATGTAATGATGTTATTAAGAGCTGGTGAATAGATGTAATGGTGTTATTAAGAGCTGGTGTTATTAGGAGCTGGTGAATAGATGTAATGACGTTATTAAGAGCTGGTGAATAGATGTAATGGTGTTATTAAGAGCTGGTGAATAGATGTAATGGTGTTATTAAGAGCTGGTGTTATTAGGAGCTGGTGAATAGATGTAATGACGTTATTAAGAGCTGGTGAATAGATGTAATGGTGTTATTAGGAGCTGGTGAATAGATGTAATGGTGTTATTAGGAGCTGGTGAATAGATGTAATGGTGTTATTAAGAGCTGGTGAATAGATGTAATGATGTTATTAAGAGCTGGTGAATAGATGTAATGGTGTTATTAGGAGCTGGTGAATAGATGTAATGTTGTTATTAAGTGCTGGTGAATAGATGTAATGTGTTATTAGGAGCTGGTGAATAGATGTAATGGTGTTATTAAGAGCTGGTGAATAGATGTAATGATGTTATTAAGAGCTGGTGAATAGATGTAATGTGTTATTAGGAGCTGGTGAATAGATGTAATGGTGTTATTAAGAGCTGGTGAATAGATGTAATGTGTTATTAGGAGCTGGTGAATAGATGTAATGGTGTTATTAGATAGATAGATAGATAGATAGATAGATAGATAGATAGATAGATAGATAGATAGATAGATAGATAGATAGATAGATAGATAGATAGATAGATAGATAGATAGATAGATAGATAGATAGATAGATAGATAGATAGATAGATAGATAGATAGATAGATAGATAGATAGATAGATAGATAGATAGATAGATAGATAGATAGATAGATAGATAGATAGATAGATAGATAGATAGATAGATAGATAGATAGATAGATACTTTATTGATCCCCCGGGGGGGAAATTTCATTGTCAAGCAGCTACAACAAAACAAAGGGCAGGTGCAAAATGCCACAACGAAAGTACACAAAAGACAGATACACGGTACATGATACATAGAGCGGCAGTATGAAAAAGTATAGAAATACAAGATATCTGGAGTGCAAAAAAAAAAAAAGCTATAAAAGGACATTGCACAGTATGGGTGGTTGGCTGAATATGTACACTATACGTTGGTGGATGTTGGATGGTTAACTAAACTATACAGGTCGATGGCAGAGAAATACTTCAGTAGCTAAAAATGCGTATGATATGAGCGAGGGTAATAATAGTTTACTTAATAGACAGACTGGCTAAATGAACAGGTAAGTGAAAATTTTGCATGGTTAAATTAGCTGCACAGTTAGGTATACAGTTATATTTACAGATAAGTGAATACTTGCATGTTTACACAAACTGTACAGGTAAATGACAGGAAGAGATACTTTAATAGCTAAATGTGTGTATGATATCATTTGGGGTAATAATAGTAATTCCCTTAAAATACAGTCCTTAGTGCGCAGGGTTTAATTACAGACAACTGCACTTATTGCACATTCGATATACTAAAAGCAATGAGAAAAGGTGCAACTGGCAGGATACTAATATGCATTCCTGAGTGAATGCCTACGTCCAATAATTACTTACAATATTGCATGTGATATAATATAACAACTGTACATGAGTATGTATATACAGACCTGTATGAATAAATAGGTCCTGAGTGGATGAGTGCTGACGGACCAGAGTTACTCACGGATGGATGCATAATTGTTAAACTAGGTCCTAGCACCCCAACAGTTCCAGATCTATGTTGCCGACAGCACGGCACCCCGGTGAGGCATTATACAGTCTCATAGCCGCCGGCAGGAAGGACCTCCTGTAGCGCTCTCTGGCACACCGTGGTGGGATCAGTCTGTGACTGAAAGTGCTCCTCTGTGTCATAACCATAGCGTGCAGAGGGTGGGTGACGTTGTCCATGATGGCCAGCAGTTTGGCCAGGATCCGTCTCTCCGCCACCTCCTCTAGAGTGTCAAGGCTCATCCCCAGGACAGAGCTAGCCTTCCTGATCAGCTTATTTACCCGAGAAGCATCACCGGCTTTGATGTTTGCTCCCCAGCACACCACTGCAAAAAAGATGGCACTGGCCACCACAGACTGGTAGAAGGTATGCAGTAGTTTACTGCACACGTTGAAGGACCTGAGCCTCCTCAGAAAGTAGAGTCGGCTCTGGCCCTTTTGGTACAGGGCCCCGGTGTTACCAGCCCATTCCAGTCTGTTGTCCATATGGACACCCAGGAACTTGTATGACTCAACCATTTCCACATCCATCCCCTTTATAGGGACTGCAGTCAGTTGTGCCTTGGTTCTCCTGAAGTCCACCACCATCTCCTTAGTTTTGCTGATGTTGAGCTGAAGGTGGTTCTGCTCACACCACAACACAAAGTCACTGATTGTGCTCCTGTACTCCTCCTCCTGCCCACCCCTGATGCACCCTACAATAGCAGAGTCATCCGAGAACTTCTGTAGGTGGCATGTTTCAGAGTTATATCTGAAGTCTGAGGTGTAGAGGGTGAACAGGAAGGGGGACAGGACCGTACCCTGGGGGGCCCCTGTGTTGCTAACTGCCCGTTCTGACACACAGCTCTGTAGTCGCACAAATTGTGGCCTACCGGTCAGGTAGTCCGTGACCCAGGAGACTAAGGGTGCTTCCACTTTCAACCTCCTCATCTTCTCACCCAGTAGCAGGGGCTGAATGGTATTGAAGGCACTGGAGAAGTCAAAAAACATGACCCTCACAGTGCAAACTGCATTGTCCAGGTGAGAGTAGGCCCTCTGCAGAAGGTAGATGATTGCATCATCCACCCCGATGTTGCGCTGGTATGCAAACTGCAGGGGGTCCATTGATGAACACACCAGGGGTCTGAGGTGAGCGAGGACTAACCTTTCCAGGGTCTTCATGATGTGGGATGTTAGCGCTACAGGTCTGAAGTCATTCAGGACAGTGGGGTGTGCCTTCTTGGGCACTGGGACGAGGCAGGATGTTTTCCACAGCACAGGGACCCTTTCTAGGCTCAGGCTAAGGTTGAAAAGACGCTGGAGTATTCCACACAGTTGGTCAGCACAGACCCTCAGCACCCTTGGGCTGATGCCATCAGGGCCCGCCGCTTTCCACTGGTGTAGTCTCTCCAGCTCTCTCTTCACTTGGTTGGTGGTGAAAGCCAGCCCAGGTGGGGAGGTGGGGGGAAGGGGGGTGTTGAGGATCAGTCCAGGGGGGGCAGGGGCGGAGGTGGGGTCACTGATTGTCTCAGCAGAGGTGCTGTGAGCAAAGTGGGGGTGGGATAGCCGTGAGGGTGTGTGGTCTGGGGAGCTGGAGGGGAGGTGGACAGGGCCAGTATCGAACCTGTTAAAAAATTGGTTCAGCTCATTGGCTCTGTCCTGGGTCCCCTCCGTCTGCCCACTGTTTGACTTTTTGAAGCCAGTGATATTTCTCATACCCTTCCACACCTCTCTCACCTGGCTCTGCCTCAGCTTGTCCTCCATCTTTTCCTTATACACTCTCTTCCCCTCAGCAATCCGCAACTTCAGCTCCCTCTGGACGCATTTCAATTTGTCCTTGTCCTTCTCCTTGAAGGCCCTCTTCTTCTCATTCAGCAGGGCCTTCAGGTCACTGGTGACCCAGGGTTTATTGTTTGGGAAACAGCGTACCTTCCTGGTGGGTACAGTGTTGTCTACACAAAAATTAATATAGTCTGTTATGCAGTCAGTGAGTCCATCGATGTCCTCCCCATGAGCCTCACAGAGCACATCCCAGTCTGTTGTTTCAAAGCAGTCCTGTAGGGCCTCATTCGCCTCTGGGGACCATCTCCTAATAGTCCTGGTGGTAGCAGGCTGCTGTTGGACCATAGGCCTGTAGAGTGGGGTGAGGTGGACAAGGTTGTGATCCGATCTACCGAGGGGAAGGAGTGCAGTGGAGTTGTATGCATCCTTCACATTAGCATATAACAAGTCCAGAGTTTTATTATTCCTGGTTGGGCACTTCACGAACTGTTTGAACGTGGGCAGCGTTGAAGAGAGAGATGCATGGTTAAAATCCCCCGAAATGGCAAAAAAAGCACTGGGATGCGCTGTCTGTAACCTCGCGATAACAGAGTGGATGACGTCACACGCTGCGTTTGCGTCAGCAGAGGGCGGGATGTAAACAATAACAGCAATGGCAGCCGTGAATTCCCTCGGTAAATAGTAGGGTCTCAGGCTAACGGCTAGCAGTTCAATGTCCGGGCTACAAAACTGTTCCTTAAGAGTAATATGTTTCGGATGACACCATCTGTTGTTAACTAATAGAGCCAGCCCACCACCCTTACTCTTACCGGAAGAGACGCGATCCCTGTCCGCTGTGATGGTCTGGAAATCGTCGATAGTGACGTTCTGTATGGGGATTTTACCGTTCAGCCAAGTCTCAGTAAAACACATTAGGCTCGTTTCCCGATAAATCCTTTGTCCACGAACAAGTCCCGCCAACTCATCCATCTTGTTATGTAGACACCTAACATTGCCCATAATAATAGATGGTATAGCCGGCTTGTACTTGAACCTCCTCCGCTTTGCCTTACATTTCAATCCCGCCCTACATCCACGGCGTCGTCTTTTCAATTCGTCCGGAATATCAAACTTTTCCCTGGGGAGCAGCAGCGCTGCGTGGGCTAAATCCAGGAGCTGGGCTCTGCTGTAAACAATAACAGTTGACGACTCCTGTCGACGTTCAGCTGCGATAAAATCCATAAAATCCATAATCCTGAACTGTTATAGTTCGACTGTAGCAAAATAAAAAATAAAACTAAAGAAAATAGACGAAAGAAAACAAACTAAAACAACAATTAATGCACGAACAACGGGAGCTGCTTAACAGGCGACCACTCAGGGCGGCGCCAAAACAGAGCTGGTGAATAGATGTAATGACGTTATTAGGAGCTGGTTAATAGATGTAATGATGTTATTAGGAGCTGGTGAATAGATGTAATGGTGTTATTAAGAGCTGGTGAATAGATGTAATGGTGTTATTAAGAGCTGGTGTTATTAAGAGCTGGTGAATAGATGTAATGGTGTTATTATGAGCTGGTGAATAGATGTAATGGTGTTATTAAGAGCTGGTGAATAGATGTAATGGTGTTATTAAGAGCTGGTGAATAGATGTAATGGTGTTATTATGAGCTGGTGAATAGATGTAATGATGTTATTAGGAGCTGGTGAATAGATGTAATGATGTTATTAGGAGCTGGTTAATAGATGTAATGATGTTATTAGGAGCTGGTGAATAGATGTAATGGTGTTATTAAGAGCTGGTGAATAGATGTAATGGTGTTATTAAGAGCTGGTGTTATTAAGAGCTGGTGAATAGATGTAATGGTGTTATTATGAGCTGGTGAATAGATGTAATGATGTTATTAGGAGCTGGTGAATAGATGCAATGGTGTTATTAAGAGCTGGTTAATAGATGTAATGATGTTATTAGGAGCTGGTGAATAGATGTAATGGTGTTATTAAGAGCTGGTGAATAGATGTAATGGTGTTATTAAGAGCTGGTGTTATTAAGAGCTGGTGAATAGATGTAATGGTGTTATTATGAGCTGGTGAATAGATGTAATGATGTTATTATGAGCTGGTGAATAGATGTAATGATGTAATTAGGGGTTAAGTGGAGAGGGTCTAAAGAGGGGAAGGAAGGAAGGCTAGAGAGGACACTTTGATTCTGGAGCACCAGATCAGCCGACCACCCGTAACATTATGAAGTCAATGAGATTTAGCATGGCTGCCCCAGGGCAGTGGTGGCTGGAAAGAATCAAGACGCTTTGCTTAAACTCCACAATGGCAGGTCAGTTTGTGACTCCACAATGGCTGGTCAATTTGTGACGCCACAATGGCAGGTCAATTTGTGACTCCACAATGGCAGGTCAAGTTGTGACGCCACAATGGCAGGTCAAGTAGTGACTCCACAATGGCAGGTCAAGTATTGACTCCACACTGAGGAAAATACTCAGCATGAGAGGCTGATAGTACTATTTGATATAATTTCTAATACTTTATCTGGGCTTGATTGAGCTTGTCAGGCACAGTAGAACTAATGGGATAGTCACAAAACTGCAAACCTCACCCATCTGACACTCCAGGCAAACGTTACAACAATTTGAAAGATTTCAGATAGTACTGGAACCCTGCAGGTCTCATCTGGACGGTCTACCACCACCTGTAGTTACTTACTACAGCCAATACTGGGCATTGGAGATCATTGTGCCAGAAAACAAATAAATTAATATTGTAAGTAATTCCGTGTTTGACTGTTGAAGAATGGGTGGAGGTCAGAAAGTCAATGCACACCATCTTGTGAGTTGTTTCATTCATGTGCTGCTGCCAACATTATGTCTGGAAGAACATGGGCATGGAACAAGGGTTTGTCAAAGATAAGTCACTGAATGTCCAAGGGTCTAAATGATTGTCCAGTGAATTGTAGATAGTGGTAATAGATATATTACAGGATACCAACCAAAGAGGTTGAGTTTTCGGCATTGGTGACAGCAGCTATAAGATGAAAAGACAAGGCTTCAACCATATCTGAAACATGTCTTTTCAAGTCTGAAAGTAACTTCCCATTCATCCATTTGGTACCATTTTGATTGAGGATGCAACGCAGGCCCTTCTGACATGGCTGTGTTGTGGCCTAGTGATTTACTGGTCCTCAGGGATGCTGTGGTTCTGCTCAGATCCAGATGCTTTATAAAGATGGGGACATCCTGTGATTCTGGAGGCTACGTCTCAAATGGCACCCTATTCTCTATATAGTGCACTACTTTTGACCAGAGGCCTATGAGCAGAGCCCTAAAGTAGTGCACTTTATAAAGAATAGGGTGCCATTTAGGATGCCGCCTGGGGCTCCCTGCACCCCCCCCCCCCTCAGTCTGCCCTCAGCCCCACTTCCAGCCCTGAAAACTGCCTTGTTGTTTGGCGCAGTCTCTGAAGGGTGGGAGGGCTTGGAGGACCCTGGTTTTATAGTGTTATAGTGTTTCACAGCAGGACTGTGCTGCTGGGATTATCTTGTCACCGAACAACATCTGGAAGAGTGTTTAAGCTGTACTTCCAACATGAAAAGCCATGCCAAGACCCTTTAAAGAGTTAAATGCTTCAGAACACAGTGAGGTAAGACTACTTTGAGCATTTTAAGTGATATGTTTGAAACATTGTTCAACACAAAAGGACATTAAAATGCTGAGAGTGCTGTGTTGAATTTACTTTGATTTATGAATACTTGAACTCTCTGGATACCCTCGAAAAATGTTTACAATCTACAGTATCTCCCAATGTCAAAAATACGTTTTGATCCTCTAAATCCAGTTATAGCCATTCCATCATTACCAGTAGTTTTGTGTCTTAGACTCCTTAGTGCATCAGAGATGCTGTAGACAACAGAACACCTATCCTGTACCTCAGAGATACTGTAGACAACAGAACACCTATCCTGTACCTCAGAGATACTGTAGACAACAGAACACCTATCCTGTACTTCAGAGATACTGTAGACAACAGAACACCTATCCTGTACCTCAGAGATACTGTAGACAACAGAACACCTATCCTGTACCTCAGAGATACTGTAGAGGACAGAACACCTATCAGTGGAGTTCTCCTCACATCCTTTACATCTGAAGCTTGACACTGAAGTACTTTCTCAGATGCTTTGTGTGTCTGCATGCTACTGGCCTGGCGTTATTTATGTCATTCTCTGTTCATTTAGGAGTATTGGGGGACGCACAGCTGCATCAGCCTTACCCTGAAACGAAACTGTTCTTCCATCTACGTAAGTAGTTATTCCAATAGGTTTAACATGGCTGTAGTCCCCTCTCAGCCTGCCTGGATGGAAGCAAGGACAATGGATGGATGGATCCTCATTGGGTTCCTTCTGGGTTGTTAAATACAGACGTTGAGGCATTTTTTCTTATTCAAAACAGGCTACAGCAGTTACCATCAGAACCACTGCATCACAGATGGACAGCATCCGACCTCCATGACTGACTTTAATTCTCTAGCGAACTTAAACAATGTCCTTAAATACTTATTTAGCTAGAGAATAAAGTGACCATATCAAAGGTCTTGATGAATGTCTTTTTAGACTGGTCTCTGTAAACACAGGCATTAATGGAAGGACTAATAGTGACTGATTGTCTTTCTGGCAGAGGGAAAGTAGAAACAGATGTGGACTTACAGATGGAAGATCTCATTGGAATGAATGGACAGCCAAAAGGAGATATCCGGCAGGGTTTCAGGCAGTTGCAGGGGCTCCCGAGTGGCGCAGCGGTCTAAGGCACTACATCTCAGTGCTAGAGGCGTCACTACAGACCCTGGTTGTATCACAACTGGCTGTGATTGGGAGTCCCATAGGGCGGCGCACAATTGGCCCAGCGTCGTCTAGGTTAGGGTTTTGCCGGGGTAGACAGTCATTGTAAATAAGAATTTGTTCTTAACTGACTTGCCTAGTTAAATAAAATTATTTAAAAAGTTGCAGAGAGATACAAGTAGGTAATGCTCTTTCTTTCATCTGGGATGTGTTTGCTTTAGATTGAGCCAGAGTAGGAGTTACTACAGGTCTGCTAACCGGTAATGCTAATGCAGAGCTCTTTCGCTGTGTCAGGAGAGTAGCATTCATAAAGCATGGTAGACCTGCAGGGTTGTGTGGAGAGAGTAGAATTCATAAAGCATGGTAGACCTGCAGGGTTGTGTGGAGAGAGTAGCATTCATAAAGCATGGTAGACCTGCAGTGTTGTGTGGGGACAGTAGCATTCATAAAGCATGGTAGACCTGCAGTGTTGTGTGGGGAGAGTAGCATTCATAAAGCATGGTAGACCTGCAGTGTTGTGTGGGGAAGGTAGCATTCATAAAGCATGGTAGACCTGCAAGGTTGTGTGGGGACAGTAGCATTCATAAAGCATGGTAGACCTGCAGGGTTGTGTGGGGACAGTAGCATTCATAAAGCATGGTAGACCTGCAGGGTTGTGTGGAGAGAGTAGAATTCATAAAGCATGGTAGACCTGCAGGGTTGTGTGGAGAAAGTAGCATTCATAAAGCATGGTAGACCTGCAGGGTTGTGTGGGGAGAGTAGCATTCATAAAGCATGGTAGACCTGCAGGGTTGTGTGGAGAGAGTAGAATTCATAAAGCATGGTAGACCTGCAGGGTTGTGTGGAGAAAGTAGCATTCATAAAGCATGGTAGACCTGCAGGGTTGTGTGGGGAGAGTAGCATTCATAAAGCATGGTAGACCTGCAGGGTTGTGTGGAGAGAGTAGAATTCATAAAGCATGGTAGACCTGCAGGGTTGTGTGGAGAGAGTAGCATTCATAAAGCATGGTAGACCTGCAGGGTTGTGTGGAGAGAGTAGAATTAATAAAGCATGGTAGACCTGCAGGGTTGTGTGGGGAGAGTAGCATTCATAAAGCATGGTAGACCTGCAGGAGCCTCATAACCAAAGTGCCTTTTGTGGTTCTCAGACGCTTTTGTTTGAGTACAGCCTCCACGTTCATCTCCTCGCACATTTCCTTTGCAGTTGTCTGTGCACCAGTGTTTCTGTAGCAGGTAAGGGAATCTCTGGTTTTCTTCAGCAAGTCGACAGCCACATCTAGCTGCATAGAGGGTGACTGCATCAGTTTACTCACATACTGGATCTTGTTGAGGATGTCATACCATATGACTGTGCAAATAGAAAAGCGGTAGGATCCAATCTCCTCAGCCAAAGACTGGGCTTCAACTTTCACCACAGGGTCTGCAGTAGTTTCCCTCACCTCCAGAAGAGCCTCTCTGACTTGCGATTATTATTTTCCTTCATGTTGGCGCCGTTGTCATAGGACTGTCCTCTGCAGTCCTCAAAGGGGATGTTCAGCTCCTCCAGCCTTTAGAGGATGAGAGATGACAAACGTTCCCCTGTTGACTCCTCTGACACAAGAAAGCCCATGATACGTTCTTTAATTTGTGGTTTGTCTTCCAGTAACACAATCCTGACAATGACAGAGAGCTGTTCCTTATGATTCAGATCAGTGGTGCAATCTAAAATAATGGAGAAATACTTTGATGTTTTGATCTCTTCCACTATTTTCTCCAGTATTTTTGCGTCTCAGTTCATTTTGGATTATTTTGCCCAGGTAATGTGTGTGACTGCCAGCTCCACTTTCCACCCTACCAACATGCTGCTTCATTACTGGATCAAATTTGGCCATAAGCTCCACCTCTTTGAGAAAATTGCCATTGTCTGGTTTGATGCACCTACCAGTGATCTGCTTGATTCTACTAGAAATAATAACATTCTATAATTTAAGATATACAGGGAGGTCCAGGGGTATTTGGACAGTGACCTATTTGGACAGTGACCTATGGCCTAATAAGCTATGTAGTTATGTTGTTGTGGGGGCTTTAGCTTTTTTGTAATATTTCAAATGAATAGTATTAAAATAGTATTGGTAAAAAAAATATATATATACAAATCTCATTTGTGCGCCCCTAGCATTTGCCTATTCCGCCTATGCCATGGGCCGGCCTATGGATACTACATTTACTCAGAAATGCAATAAAACTGAACTCTATTCAGGTGGCAAAACAAGAGAACTTCTGATGTCAATTCTGTGATCTGAAGTTACAGAATTAGGTACAAAGTCAGTCCTATCCAAAGGATTCCTGAGAATATGCCTCATTATATTTTCCTGTACCCATGACCCACCAAACAGGACACCAAAAGTCAAAAACCACATACAGAACATGCTTTCAGTACTGTGGCTCTGACAAAAACCACATACAGAACATGCTTTCAGTACTGTGGCTCTAACAAAAACCAGCGCACATATAGAACACGCCTTCAGTACTTCCAAAGGGCCAATATCTGACATGAAATACAACATTGTAAATACAGTAGTTGTCTAAAACATCTATAGTATTTGACAAAGGCATGAGACCACCATAAGGCTGAGCTATGGAGGGGAACCTAAGGGGATATTATGTCATCGCTGTAATGGCTGCTGCATGTAAGAGCTGAAGGCTTGTGGCTGGAGGCTGTTAGACCTGATGCTGAGACCCACACTTGAGTAGGATCATGACTGGAGGCTGTTAGACTGAATGCTGAGACCCACACTTCTGTAAGAGCATTACTGGAGGCTGTTAGACCGAATGCTGAGACCAACACTTCAGTAAGAGCATTACTGGAGACTGTTAGACCTGATGCTGAGACCCACACTTCAGTAAGATCATGACTGGAGGATGTTAGACCGAATGCTGAGACCCACACTTCAGTAAGATCATGACTGGAGGATGTTAGACCGAATGCTGAGACCCACACTTGAGTAGGATCATGACTGGAGGCTGTTAGACCGAATGCTGAGACACACACTTTAGTAAGATCATGACTGGAGGCTGTTAGACCGAATGCTGAGACACACACTTCAGTAAGATCATGACTGGAGGATGTTAGACCGAATGCTGTGACCAACACTTCAGTAGGATCATGACTGGAGGCTGTTAGACCGAATGCTGAGACCAACACTTCAGTAAGAGCATGACTGGAGGCTGTAAGACCGAATGCTGAGCCCAACACTTCAGTAAGAGCATTATTGGAGGCTGTTAGACCTGATGATGAGACCCACACTTCAGTAAGAATGATAGGGCCTCAGAGAGCGGAGTTGGGTCTTTCTCTCTCTCTCTCTGACCCTCTCCATCACTCCCTCTTTATCTTTCTCTCTCTCACTATCTCTATATACAGTGTCTATATACAGTCTCTCTCTGCATCTCTCTCCCTCTCTCTCTCTCTGTCAGGCTCTGGCCATAGAGAAGCCTTTTGCTACTCTATTTAGCCATGAGCCTGACAGATCTAGTAATTCTAGTTCTGTGTAGTTTTGTGTTGGGTCCCCAATTAGAGGCAGCTGCTATGCTTTGTCTCTGATTGGAGATCCTACATTAGTTGTCATGTCCCACACCTTAGTGTGGTTCATTGTCTATGTCAGTCTGGGAGAAGAAGTGTAAGTGTATTTACATTCTTGTTATACGTTGTTCTTGTTTTGTGTAGTTCTTCGTATTATATATTTATTTATTAAATTAATATGTCGAACTACTACTACAGTGGGGAGAACAAGTATTTGATACACTGCCGATTTTGCAGGTTTTCCTACTTACAAAGCATGTAGAAGTCTGTAATTTTTATCATAGGTACACTTCAACTGTGAGAGACGGAATCTAAAACAAAAATCCAGAAAATCACATTGTATGATTTTTAAATAATTAATTTGCATTTTATAGCATGACATAAGTATTTGATCACCTACCAACCAGTAAGAATTCCGGCTCTCACAGACCTGTTAGTTTTTCTTTAAGAAGCCCTCCTGTTCTCCACTCATTACCTGTATTACCTGCACCTGTTTGAACTCGTTACCTGTATAAAAGACACCTGTCCACACACTCAATCAAACAGACTCCAACCTCTCCACAATGGCCAAGACCAGAGAGCTGTGTAAGGACATCAGGGATAAAATTGTAGACCTGCACAAGGCTGGGATGGGCTACAGGACAATAGGCAAGCAGCTTGGTGAGAAGGCAACAACTGTTGGAGCAATTATTAGAAAATGGAAGAAGTTCAAGATGACGGTCAATCTCCCTTGGCCTGGGGCACCATGCAAGATCTCACCTCGTGGGGCATCAATGATCATGAGGAAGGTGAGGGATCAACCCAGAACTACACGGCAGGACCTGGTCAATGACCTGAAGAGAGCTGGGACCACAGTCTCAAAGAAAACCATTAGTAACACACTACGCCGTCATGGATTAAAATCCTGCAGCGCACGCAAGGTCCCCCTGCTCAAGCCAGCGCATGTCCAGGCCCGTCTGAAGTTTGCCAATGACCATCTGGATGATCCAGAGGAGGAATGGGAGAAGGTCATGTGGTCTTTTTGGTCTAAACTCCACTCGCCGTGTTTGGAGGAAGAAGAAGGATGAGTACAACCCCAAGAACACCATCCCAACCGTCTCCTGTAGTGATCTGGAACCCAATGTTAGCTCTCCTGCAGCACTGTGGGACCCATATAACATTGTATTCAAAGGAACATCTGTGCAACATTATCAGTTAAAAATGGATAGGAGAACATGAAACTTCTTCCTCATTGACATCAATGAGCACACGCAACAGTTAGTTGTAATTTATGAAAAGTGTGTCTCACACATTTCCCACTGGGCAAAAAACTGGTTGAATCAACGTTGTTTCCACTTCATTTCAACCCACAAAATCTATGTGATGATTCATGTTTTTGTTGTTGCAATAAAGTCAACAACGTGAATTTTATGTTTTTTTCACCCTTTCCTAAATTCAATGTCATGCTGACGTTTTTGGTTAATTTCATGTTGAATTTGCATTAGTTGACAAATGTAAATCAAAACTAGACGTTGAACTGACGTCTGTGCCAAGTGGGTTATGTGATTAGTGTATTTATTAATGTGTATTACGTCATGGGAATCTGCTGTGGGAGACTGTGAAGGACGATATTGATCTGAGTCTTGCTTCAAACCAGGTCTCTGTTTGTCACAAGTGTAGAAAGGAGTAGGCAGGAGGCAGTCGCAGGTTTAGAACTACTGAATTTATTTAAGCACCTTAGTTCAAAGTGGGACCAAACCCAAAATGCAAAGTATAAAGTACTCAGGAAATAGTAGGAGAGATTCCTCTCAGGAAAACAAGTAACATTTACAATGAGAGAGGGGAGCGAGACAGGACCACTAGCATTATTGTTATGCATTAGTATAGGGTCTAGGGAGGAGAGGGGAGCGAGACAGGACCACTAACATTATTGTTATGCATTAGTATAGGGTCTAGGGAGGAGAGAGAGGGGAGCGAGACAGGACCACTAACATTATTGTTATGCATTAGTATAGGGTCTAGGGAGGAGAGAGAGGGGAGCGAGACAGGACCACTAACATTATTGTTATGCATTAGTATAGGGTCTAGGGAGGAGAGAGAGGGGAGCGAGACAGGACCACTAACATTATTGTTATGCATTAGTATAGGGTCTAGGGAGGAGGGAGAGGGGAGCGAGACAGGACCACTAACATTATTGTTATGGATTAGTATAGGGTCTAGGGAGGAGAGGGGAGCGAGACAGGACCACTAACATTATTGTTATGGATTAGTATAGGGTCTAGGGAGGAGAGGGGAGCGAGACAGGACCACTAACATTATTGTTATGGATTAGTATAGGGTCTAGGGAGGAGAGGGGAGCGAGACAGGACCACTAACATTATTGTTATGGATTAGTATAGGAAGGGGAGAAGTAAACTGATTTGGTCCAGTTTAAAAAAATCTGCCAATCACAATAATTAACACAAAATGTCAAGAAAACTGTTGGCTATTGGACCAGGTCCCTATATAGTGCACTGCAATGGAACCTGGTCAAAAGTACTGGGGCAGTATTTTCAGGGATAGAGAAGAAGTCTGGTCTAGAGTAGTGCACTATATAGGGAAGAAGGGTTCCAGACACACTGCATGGGTGGGCCTGTAAACCCAACCCCAGCAGGAGGAAGTCACTCCTCTACAGAGACTGATAATATACACAGACATCAACATCTAGCTTCACAGCCCTTTAAAGCTGTTTAGACACAAATGTCAAATGACAACAAAGTGTTGAGCTATGCTCTTCAACTGCTTTTAACATAAATCAAAACAGTTATTTGCCACTCAGCGGCAGATTACAGTACAAAGTCCATCTGCATTAGAGTATGGTGAGACTATTGGACGGTAACTTAGACTCACAGGCGGTTCTGGCCTTGTGTTGATCCTCATAGCTACTGTTGAGCCCTAGAGCCAATCCAGACATCTTTTCTGAACCTGTTTCCAACGATGGCCAACAGCTGAGCCACAGCGCTTTCAAAAGTATTATTTACATTCTAAAAACTCACTGAAACAGGCTTCTGTATGGTGGATGTATCGTGTTGTTAGCAGGGATGAGTAATGGTTAATCACTTGATCCACCCCCTACCACACACACACACACCTCCAGGAGAAGCCTCTCCCCCCAGGTGTCACCCCAGCCCGGCCCAGGATGGGTGAGGTCATGCTGGGGAGCAAGGGCGAGATGGAGGGGAGGGAGGGTTGGAGATCCTTGTTTTCTTTCTCAACTCATTACCCTAGAGAAGGACGGGTGTCCTACAGATGTTGTTTAGACACTGTCTTTCTACTCCATTCAGATGTTGTTTAAACACTGTCTTTCTACTCCATTCAGATGTTGTTTAAACACTGTCTTTCTACTCCATTCAGATGTTGTTTAGACACTGTCTTTCTACTCCATTCTACTCCAAGCAGAATACAGACGAGAGTGTCAACTGTCGAGACTTGGAATTACTCAATATCTCCACTTAGCAAAAGAATAGAGTAAGTTTTGGAATAAGCTTCACTTTGCCTCGACTTTGATTTAGGAGGCAAGAAGGTAGCCTGGTCGCAGAAGGTCTGTTTGTGCTGTCTTGCCAACTCCTTTGGTCATTATCAATCCAAACATGCACAAGACAGCACAAACAGATCTGGAACCAGGCTAGCAAAAAGGGTCTGAATTAGGAAAATGCCACACTCATTGGCTTAAGTGTAGAAACCAGATATGGAGTAACACATTATGAGCTGCTTCCAAGGAATGTTGTTGGCACGAAGTGTGAGAGAGACCACTCATTCTAAATCCAAGATGGTGTTTTAGTACTGAATTGACTGGGAGGACCGGATAGTGATGCATTTTGGAGCATTTTGGACCTACAGTGGGGAGAACAAGTATTTGATACACTGCCGATTTTGCAGGTTTTCCCACTTACAAAGCATGTAGAAGTCTGTAATTTCATAGGTACTCTTCAACTGTGAGTGACGGAATCTAAAACAAAAATCCAGAAAATGACATTTTGATTTTTAAGTAATTAATTTGCATTTTATTGCATGACAAAAGTATTTGATACATCAGAAAAGCAGAACTTAATATTTGGTACAGAAACCTTTGTTTGCAATTACAGAGATCATACGTTTCCTGTAGTTCTTGACCAGGTTTGCACATACTGCAGCAGGGATTTTGGCCCACTCCTCCATACAAACCTTCTCCAGATCCTTCAGGTTTCGGGGCTGTCGCTGGGCAATACGGACTTTCAGCTCCCTCCAAAGATTTTCTATTGTGTTCAGGTCTGGAGACTAGCTAGGCCACTCCAGGACCTTGAGATGCTTCTTACAGAGCCACTCCTTAGTTGCCCTGGCTGTGTGTTTTGGGTCGTTGTCACGCTGGAAGACCCAGCCACGACCCATCTTCAATGCTCTTACTGAGGGAAGGAGGTTGTTGGCCAAGATCTTGCGATACATGGCCCTATCCATCCTCCCCTCAATACGGTGCAGTCGTCCTGTCCCCTTTGCAGAAAAGCATCCCCAAAGAATGATGTTTCCACCTCCATGCTTCACGGTTGGGATGGTGTTCTTGGGGTTGTACTCATCCTTCTTCTTCCTCCAAACACGGCGAGTGGAGTTTAGACCAAAAAGCTCTATTTTTGTCTCATCAGACCACATGACCTTCTCCCATTCCTCCTCTGGATCATCCAGATGGTCATTGGCAAACTTCAGACGGGCCTGGACATGCGCTGGCTTGAGCAGGGGGACCTTGCGTGCGCTGCAGGATTTTAATCCATGACGGCGTAGTGTGTTACTAATGGTTTTCTTTGAGACTGTGGTCCCAGCTCTCTTCAGGTCATTGACCAGGTCCTGCCGTGTAGTTCTGGGCTGATCCCTCACCTTCCTCATGATCATTGATGCCCCATGAGGTGAATTCTTGCATGGTGCCCCAGACCGAGGGAGATTGACCGTCATCTTGAACTTCTTCCATTTTCTAATAATTGCGCCAACAGTTGTTGCCTTCTCACCAAGCTGCTTGCCTATTGTCCTGTAGCCCATCTCAGCCTTGTGCAGGTCTACAATTTTATCCCTGATGTCCTTACACAGCTCTCTGGTCTTGGCCATTGTGGAGAGGTTGGAGTCTGTTTGATTGAGTGTGTGGACAGGTGTCTTTTATACAGGTAACGAGTTCAAACAGGTGCAGTTAATACAGGTAATGAGTGGAGAACAGGAGGGCTTCTTAAAGAAAAACTAACAGGTCTGTGAGAGCCAGAATTCTTACTGGTTGGTAGGTGATCAAATACTTATGTCATGCTATAAAATGCAAATTAATTATTAAAAAATCATACAATGTGATTTCCTGGATTTTTGTTTTAGATTCCGTCTCTCACAGTTGAAGTGTACCTATGATAAAAATTACAGACTTCTACATGCTTTGTAAGTACGAAAACCTGCAAAATCGGCAGTGTATCAAATACTTGTTCTCCCCACTGTAATCTTCACACAGCTGGTTGTGTATAAAGAGACCTAATCTCCTCACAGCTGGTTGTGTATAAAGAGACCTAATCTCCTCACAGCTGGTTGGGTATAAAGAGACCTAATCTCCTCACAGCTGGTTGTGTATAAAGAGACCTAATCTCCTCACAGCTGGTTGTGTATAAAGAGACCTAATCTCCTCACAGCTGGTTGTGTATAAAGAGACCTAATCTCCTCACAGCTGGTTGTGTATAAAGAGACCTAATCTCCTCACAGCTGGTTGTGTATAAAGAGACCTAATCTCCTCACAGCTGGTTGTGTATAAAGAGACCTAATCTCCTCACAGCTGGTTGTGCATAAAGAGACCTAATCTCCTCACAGCTGGTTGTGTATAAAAGGAAGAAACTCAAGCTACGAGGAGAAAAAGCAGAAAACATCTTCGAGGATAAAATGCCTTGACAATGCGGTACAGTGTAGCGGAGTCCCTGCATGTGCAGTGTGGTAAGCCGTGCCAATAGAGAGTTTGGCAGAGCCAGAGTAGAGGCTCTCTGGTTTAACTCTAAATGGGTGGACAAAGAGATCTCTGCATGGCTGAGAGAATCTGTATCATTGCTTTCTCTCTCTCTACCTTTTTTCTCAAATCTAATTTCAGCATTTTCATGTTTGGGAAATTAGACAAGCTCTCTTGGGGTTCCCCTCTTTTTGACTGTTTGCTATGTGTCACTGTTGGTTGCCATGGTAATAAACAGAAAACACACACACACACACACAACACAGACACACACACTGAGAACACACATGCGAACACACACACACACACACACACACACATAATATCTCGTTTTACTACCGCTGCACACAGTGACTAGTCTGGACAATCCTGTCCCTGTGATGAGAACAGAGCTGTAACTCAGGAGTACCAGCATGACAGATGTGAGAACTACTCTCTCTAGTGGTTAAAAGAAGCAGTTGAAGCTGACCAAAGCTGCTGCCAAATTGAATCAAAGCCATCATTGCAATTAGATGATTTTCTATTGGTCAACTGAATGATTGTTTCAGTGTTCCATTGCAAGTTAGTAAATTGTGTTCTTATCTAAAGTGGCTCAATGTGTCTGTCTGATTACTATAGGCAAGACCTTCTATGCTATTACACATCTACAAACGTGTTATGTAGATCAGTTATTACACATTTATCAACCTCTTGTTAAACTGGCAGCATAGAGTGGTTGGCATAGAGGGTTATTTATAACAGAATGATAACAAAGATTCACCTTAAAAATATACTCTGCCTGTGGAAGTGACACCCTCTTAATCATGCCAGAATGAGGATTTCCAATATTCAAATGTCATCATTTCCCCAAATCATAATGAATGAGGCTTGTTTCAACAGAATGATTGATGATCTTGTCTAGAGTATTTATCCTCCTCTGTGACAGACAGGCAGACAGGCAGACAGGCAGACAGGCAGGCAGGCAGGCAGGCAGGCAGGCAGGCAGGCAGACAGACAGACAGACAGACAGACAGACAGACAGACAGACAGACAGACAGACAGACAGGCAGGCAGGCAGGCAGGCAGGCAGGCAGGCAGGCAGGCAGGCAGGCAGACAGACAGACAGACAGACAGACAGACAGACAGACAGACAGACAGACGTTTTGGATTAAAACATATCTTATATTTAAATCTATACTTCTAATGTTATCTAATGTTTTTTTTTTCAATGATTCTGGTGTTCTTTACATTCCAAATCTCAACATCTGCTAACACTGCATCAATACCTCAGGAAAAGACCCAGGGTATCCGTTGTCACTGCTCAGACAACGATAATACCTAGGACTACAATCACACTACTGTCACTTTAAAAGCAATAAGTTGCATCGTACATCATTTCAGCATTATAACAAATC
>CM042416.1:5912043-5919543 GCA_023634145.1 Thymallus thymallus | reverse complement strand
GGGGGTGTGGAGGGGGACATGACCAAGCTTGTGTCCCAAATGGCAGTCTATTCCCTATATAGTGCACAACTTTTGACCAGAGACCTATGGGCCCAGGTTGAAAGCAGTGCACTACATAGGGAATACAGTGCCATTTGGGACCTGGACAGGCTCCAGTCAGCCTGGCTGTTCACTCTTTCTCTCTTTGATCTGAATGCATAGTGAAAACCATTAGGAGTGTGTGTGTGGGCCAGTCACAGGGGTGTCCAGCTCTGAGCCCTGGGTTTGTTTCTAAGTGCTCTCATGCAGTCATCTATTGGGTTGCGTGGCACAGAGAGACCATTTCCTCTGTGGTTCATCTCCACGCTTCGCCCAGCGGGATGACTGACTGAGGGGAGGGAGAGGGGAAGAGGAAGCTCAACATACACACGTGTGTGTGCAAGCATGCATGTACACACACACACACACCGAGATAACTCACATACACACACACTCTCCAATTTGTCCCAGAGTTGGACGCCCCTTATGACTGGCACAGCAGTCAGGGGTGATAATACACTCAGTTCAACACTACATTATGTTACCACACCATGTAAACTATAGCAGGAGAAAGTTCAACACTACATTATGTTACCACACCATGTAAACTATAGCAGGGGAAAGTTCAACACTACATTATGTTACCACACCATGTAAACTATAGCAGGAGAAAGTTCAACACTACATTATGTTACCACACCATGTAAACTATAGCAGGAGAAAGTTCAACACTACATTATGTTACCACACCATGTAACACATTTCAGAGGCCATATATTGTATGTCAGCGTCTACAGTATTCTGCTAGACATGTGTTGCACACACACGTGCAAACACACACACATACACACACACACGTGTGCAGATACTAAATCATGTACAGCTACTGTATATGTTTGCCATATATCCTAGGGCCTATTTGACCCAGGAGGCCTGGTCCTGGTACCTATTTGACCTAGGAGGCCTGGTCCTAGTGCCCATTTTACCCAGGAGGCCTGCTCCTAGTGCCTATTTGACCCAGGAGGCCTGCTCCTAGTGCCTATTTGACCCAGGAGGCCTGCTCCTAGTGCCTATTTGACCCAGGCGGCCTGGTCCTGGTACCTATTTGACCTAGGAGGCCTGCTCCTAGTGCCTATTTGACCCAGGAGGCCTGCTCCTAGTGCCTATTTGACCCAGGAGGCCTGGTCCTAGTGCCTATTTGACCCAGGAGGCCTGGTCCTGGTGCCTATTTGACCCAGGAGGCCTGGTCCTGGTGCCTATTTGACCCAGGAGGCCTGGTCCTGGTTAACATTGCGACCCAGGAGGCCTGGTCCTGGTTAACATTGCGACCCAGGAGGCCTGGTCCTGGTTAACATTGCGACCCAGGAGGCCTGCTCCTGGTTAGCATTGCGACCCAGGAGCCCTGATCCTGGTTAACATTGCCTTGCCTCAGCAGTACTATGGATCTCTGTCCTGCACTTATGGATACATGGTGTTGGAGGTACCAACCCATATAGGTCTGGGAGTCCTGCTGCAGCACACAGTGGGGAGGTGGTGGAAACGTGGGTCTGAAAGTCTGGATCCCTGAGACAGTAGCCTATATAACCCCCCACCTACAAAAAACATTCATTCCATATGAAATTAATACATTGACTTAGGTGTTAATGCAAGTCATTACGTAACCCTACACCTCTTAAAAACTAAACTATGGGTACTGCAAGTCATTACGTAACCCTACACCTCTTAAAAACTAAACTATGGGTACTGCAAGTCATTACGTAACCCTACACCTCTTAAAAACTAAACTATGGGTACTGCAACTATACTTTGGGGATATGAACATGTACATCCCCGGGTGTTAGGACCTAGTTTAACAATTATGCATCCATCCGTGAGTAACTCTGGTCTGTAATCACTCATTCACTCGGGACTTATTTAATAATTCAGGTCTGTATATACATATTCATGTATAGTTGTTATATCATATTGTCATAATATAGAAAAGGTGGCGCAGTGTGATTGATGATTAACTTTACTTTATTTTGTGGAATTGTTATTGATTGGATAGTGATCTTTTTCTTTATGATTTGCTGTGGATTAATGTATTATATTGTTTGCTGTGATGTTGCTGGACTTTTGATAGCACTGTTTAATCTCTTTCACGAACTGCTATAACAACCATTAATTGACACACCTGTAGAACCCTGTTCATATCAGCGATCTAATTTGCCAGCTGATCAGACCACTCCCAATAAAAGGAGGCTAGATCTCTCACGAGGAGAGAGGAAACAAACAACGCTCTCACGAGGAGAGAGGAAAACAACGCCTTTACGAAGAGAACGCTCTGGGCAGATGGACGTGCCGTGCTGCAGCGGACTGGCTTGAGGATCTTCCTCTCTCTTGGCGTCGCTACTGACTGGATCTCCTGTGTTTCGGTGGAGCTGACTACCCGACTCTGCAAGTGTCAACGCTCACGAAATTCCGACTAAAGGGAAGTGGTCCTTTTCTCCCACACTGATGCGTGTGTATGTTTTTAGCATTGAGTTGAAGGAGTCGTTTTTAGTTGTTCATTCTCTGTGAAGGTGCCGGATTCAGAGGCTGACAGCAGAGCGACAGATACGGCGGTATTATTGATGAGCCCACATGAAAAGCAGAGTGTCGCTGAAACGAGATTCTGTGCCGGCGACGGGGGAAACACGGAGCTGACTCCAGGCTGGACTGGATTCGGTATTGTTTCGCCCTGGGACAGAATATTGGACATTGTTGTTTTAAACTATAACTTATTAAGTAATGTCATTTTAATATTGTCATTTTAAAGGTAACTTTTTAAATAATAAATTACTATTTATATATATTTCATCCGTCTTTCTCGCTGTGTTGGTGTGGCCGGGAAATCTAGATTTATTTTAGAAATTAACAGACTTCCAATCTGTTACACTATCACGTGCAATATTGTAAGTCATTCTTGGACTGAATTTACGTAGTCATTCACTCAGGAATGCATATTAGTATCCTGTCAGTTGTATATTTTTTCATTGCTTTTAGTATATTGAATGCGCAATACGTGGATTTATCTGTAATTAACCCTGTTCTAAGGGAATTATTATTACCCTAAATTATATCATACGCACATTTAGCTATTTAAGTATTTTTTTCCTGTAATTTACCTGTACAGTTAATGTAACCATGCAAATATTCACTTACCTGTTCATTTAACCAGAATGTATATTAAGTAAACTATTATTATTGGGGGTGGCAGGTAGCCCAGTGGTTAGAGTGATGGGCCTGTAATCGAAAGGTTGCTGGATCGAATCCCCGAGCCGACAAAGTAAAAATCTGTCGTTCTGCCCCTGAACAAGGCAGTTAACCCACTGTTCCTAGGCCGTCATTGAAAATAAGAATTTGTTCTTAACTGACTTGCCTAGTAAAATAAAGGTAAAAAAAAAATAGTATACCCTCACTTATATCATACGTGCATTTAGCTATTTAAGTATTTCTCTGCCATCGACCTGTATAGTTAACCATGCAAATATTCCTTATTTATTTATATCAACTTCCAGTATTTTTATAATTTCTTCACCTAACACTCTGTAACAATGTATAGTGTACATATTCAGCCATCCACCCATACTATGCAATGTCTTTCTATAGCTTTTTGCACTCCAGACTTCTTGTATTTTTATACTTTTTCATACTGCCGCTATATGTATCGTGTACCTGTCTTATGTGTATTTGGCATTTTGCACCTGCCCTGTGTTTTTTCGTAGCTGCTTGACGAAGGAATTTCCCCTCGGGGATCAATAAAGTATCTATCTATCTACAGTCGTGGCCAAAGGTTTTGAGAATGACACAAGGTTTGCTGCTTCAGTGATCTTAGATCTTTATGTCAGTAGTTACTATGGTACACTGAAGTATAATTATAAGTATCAAAGGCTTTCATTGACAATGACATGACAACAGTTTATGCAAAGAGTCAATATTTGCAGTGTTGACCCTTCTTTTTCAAGACCTCTGCAATCCGCCCTGGCATGCTGTCAATTAACTTCTGGGCCACATCCTGACTGATGGCAGGCCATTCTTGCATAATCAATGCTTGGAGTTTGTCAGAAGTTGTGGGTTTTTGTTTGTCCATCCGCCTCTTGAGGATCGACCTCAAGTTCTCAATGGGATTAAGGTCTGGGGAGTTTCCTGGCCATGGACCCAAAATGTCGATGTTTTGTTCCCCGAGCTACTTAGTTATCACTTTTGCCTTATAGCAAGGTGCTCCATCATGCTGGAAAAGGTATGGGTCGTCACCAAACTGTTCTTGGATGTTCGGGAGAAGTTGCTCTCGGAGGATGTGTTGGTACCATTCTTTATTCATGGCTGTGTTCTTAGGCAAAATTGTGAGTGAGCCCACTCCCTTGGCTGAGAAGCAACCCCACACATGAATGGTCTGAGGATGCTTTACTGTTGGCATGACACAGGACTGATGGTAGCGCTCACCTTGTCTTCTCCTGACAAGGTGTTTTCCGGATGGCCCAAACAATCGGGAAGGGGATTCATCAGAGAAAATGACTCTACCCCAGTCCTCAGCAGTCCAATCCCTGTACCTTTTGCAGAATATCAGTCTGTCCCTGATGTTTTTCCTGGAGAAAAGTGGCTTCTTTGCTACCCTTCTTGACACCAGGCCATCCTCCAAAAGTCTTCGCCTCACTGTGCGTGCAGATGCACTCACACCTGCCTGCTGCCATTCCTGAGCAAGCTCTGCAATGGTGGTGCCCCCCTGAATCAACTTTAGGAGATGGTCCTGGCGCTTGCTGGACTTGGGCGCCCTGACACCTTCACAACAATTGAATCTCTCTCCTTGAAGTTCTTGATGATCCGATAAATGGTTGATTTAGGTGCAATCTTACTAGCAGCAATATCCTTGCCTGTGAAGCCCTTTTTGTGCAAAGTAATGATGACGGCACATGTTTCCTTGCAGGTAACCATGGTTGACAGAGGAAGAACAATGATATCAAGCACCACCCTCCTTTTAAAGCTTCCAGTCTGTTATTCTGACTCAATCAGCATGACAGAGTGATCTCCAGCCTTGTCCTCGTCAACACTCTCACCTGTGTTAACGAGACAATCACTGACATGATGGCAGCTGGTCCTTTTGTGGCAGGGCTGAAATACAGTGGAAATGTTTTTTGGGGATAAAGTTCATTTTCATGGCAAAGAGGGACTTTGCAATTCATCTGATCACTCTTCATGACATTCTGGAGTCTATGCAAATTGCCATCATCAACACTGAGGCAGCAAACTTTGTGGAGACCAATACTTGTGTCATTCGCAACACTTTTGACCATGACTGTATACTGTGACAGACAGCAGGATTCTCTCTCCACCATCAGATGGCGCTAATATACAATACTTCTGTAACGTTCTCTCACCATGTTTCAGATGGCACTAACACTTCTGTGAAGTTTCCTAATCGTGTACGTTGGAAAAGTGTAACCACCACGCCTAGTATATGATCCATTACTCATAACTCATACAATATGCTAATTCCCAATTAGCCTATAATAATGTAAGTTATTAGGCTATTGTAGGCTAGTTTACACGTGTATTCACCATTGAAAGTGCATTTAGTCAGTGAAATGTTAGGAAATATGACTTAAAATGTTTTTACGCATGTTTTGTGTTTAAACCCCCCCAAAAAATCAGCTGCCGAAGCCGAGCAAACAATGTGCTCATGGCATGCTGCACGGACCGCGCAGGAGAGACAGGGGGACAAGTCTACTAGGCGGACATTTCCAAAGTCCCAACATTGGGACATTCCTTTACACGGGTCGCCCTCTGAATGAAACCAAGCATGTCTGGTAATGTTTGTCAAAGGGTGGTAATAATGTATGTATTACGGGTGTAATAAGGTATTACTTACTGTAGGCTACGCATGTATTGTAGGCTACACATGTCATTTGAACTTCAGCACAGATCTCGGCAGTGTTCTGTGCGATTTGCTTAGTGGGATTGCCCTTCGAGTTTGCTCCACCCAAAGAGGATATGGGCTGTTGGATCAGGGACTAGGTTATGTTGGCAAAAAAGAGCTGTGAGCTGAAGTTGCTGAACTATTTGAAAGCCATGCTGAGAAGTTCGGGGGTAAAGTCCTATGTGAGTTTTAATCACATGGCATTTTAAGAATGTTCCAAAGATGGCGGTAGCTACAGTAATTTCGGAGAACAGAGTACAAAAAAATGGATTTTTTGAGGTTTTGGTGAGGGACCAATGGCACAAAGTTTTGGCCAACTTGAACGAAGAAGCCCTAACGCTGAGTTGCGAGGACCCGGGAGAGAATGTGAACCTGAACCTAAACGGCATCACCAATGGATCTTACGGGAGCAACGCAACCCACCCGGATCACACTAACAGTCCGAAATGGACAGCTTTCACGGATTTACAGGAGCAAGTGCCTGAGGCGATCGCCAACAGAAAAAGATGTGTGAAAGTAATAAAGCAAGAGGTAGGGGGACTCGGCATCAGCATAAAAGGAGGAAAAGAGAATAGAATGCCGATACTTATTAGTAAGATCTTCAAAGGTCTGGCTGCGGATCAAACAGAAGCCTTGTATGTCGGGGACGCGATCCTGTCGGTGAACGGTGTGAACCTGCGGGACGCTACGCACGACGAGGCGGTGCAGGGGCTCAAACGAGCCGGGAGAGAGGTGACACTAGAAGGTAAGAACAGAACGGGACCAACTGTCGTTCGATTCATTCTTTATTGGTATGGGGGCCCGCGGGGCATCCTCAAACCTAAACGCAGGCTGCCAGAGGAATTACGCACATTCATATTTGTGCTCTCAAACAAATGAGTGATCAACCTCTGTCAACTGGGCCCACGAACAAAAATATTTGTTTTTGCAATTTTCTATGTCGGCTCTATGCCGGGGCAAAATGATTCCCATTTAAAACTCCAAAATAGTGTAAATAAACAAACAGGCAATAATGGATATTAACTGGGAAATAATCTTATGTAGTTTTTTGCAATGGCCCTCTGTGACATTAAATATGATTTATCTCAAAACTGTGATTCCTTAAAGATGTGTCCGGAGATTTGGTCTCCAGCAGGGTAGAGGTATACCCAGCAGGGTAGAGCAGAGGTCTTCTGTAATGATAAGATCAAAGACAGTAAGGGTTGGAGTCAGAGGAGGCTGGTGGGATGAGCTGTAGGAGGACAGGCTCATTGTAATGGCTGGAATGGAATTATTGGAACGGTATCAAACATATGAAACCCATATCTTTGGCTGCATTCCATGTGTTCCATTCCAGCCATTACAATGAGCCTGTCCCCCTACAGCTCCGCTCACCAGCCTCCTCTGGTTGGAATGCATTTTTCTCCTGAGAGTTTACTGACTCCAGAAATTCAACATAATTTGTGTCTGTAAAGACTGTTCTGAATAGCTAACATCAGGATGTACATACTGTAGTATATTCTATGTTTGTGAGTTATGAATGAAGGGTGGGAATAACG
Source organism: Thymallus thymallus (assembly GCA_023634145.1). NCBI lineage: Eukaryota > Metazoa > Chordata > Actinopteri > Salmoniformes > Salmonidae > Thymallus > Thymallus thymallus. The sequence goes on along the minus strand of CM042416.1, from coordinate 5,912,052 downwards.
TACAGGAAA